>JADLZL010001922.1:0-412807 GCA_015844335.1 Chrysopogon serrulatus | reverse complement strand
GGTAAATTTGCTTGTAGAGTTAGGCGAGAAAAACTTCTTACTCACAGTGAAGTGGGTGAAGTGGAGGTATGGCAAGCGAGGATAAAAAGTGTTTTTAACATTTTATACAAAGGTTTTATTATCCGCTCTAGAAACCCACATAAAGTTTGTTTTGAAATTTTATTTTAACAATTATAAACATACAAAAATTATAGATCGACAACATAAAATGAGCAAGGTAACTTTTTTTATAAAAAACATTTTCGCAATATGTACTCTTTTTATTTTTTGATCAAATATGTACTCTTTATTTAAGATTTATAAGATAATATATCTATAGATGGAGTATTATGCAAGTGTCGTTATCTAAGGCCATGTTAATGGTTAAAAGGATTTATATTTTGTAACAAGAATTATCTAATTTATTTTGTTAAATAAAGTAACCTTGTACTCTTTTCGTTCTAAATTATAAGTAATTTTAGTTTTTGTAAGAGTAAAAGTATTTCCAAATTTGACTAAAATTATAGAAAGAATTGCAAAAATTTATGGCAACAAATAGATAAGATGGGCTTGTGTAACTGTGTGCCTATATCTGTACTATGATTCGACCCAAAAAATGATGAGTCAGTTGGCTTGATGTTTACAAGACTAGCTAGAATTTCAAAGAATTACTCGGGTGCTCATTTGACTCCCGTCAGGGCGTCAGGTATTGCAATCCTGTTTGGTTAATTTCCTTTGCAATGGATGGAGCTCAAGGCCGAACTTTATTTCTTTCGAGGGTGTATCTGAGACAATGCCAGTATGCTGGGGTGTGTCATCTGGAGTTATGGACGGCGTGGATTTGGTCCCGGAGGATGGGAGCACACATATGCGGGGTCGCCGTCAGGAATAAAATGGCCAGCTAATGGCTCCGAGGATCTCATCCCCATTTGCCAGTTGCCACCCAATCTGATTCAATGGCCCGTTTTTTCTCGCTCATTTCTTTCTCTCTCATCGGTGGATGCAATTCAGCATCGTCTACCTGTAGTTTCTGAACTTCCTCTGTTTTCCTAGCAATTTGACGGTCATGGGGAGCTACTTATGCCTAGCAATTTGAGCTTTAAGTTAAAGACAACTGAGTGGCTACTTGCTTAGCAAGTTCAGCTTTTTAAGTCAAAAGATGATCGAGTCGCTACTTGAGCTTAGCTATTTGAGATCTAAGTCGAAGGTAATTGAGCGGCCGGCTATATTGCTCTGTTTGGATCCACTTATCTTGCGGTGTCTGCGCGACTGTAATCGAAGAATCCCGCCAAACGTGTCATGATGAACGTGATTCTACTGACCGTCTGGAGGACGAAAATTGAAAAAAAAAGAACTACACTGCGGATCCAATATATCTCGGTTACGAAGGACTAACTGGGTGTGCTACCACACAACAAGGTCGGAGACCACGATTCTAAACAGGCCAATGTATGAAGGCGGATGGTGAAGCAGAGTACGACAATGACGAGACGCAACAGTATAGCATGGTGGAACAAGTATTCTATATTTGAGACGACGATCCTCTAGTTTTATTCTCTCTTTCAGCAAATGATGTAACCTTAATCAATAAAAGCTTGCCTATGGGCTTCTATCAAAAAGAAAAAATGGTGGAACAAGTTGAGGTAGTTGGATTGTTGGAGGTTAGAAGAAAAAATCCATTCACACCTAAACACAAAGTGAACCCCATAATCAATTCTATAGGAAACAACAACGCTGTTTGGCATCGAGTTCCTCGAGGGATGCCTTTAGCTTTAGGTGGTCTGATCTTGAGCGGATTGGTGGTAGTAACTTGAAATCGCCTTGTTTCTTTGGGACTACGACTTTGGACACAACGCACTTTGGTATAGATAAAAGCAGTGATCAAGGCCTTGTTCTCTTTGGGCAATTTGTGCAAGTTTTTTTCACTCTCTCCATCACATCAATTTTTACCCATTATATATGGAGCACTAAATATAAGTAAAAAAAATAACTAATTACACAGTTTAGTTGTAAATCACGAGATGAATCTTTTAAATTTAATTGGGCACGATTGGATAATATTCGTTAAATCTGAAGCGAAACGAATGATTGTAAGAATGCGATTTATTTGCGAACTGAAGAAGGCCCAAGTCTCATCCACGCGTACAAAATCACGACGAATGAATCTGGAATGGATAGATAACATAGACCCGGGAGCTACCGTGTCACTTGTCAGCTCGGACTTGGCCTTCTTATCCTGTTGCTGTCCACTGTACTCTGTCCAGCAGGGGGCTTGAATGGAAATCAGATAAGAATGACGTGGATGGTCCCCGAGTCCTCAGTTTCGAGATCCCCACGTTGAGCAAATTGCGCCAACTGTAGTGTTTGTAATCGTACCTGTTGTATCCGCACTCGTTATTCTCTATTTTTTATCCTCTATGTATCGCAGTCGTCAAGATTTTCTCCTTTAAATACGTTTTTTTCCATTACCCATCATACATATTTTCATACTCTATTCTAACTACCAACAACGGTCTCATTTATCATCTTCTATAAATTTTATCTAAATATATCCATGTGAGATCTTTGTTTTGAAGTATTTATTGAAATAAATTTAATAGTGTGAACGGAATTTAATTTGGTGTTTTTAGTTTATGAGCTATATCATTTTTTTAGTTCAGGTAAAATGATGGGACGTGCTGAACAGCAGCCAAACAGCATTGCTCTCTCTGCGCGAACAGCAGTACTGCACCGGGCCCCATGCCGCACTGTGCATAGCGCATGGCCTATACATCGCTGAATTTACCGGCCGGCCTTGCGTACAGGGCCAACATCCCGGACCCGCTGCGATGCTTGTCCGATAAACACTCGTGCCGGATGACTTTACCGCATGCACTGCAGATAGTCTAAACAATGCAAGTTGCAGCACTAGTAGACCACACAGTTGGTGAATGGTGATACTGATACGTCCTACCCAGATCACTGTCGTTAATGTGTTTCAACTTAACTGTCACTCGCTTCAGTTCATAATCATGGTACCCCGTACGAGTACGACCTGCGACTACTCGACGTTTTTTTTAATAAAGGATAGTTTATATCCGGTTTTATTTACCAACCGGTAGAATCAGACCTATTATTATAAGTTCGGATCAAACACCAGCACACTTGCTGTAAAGACCGAGATAAAACAGAACGCAACATAAAAGGTATAATTTTTGACTAATTGATACCAATAAATCTAGTTGACAACCATCCATTAGAATCAAAGAAATGCAAGGCTGTTGTCTCAAGATGACGTCCGGCTAGTAACAAGCTGGTCACAAAGTTCATCACGCCCTGCAGTCCTACCCATTGACGAAGCCAATGGTCACTTGCAAAAAAGATTTTGGTGTACATTTATCAAAAATCACCTCATTACGTGTTAGCCACACTGTCCAACATAACGCCGATCTTTGTTTGTTAATAACAATGTATTATGTTTGTTACCACCCGACTTAGACCATCTATTAAATAAGTCATCTATATTTTGTGGGGGGTGATATCCCAAACATTAAGTGTACAACATGCCACAGAAATTTAGCATAAGAACACTCTAAAAAAAGGCGACGTGTCAGTCAGATCCCTATGTGCAGGCCACTGATGCCAATCGCCAACATAAATTTTTAAGTTTGACCTGATTTATTCAAAAAGCACTTCAAACTGGTTTGCTATAAAAATATATCCCATAATCGATCTATTAATTATCGTAAATGTTACTATCAGATTTGGTTAAATTTGAAATCGTTTGACTTTTTGAAGATTGATTATTGTATTCTTTGTTAGGACGGAAGACGTAATATATTTATAGTATTTAGTAATGATGCGGCTTGTAAGTTATATTCGTATTGGATCTATTCAGGCCACAACGAAAACGTGGACGACCAATGCAAACTATACAACTTTTTAGGCCTTGGGAAGGAAATAGTTTGGCTTGATGTTTACAAAGACTAACTAGAATTTTATCGAAAAAAAAAAAAAAAAGAGGACTAGCTAGAATTTCAAGAACTACTGGGGTGCTCATTTGACTCCCGTCAGGTATAAATGGTTCTGTCCTGTTAATATTCCATAGCAATGAATGGAGCTCAATGGCGAAGTTTATTTCTTTTTGAAGGTGTATCTGAAACAATGGCAGTATGCTGGGGCGTGATCTGGAGTTATGGACGGCGTGGATTTGGTCCCGTTGGATGGGAGCACACATATGCGGGTTGCCGCCAGGAATAAGGGCCTGTTTGTTTCACTAGAAAGTTTAGTGACTAAAATTTAGTCCGTTTTAGTCTCTAAACTTCCAAACGCCTTGCTTTTGGAGGTCTTTAAACTTTAGTAGCTTTAGTCGGTAAAGAGTAACTAAAAGAGACTAAAGACTAAGTTGTGAGAGCACATGCCCCTCTTAAATGTGCTTTTAGTCTTTTTTAGTCCCTAGAACCAAAAACACTGGGGGATAAATTTTAGAGACCCAAACTTTAGTGACTAAAAGAAACAAACAGGCCCTAAAATGGCCCGCTAATGATACTGAGGATGATCTCATCCCATTCCATTCCCATCCAATCTGATTCGATGGCCTGTTTCTCTCGCTCATCTCTTTCTTCTCTCGTCGGTGGATGCGATGGTCATGGGAGCTACTTATGCCTAGCAATTTGAGCTTTAAGTCAAAGACAATTGAGTCGCTACTTGCTTAGCAAGTTCAGCTTTTAAGTCAAAGATAATTGAGTCGCTACTTGAGCTTAGCTATTTGAGATTTATAAGTCGAATATAATTGAGCGGCCTGCTATATTGCTTTGTTTGGATCCACTTATGTTGCGATGTTTGCGACTGTAATCGAAGAATCCTGCCAAATGCGTCGTAATGAACGTGATTCTACCGACCGTCTGGAGGAGAAAAGTCGAAAAACGAGCTACACCGTTGATCCCCCGTATCACGGCTACAAAGGATTGTGTGGGCTACCACACAACAGGGTCGGAGACCACGATTCCAAATAGGCCAATATGTAAAGGAGGACGGTGAAGCAGAGTATGACAGTGACGAGACGCAACAGCATAGCATGGTGGAACAAGTTGAGGTACTAGCTGGATTATTAAAGGTTAGAAGAAAAATCCACTCACCTAATTAAACACAAAGTGAACCCCTTAATCAGCTCCATAGGAAACAACGTTGTTTGGCATCGAGTTCCTCGAGGATGCCTTTAGGTGGTCTGAAGCAGCGACCAAGTCTCATCCGCGCGTACAAAATCACGACGAATTTAGTTGGCTGACTTGGAAAACCTGGGATGGATAGATATGAATGGATAGATAAACATAGAGCCGGGAGCTACCGTGTCAGTTCGGTCTTGGCCTTCTTATCCTGTTGTTTTCCAGTGTACTTCGTCCTAGCAGGGGGCCTGAATGCGCATGGTCCCTCGAGTCAGCCCTCAGTTTCGATGCCCACATTGGATGCCCACATTGACAGCAGTGTTCGTAATCGTACCCGTTGATAAACAGTGCAAGTTGCAGCACAGCCTCGTTTAGATTATGGAAAGATTTCAACTTTGTAATTGTAGCTGCAATTGTAGCACGTTTCGTTTGTATGTGGCAAATATTGTCCAATCGTGGTCCAACTAGACTCAAAAAATTCGTCTTGTGATTTACAACTAAACTGTACAATTAGTTATTTTTTATTTATATTTAATGCTTCATGCATGCGGATAAAAACTTGTTGTGATGGAGAGAGAAAAAAACTTAAGAATATAAACCTGGGCCTTGTTCAGTTCGCAAATAAATTGCATTCGAACTCCTATAGTACTTTCGTTTGTATTTGACAAATATTGTCCAATCGTGCATCAACTAGGCTCAAAAAGATTTGTCACGTGATTTACAACTAAACTATGTAATTAGTTATTTTTTACTAACATTTAATGTTACATGTATGCGGATAGAAATTGATGTGATGAAGAGAGTGGAGAATGTTGCAACTTTCATTCCAACTGACCAAAGCCAGGCTGATGCGTCCTGCTCAGACGGTCACTCGCTTCAGTTCATAATCATGGTACCCCGTACGAGTACGACCTGCGCTTACTCAGACGAGTCAGTCAGATCCTGTGTGCAAGTCACCGATATTGAGGTGCACTACTACTCTGTCAGAAAACGATGTACTACGTCGTATAATCTGAATTTTATAACCGATTTTATATACAGATATATATTATTAAATTCGTCATGATACATGTTTTTTAATTATATATATTCGAGTCATATACTCCCTCCGTCCCTATTTATATGTCGCCGGTGTGATACGTCTTGTGAAGTTTGACTTGATTTATAAAAAATACGTCAATATTTATATCTCCAAATAATTTTGTTAAAAACTAGATCCAAAGATCTTTCCGATGATACTAATTATAATACTAATCGATGATATTTATTATTTATTAAAATTGCCGGCATTTGCTTCTCGGGAAGCGAGCGACAAATATTTAGGGACGGAGGGAGTATGCTGATACTATTATAGTCATATCGTATATCAACCGTGTCTGTATCTAAAAAGACAGAATGACTTGCTATTAAAATGGAGGAAGTATTTTTCTGACGAAAGTACTCCCTCTAGACCGCTTTATAAGGCATGAACAAGTTTTTGAGTTTGGCCAGTTTGTTAGGCGTAGCTGCAGCTACCAACGTTTTTGTTAGCTGGGCATTAATTCTGCTGTTGAAGCCGAAGTGTTTTGCTCGTGTTGGTAATTAAAGAGCTCCTTTCGTATTCGTGCATGCATCCCTGCAAACTGGCGAGCCAATCAAATTATGTATGCAAACGCGACATGGGGTAGGAAGGCACAGGTGCCGATAGACAGTTAATAGTAGTCGATGGAATATTAGTATCTGTGTTTTAGCATGATATGGGCGCGCCCAAGAAAAGGGAGCGGAGGGAGTATATACGTGCATCATTTAATGATCTAACTTTCTACAGCTACAACTTTCTACGAGTATATTAGTAGCATTTCCATTCACATGTAAAGTCTTAGACTCCTTGATTCAAAAAAAAAAAAAAAAAGTCTTAGACTCCTAAAACTACCAACTTTTCTACATAAAACCCTCCATTCCAAATTATAAAGATGTTTTCACCTTTTTTTAAGGGGAAAAAAGCCAAAATGTCTATAATTTGGAATGGAGGAATTAATAATAACAAATAGGACTTCATGGATTCGAAGGACTTAAAAGACGCTAACTACATCTACATGTGTCATGTGTGCTGCTGATCATCACTACTGTATGCATCTGGTTAGGTAGGACCTCGCCATGGCGACCAATCCACCGACGGCGCCGGCGACGATGACGACGCCGACGCCGTAGTCGTCGAGGACTGCCCCGGCGTCAGCCCGCCGGCGATGGCGATGGCCTGCAGGTCCAGGTCGCCGCCGCTCTGCAGGATGTGCGCGTACCGGCTGAGGTCCGGGAACTCCTGCTGATAGCCACCAGCAGCAGCTGGTGCGCTCGACGGACCTGCGGCGTCGTGGCGCGTCATCCCCCGCCACGGAGCCGGCGCCAGCGTCGCCGACGTCGAAGCCGTCGCCGTAGCCGTGGCGACCGGATGCAGCTGAACGGCGGCACGGTGTCCCGCGGGGAAGTTGAGCTTGGCCTTGGCGCCCTTGAAGCGGAGCGCGGCGGCGTCGTAGGCGCGCGCGGCGTCCTCGGCGGTGTCGAAGGTGCCGAGCCACACGCGCGCCGCCTTCACCGGGTCCCGGATCTCCGCCGCCCACTTGCCCCACGGCCGCTGCCGCACGCCCCGGTACCGCGGCCGCTCCTGCTGCTGCTGCGGCTCCGCCACGGGCGCCGGCGCCGGCGAGGTCAGGGCATCGGCATCACTGAATCAATCAATGGACGCACGGCAGAGCAGAGGTCAGGGAGTCAGAAACGCAAACAGTGTGCGACCGTTTGTAACGTAGAGTGGGCCCACCCCGGCAGAGTCAAAACTCAGATCGGGCTGCCACGTCGGCTACAGATAAACGCAGGCGCTGTGATTTTTTTTTTTTTAACTCCGGGAAGAGCCTCGTTTTTTACTGTTACATTTGTGACATCTGCGTACTGTATAATAGAATTAATTCATTCGTAATGCAAGTCGATCGATTGTCAATAAGATCAGCAAACTATTGTCAATAAACTCAGCAAACTCAACCAATTGTCTTAAATAAATATCTTAGAAAAGGCTAAAAGAGAAAAAGGCTGTAAATTTGACGCTTTTTTTTTTCCGATTCAATTCGTTGCAACTTGCAAACATGGGCACAAGTGCAAGCTAGCTGAATGGCGCGCGCGCGCGCACACACACACTCCTATTCAGAGAGTAAAATCGGTTCATCTACAGAGGATTACTAGTAGAGACGCCAAAACAAAACAAAGGTAAAAAAAAAAAGTACTAGAGTCTAAGAAAGCACTGCACGTTTGACGTTGGCACGTGCACGAACACGTACGTACCTTGCTGGTACTGGCCGAGCGCGGCCGGTGGCGGCGTCGGCTGCGCCGCCGAGCTCTGCCTCCCGGCGCCGACGACGTGCGCGAGCGCCGCGACGATGATGGCGTGCTCGTCCTCGGGGCGCAACGGGGGGCGCCACCCGACACCGCCTCCTGCTGCCGGCTTATCAATCGCCTCCTGCTGCCGCTGCCGCTGCCGCAACGGATGGCGTGCTAGTCGCGCCGCGCGGTGCCGGTGGCGGTGGGCTTTAGCTTAGCGTCCAAGCCTCCAAGGAGGAGGAGGAGGAGGAGGAGATTGACGTTGCAGAGGCGATAAGGATGGGACTCCACTCGATGACTCCAGTGAATGATGAGGATGATGGATTGAAGGGGGTAAGGTAATAAGTCGAGTGTGTACGTGGGGGCTCGGCACTTCAAGAAGGCTCCCTCCCTATCTCTGTCTCTCCTGCCCTTTATAACCAACCGCCTTCCGACAACCACGCGCTTGCGATTGTTACTGTCACCGGTTAAAGTGGGTATATCTTTTTACCCTTCTGAAAATTATTATCCACAAGGATTTACTACTGCTCCCTCCATTTTAAACAGTAAGTTATTCAAACTTTTTAAATCAAAACATCTCCTGTTTAACCAAATTTATATAATAAAATAATAATATTTATGACAACAAATAAATATCATTAGATTCTTAATTAATTATATTTTTATGGTATAACTATTTGGTGTCGTAAATTTTGTAATTATCTCTATAATCTTGATTAGATTTTAGAGAGTTTGATTCTCTGAAAAATTAAAATGACTTATAATTTAGAATGAATGGAGTACTAGGGTTATGTTTGGCGTGGCTGCAGAGAGCTACGGCTCTACTACTGTAGCACTAATGTAGCGGAGCCGGGAGAAGCCTCAAAACCATAGCTCTCCCTGAACTCCTCTCTGGGAAGTGTAAAAGCCGGAGCCCTTTTTTCCGTGGCTAGAGAACAACATACTCCCTCCGTTTCAAAATAAGTGTCGCCGTGGGATGCGTCTTGTGAAGTTTGACTTGATTTATAGAAAATACGTGTAATATTTATATCTTCAAATAATTTTGTTAAAAAACTAGATCCAAAGACCTTTTCGATGATACTAATCATGATACTAATCGATGATATTTAATATTTATAAAAATTGCCGGCATTTGTTTCTCGAAGCGGCGGCAGATATTCTAAACGGAGGGAGTAGGAAGTAACAGGGATGAAGGAGCCAGAGCCGAGAATGCACGTGCCCAAACAAATGGGCCCTATTTTAATAAAAGTTGACACTTTGCAACTTTTGAGTACAAGTTGTTAGTCACAAATTCAAAGTTCGTGTACTCCTCCTATAGTTGCTATTAGTCCAAGTCTTTGACTTAGTAGTGCTAAGTCATAGTTATCTTCTTAAAATAAAGTAAGGCTGCGTTTGCTTTGAGGACGTGATAGGACGGGTAGTTTTGTCCTAATTTTCTTGGACGGAGTAACAACCCTACATGGTTGTTTGGTTCAGATGATAGTCATCCTTGTGTTTCTTTCAGGTAGGAGGTTTGCTTGGTTTTGATCAGTTAAGAGCTAACTTATATAATTTCTTTGAACTTCATTTCTATTACTCTATTTGGAGAGTCATCACATGAATATTCTATTTTTTTTCGATTATACAGTATGCAAGCGCCGCACACTCACCTCTATAAACGCACACACATAAACCTCACCCTTACGAGCATATTTAAAGACCAAGCCGGCAAATCCTCGAGATTGGCGAAGTCACCGCAGACGCCTTGCTTCGACGAGTACGTCGTCTACCATTAAAAGTACAACACCGATAAATCCTAAAAATTCGCTCCCCACGAGGGGAGTTAAATCTAGGACTTGTAACCACTAGCTACAGGCCCTTTACATCACATGAATATTTTCTTTACACAATGCTAACTATGTGTAACGTAACCGACCAATTTATAAAAGCATAAGTGAAAAATCACTCGCTAAGCAAGCAATTGTCACACTTAAGCCGTTATAAACCCGGTAGTCCGGAAATCTCGAAGGATTTCAAACCAAACATCGTCAACCAAGATCGTACGGGTTTAGCGTCACCATTCGCATGTTACAACATTTCACAAATAGTTAACAACATCAGAGTGCGGAAAATAAAGTTATTACAAACCGAGTCTTCAAATTCAAATAGCGGAAGTAAAGTAGTTTTAGAAACTCAACCCAACTCACACATTTCAGATAAATAAAGTGCCCATTTCGATAGTCAATCCATCAAAAGCGGTTGGGGGAGAATATTAAGATTTAACCTTGCCCAAGGTCTTCTAATCCACCGGGAAAAGACAGGTCTCGCGGTACCCGTGGTAGGTATGCCCGTCTGCACAAACAACAAGCGGGAAAAACCACGAGTACGAGAAGGTACTCACTAGACTTACCCGACCGACTCAAAAGAAAAGACTCCAAGGAGTATGACGGGCTTTATCGGGGAGGTAGCTCGACTCATTTGCATAAAAGCGGTAGTAACATTAAAAGTGATAGCTCAGCTTAATCATCCCTATTTATGCTAGGTGAGCAGCTATACTATTCGTCAATGTAGTATATTAATCATGATTACGCAAGCAAGTAGTATCCATAATCATATACATCGCCTTAACCCATCATCATCATTAACCACATTCCATAATCATTACTACGATGGTGCGGCTCAAGTCAAGTGTTCACTTGTCCAGAACGATGGCGATTCGAATCGATTACTACCGAGCTCGGGGGGTATTCCTCATGCAAACCACACTCACCCGCTAAAGTGAGCTACTGGTCACCATGGCACGTATCCGGAAGACAAGCACGCGGACTCGCATGGAACCACCGTGCCGGGGACCGCCCGACTGCCTTAGCCCGACCATGCTGGACCTCGGACTTACTCTTGGCGCCCCGTGGTCCCCCATCCATCTCCAATACGGTGCGAACGGTCGAGAACCGGCCCGGATAGTGTTGGGCTTCGCGGTCGGAACGACTTATCCGGCCAGCTAAACATGAGGCATGCGTTCAACATGACTTGCGGTACAACAACGGTACGGTCCTTAATCGACACGACGACGGAATCACTATGGTCCAACAACCCCACAAGACTCCGTCCGGTCTCCAATTATCAACCATAGCCATTAACCAGATGATATCAACATAAGCTTTTCCATCAATCATAGGTAACCACCTATCTCGCGGATGACAGGAAATCACCCGACTTCTACCGTCTAAGCAAGCTAAGCAATTTACTCGCCCTAGACTAGCGGGGGTGTATCAAGGTAGGATAATCAATGGTAAAGCAAGGATATAATGCAGACAACGGTGTCACACAACTCCTATACTTAATGCAACAATCATAAATCATAATTGGACTGTTAGAAAGCATAGGTAAGTAAATGCTCCGGTGCTTGCCTTGCACAAAGTCGGATCTTGGCGGTGGTCCGGGCACTCCGGAAGCTCCTCCTCTTCTCCTTCCTCTTGCGGCACTTCTTGCTGCGGTTCCTCCGGACGATTCTCCTCGATTTCCGAACAAGGGAGGTCCTCTTTGCGAACTTTGTATGATGCGATGCACGTGCATAAGTATCATGAATGCACAACGCATGATGATCATGGATGAAGATGATTAATAAATTATTTGACAGAGTAGGTGCATATCTCCTCTCTACTACAACTTAACTCATTTACTTGAGTATGTGCAAATCTCTTCTCTAAACACTTAGAGAAGTGCGTCAAGAAAGAGTGATGTGGCTCGGCACACACACATACTCACAATACATAAATAAGAGAAGTACTACTACTCATAACCAGATATCACATTTCAGTTGTGGTACTTCAATGCATGACCAGCAAGCATGACTTAATCGAAAATGCACAAGAATTGATATAAAAAAGTCATTAAATCGTTTAATCCAATTACTTATCATTTCATGCGAATAAATAGGCTTGAACTGTGACCCCTGTCTAAACAGTTCAGAAAATTCTACAAAAATTACAGGAGCTACACTATGCTATAACAGAGCCATGATAAAATTTTCATCTCATGTTACCAAGTACAACAGACTACACAAAAAGATGAAGCTACTGGCCAGAAAAGCACATTTAACAACTTTGCACTATGAAAAGTGTTAAACAACAGATTTCATATTTTTATCTATACCTACTTAGCATAAGAACAGTCACCAAAAATTACCAGGGCCTAATTCCTTATAATTTATTTATTAAAAATCATACAAGAATCAGCCCAGAAATTAAATTAAATCATATTCCAATATTTTTTGTACAGTAACTGCATGCCATATATTTTTTCTCAGAAACTATATCACATAACAAGTCTAGCAAAACAGGAATTACATTTTTCTGAGCAATATTTTATTTATTGTGCATTTACTCGGTTTTCAGCTATTTAAAGAATTAAATAAATCTACACAGAAAATGTTCACCAAAAATACATCTCATAATTTTACATGATAGATCTACTCAATAGAAGACTAACAAAACAAGAATCATCAAATTTGGAGTTCATTTGCACCAGCTACAAATTTGAAAACATTTAAATCATTTTTACGGAAATCAATAAAAGGAAAAAGAGGAACCCCGCCCGGGTCCATGGGCTCGGTCCAGTGGACCAGAGCCACAGACACGCAGGCCCTCCACGGTCCACGGCCCCACTGGCCGAGCGCGGCGGTGGCGTGCTCCGTGGCGCCAGCCACCGGCGGCAAGCTCACCCCGCAACCCGGTGGCACCGGCGTGCTCCTCGCGACGAGGCGCACACGGTGGCGTGCTTGGCGCTGGCGGCGGTGAACCCCTAGCTACTACGGCGGCGGTGATGGCGACACGGCGGCTCGGTGTGGGCGCGGTGGCCGGCTCCGGCACCATTGAGGTCCGGCGAGGCGCACCACGCGTGTGCGGCTTCTGGCGGGGCGACCTAGGGTTTTGGCGGCGGATTAGGGCGCGTGAGCTCCCGGCCACGTGCATGGCGGCACGGGTGGCGGAGGAAAAGCCCGGCGGGCTCGTCTTTGTGGTGGCTGGGCGCGCGCATTGCCTCGATCGACCGTGCGGGGTTCGATCCCGATGCTCTACGGCATGGTGCGCTACTGAGAGGAAAAGGAGAAGTGAGGGGCGAGTGGTGGCGCGGCGCAGCTCGTGGAGCTCCGGCCATGGCGCGACGGTGGCGGCTCGGCCGCTGGACCCTTGCAAGGCGAGAACGCGCCGGCTCCTTACAGGTAGCGGAGTGCGGGAGACCGGCGCGAGACCAGGCGTGCGGGCGAGTGGAAAGCGCATGGATGTGGCAATGAAAGGGCGGGGCCCCACGCGGCGCTACTCTGGCCGGGCGGTTGCCGCTGCGGTGGGGTGGGAGTGAGGCAGGCAGAGGCGTACAGCGAAAAATGGAAAGGGAGGCGTTCCATTTGGGGCGAGACGAGGGGGTGAAGTGTCGGCGGGGGCCCACGGCCAGAAGCTCGCCATTACGCTGCACGGCGGCCGAGCGCGCGACAGCGAAGGCGGCCGCGATGCTTCCGCGGCCGGCCCGACCCGCGGCCCCGGCCCACGGCCTTGCGCAGGCGGGAGCGAGGCCGGGTGGGGGTGGGGCTTGGGCAGGCGGCCTTGCCCGGTTCTTGTCTTTCTTTCCTTTTTTTTTTTTTTTTTTGAAAATTTGAATCCAAAACAAAATGAACCAAAAGCATCTTTTTGACAAGTTTAAAGCCATTTTAAAGAAAGGTGCCCAAAACAAAAGTTGTAGAGAATTTAAAACTGAACAACTTTCATTTAAGGCTCATCTTGAAATTCTGAATAGATTTTGAAATACAAATTCATTTTGAAATTAGGGTATAAAAAGGGAATTTTCTAATTTATTTTCTTTTGCTCCAAAATGCACCAAATCTTTTGCAATAAATTTTATTAAAACTTTTCAAATTGCTGGGCAAGTGAATCCAAACTTGATCAAGTTGTTTGCAAGGCAATTAATTAACTAACACTTCAATCAAGCATGAGATTAGTAATTAAAAGCAAGCACATGAAATGAGGATGCACTTTGGGATTAAATGCTTAGTGATGATGCTCATGCTATGCCTTATGATGATTAGAGTTAGTTAATTATGCCCTAATGCAAACTTAAACACCGAGGTGTTACAGCCCTACCCCCTTAAAGAAATCTCGTCCCGAGATTTGGGTTTACTAACCAGGTTTTATGGAATTCGGGATAAACTTCTTTCAGATAATCCTCAGTTTCCCATGATGCATCTCTATCATCATGGTAGCTCCACACGACCTTGTATGTGCGCACAAGTCGATTCCGGGTAACTCTCTCTTTGCTATCAACAATTCTGACAGGCTCTTCTTTGTATACTAGATCAGCTGTTAACTTCAAATCTTGCTCATCGATTCTTTCTTCAGGCACACGCAAACACTTCTTCAGTTGAGAGACGTGAAAGACCGGAAAGACAGAACTCATTGACTCTGGTAACTGTAATTTGTAAGCAACTTCACCTCTTCTTTCAATAATCTTGTATGGACCTACATATCTCGGTGCAAGCTTCCTTTTGGCTCCAAACCTCTGCGTACCCTTTTTCGGTGAAACTCTAAGATAGACATAGTCACCAACTTCGAATGTCAGAGGTCTTCTTCTATTGTCAGCATAACTCTTCTGTCGGGACTGCGCAGCTTTCATGTGCTCTTGGATAATCCGAACTTTCTCTTCAGCTTCGGGAACAAAGTCAATACCATAGTATCTTCTTTCTCCCGCTTCGACCCAATTCAACGGAGTTCTACACTTTCTGCCATATAAAGCTTCAAACGGTGCCATCTTGATACTCTCTTGATAACTATTGTTGTAGGAAAACTCAGCCAGAGGTAACCATGACTCCCATGATCCCTTAGCAGATAGCACACAAGCTCTCAACATATCTTCAAGAACTTGATTAAGCCTTTCAGTCTGACCCGAAGTTTGAGGATGATAAGCGATCTTTGTGTAGCAACTTCGGTACCCATTCCTTCATGCAACCGTTCCCGAAATGAGCAGTGAACTGCGATCCACGATCAGATACAATGGTCTTAGGAACTCCATGCAAACGAACAATCTCGGAGAGGTAGAGATCAGCATAATGAGGTGGTCTGTAAGTGGTCTTGACAATAAGAAGTGAGGCGACTTGGTTAACCGATCGATGATCACCCGGATCGAATCATTCCCTTTTTGTGTGGTTGGCAAACCCGTGATGAAATCCATACTAATATCATCCCACTTCCAAGCGTGAACCGGCAACGGATTCATAAACCTGCGGGCTTCATGTGAATAGCCTTGACACGACAACAAGTATCGCATCGAGCCACATAGGCTGCTATCTCTTTCTTCATCTTGGTCCACCAATATCGAGGTCTCGGTCATGATACATCTTGTTGCTTCGGGGGTGAATGGATAGCTTGGAAAGATGAGCTTCATCCATCATCCTATTCTTGAGTTCTCGATCCTTCGATGCGACAAGGCGATTGTCGAACCAAAGCACACCATCGTCATCCAATCGAAAGTGTGGAATGGGTGCCTTCTTCATTCTCTCCTTGAGGTGATAAATACCAGGGATCGGCCTTTTGACCTTCAATGATCCGTTGGTCGAGGGAACATCGGACTTGGATATCATGCAAAACCTGCAGGATGCATCGGATCGAACTTCTCTTCTATTAGTGGCTGCATAACATGATGATGTGACTTACGACTCGAGCATCGGCAACTACATTGGCCTTCCCCGGGTGATAGTGCCTTTGTCAAGTCATAGTCCTTGATCAACTCTAACCATCTTCGCTTGCCTCATGTTAAGTTCGGGTTGGGTAAAGATGTACTTGAGACTCTTGTGATCGGTGTATATGTGGCACACATTTCCCAACAGATAGTGCCTCCAGATCTTTAAGGCATGCACAAGCGCAGCTAACTCAAGATCATGCGTGGGATAGTTGACTTCATACTTTCTCAAGCGACGTGAAGCATAAGCAATCACTCGGCCTTCTTGCATCGGCACACAACCTAAACCAGGTCTTCGAGGCATCACAAAGTACACATCAAATGGCTTCTCGATATCGGTCGTGCCAAGACGGGGCGATGGTTAGCAACTCTCGCGGGTGCGGAAAGCTGCCTCACATGCCTCTGTCCCGGACAAACTTATGCTCTTTACAGAAGCGAGACTTGTCATTGGCTTGGCAATCTTAGAGAAATCGGAATGAAACGGCGATAATACCCTGCCATTCCAAGAAAACTCCGAACTTCATGCACGGCGTGGGTGGTTGCCAATCCATGACCTCTTGTACCTTTGACGGGTTGGTGATATGCCATTTTCAGAAATGATATGGCCAAGGAAGGCAACTTCCTTTAGCCAAAACTCACATTTGCTAAACTTGGCATACAATTTATGCTCTCTTAGTCCGGTAAGTGCAACTCTTAGATCTTTGGGCGTGTTCTTCTTCATTTGCGAGTAGATCGAGAATGTCATCCAAGAATACAATCACGAACTTATCCAATTCGGGCATAAAGACTGAATTCATAAGATACATAAAGTATGCGAGGAGCATTTGTTAAGCCGAAGGACATAACAAGATACTCGTACAACCCGTATCTAGTAACGAAAAGCGGTCTTATGTATATCCTCGGGGACGGATCCCGATCGATGATACCACGATCTCAAGTCAATCTTGGAAAACACTTTAGCCTTAGACAAGCGATCAAACAAGATATCAATTCTCGGCAAAGGATACTTGTTCTTGATTGTGACAAACATTGAGTGGCCGATAATCAACACATAACCCGAGAGAGTGATCTTTCTTCTTCACAAACAAAAATTTGGACAACCCCATTCGAGAAGTACTTGGCCCGATAAAACCCAACTTCTTCAACTCATACAAGCTGTTTCTTCAACTCTGCTAACTCATTGGGAGGCATACGATACGGTCTCTTACATTGGAGCTGTACCGGGCACTAGATCAATAGCAAACTTCGATATCTCTTTTCGGAGGTAACCCGGGCAAATCTTCGGGAAAAGACATCGGGAAACTCACATACTCTTTGGAATCTCGGCTAGAGAAGAAGCTCGAATAGCATAGGTCAACTTGGTCATGTGCGCAACTCGAGGCAATAACACTTGGAAAGTGTCTTGGCCCGAAGGATCCGTGAGGGTAATTGTTCTATTCCCGTATCAATCACAACTTGTTTATCTTTCATCCAATCCATTCCCAAGATCACATCCATAGTTAACCCGGGTAAAACTACCAAATTAACTCTATATGCTTTATCTCCAATTTCAAAAATTGCATCTTTGAAGCATCGATTAGATAGGACATCGGCACCGGCGGAGCCGATGCGGTACCCATAATCTAATTGCTTAAGTTCTAACTCATGTGATCGTGCATATGATTGACTCATAAATGAATGCGATGATCCGAATCAAATAAAACAAGCTGCAGGATGCTTATTGACAAGGAACGTTACCCGCGATGGCCCGGGTTCTCCATCGGGAATCTCATTAATAGAGGTGTGATGAGCACGGGCTTGATAAGTCGTGCGCTTCTTCGGGTATGGACAATACTTGGCGAAGTGGCGGGTTGATTGCGGTTGAAACACGGGCCTCTCACGGCGGGTGCATTAGCGATGGGACCACCGGTCCTAGCTTGAGCTTGAGGTGCGGGTGGGCGATAGCCCCTCCGATTCTTCGGAGGTGGTGGAGCATTTCTCTTCGGAGCAGTGCGGGAACCTTGAGTTACGAGCAGGGAGGCGGTATGCTGGCGGCGGTTAGGCATTGGGGGTCGGGCGGGAAGATCCTCCCTCGAAGCTTCTCTTGCGATTCTTGGGCGGCATGCGGTTGTTATTATTCTCTTGAGTCAAGCGATCGTTGATGAACTCATTGAATGTAGCCCTCGAACCGATACCCATGGTTTTAGCCATCTTTGTATTGAGACCTCTTTTGAAACTTTCTATCTTCTTCTCTTCGGTGTCCACATATGCCGGAGCATAACGGGACGGATTGTTGAACTCTTGCGGATATTCGGTCATGCTCTTATTGCCTTGAGTGAGCTTCATGAATTCGAGATACCTTCATAGCCATCAAACACGGTGGAACATAAGTGCTGCGGAAGATCTCGAGTGAAGCTGCGCCCGGTGATGGGAGCATTCGGCGGAAAAAGTGGTGCGTTGGTGGGACCACCAAATTCCCGCCGGCCCCTGCGATTGATGTGCCCCATACTCAACCTTCGGTGACTCGGTCATACGGAGCGGGCGAAACTTGTCTTCCATCGTGTTGATCCACTCGAGAGCCTCGAGTGGTTCCTTAGCTTGCAAGAACTTTGGCGGATCGGTATCCAAGAAGTCCTTGAAAGTGCTATCTTGGTTGGCGGGGCGGTCACGGTGGCCCCGGGCCCTGGTGTTCGCGGCAATGTCACGCAATACGGCCTCCATGTTGCTTGTTGACGCCCGAGAACTGTTGGAATAGTTGCTCGGCGGTCAATGGTGGAGGAGGTGGTGGTGGCGGGTTACCCTCGGCGTTTCCGTTGCCTCCATTACCATTTCCACCATTTCCATTGCCTCCATTGCCCTGGCCGGAACCATCTCCAACCAGAGAGCCACTAGCGGTGCGGCGAGTATCAACCATCTGCATATTTCAGCATCAAGTAATTATTAGGTGATGTTACAACATTGTAAGCGAATGTAATAATCATGCCAATGAATTATTGGAAGAAAATGAATTCATTCATCAATACACAGGCATAAAGATTCATTTCCACAATCCATAACATCACTAATCATATTACTGAAACAAGCGTCATCCGAGGCATACAACATCCAAAATTGCCAGCATACATACACTGGACTTTAGGCGTTCAAGTAGCACCACAACTCAGGACATCCAACACACACATGAGTCACATCTCATAATGTTACATGCCAACAACATCAAAAGAACTAAAGCGTAACTACGACTAGCGATGGAACTACTAGCCTACTCGTGCTCACTACCAACGTCGGACTCAGCGTCGAGAACAACGTCGTCGTCGGGTGCAGGCGCAGGTGCAGGTGGAAGGTCAGCGTCCTCCTCGCCTCCATCGGGGTTGATGACCCCAGGCTCCATCTCAGCTGCTCCAGGACCATGGTGACCATGAACCTGGTTGTACAGGACGTGGTAGTCCTCGTGCAACTGGTCAATGTACTGCTCGCGGTCAAAGAGCCAGTGCCCCAGCTGGTGAGCATCGTTCCGGGCTTCATTCCTCTCGGTGACCAACTGGGCCATCATCCTGTCGGCATTCCGCTCGTACTGCTCATAGCGTGCCACACGTGCACGCAAGGTAGCGATCTCCCTGTTGGCAGCTCTCTCACGGACCTCAGTGTCATTCCTGGTAGCGGTGAGAAGATCTACACGGAGCCTCGGATCTCGACATGATCCGAGTGCCTCTTCTTCTCTTCCTTCCCTTCTTCCACAAATCTACTTCCATCCACCGAGCTTGTACATCGTGGCTTCAGTAGCATCATATGCTTGCATCAGTGCAAACATAGTGCTCATGGCTGCGTTGTCACTACCATCAATCTCATCCACTCACGGCCAACGTGCTCGGCTAGGGGATGCTCCCCAAACAAGGTCCGCGGGGTCATCCTTGGGAAAAGTCCCCCAAAAGCCTGTGCTAGGCTCGGGGAAAACGCTCCATGATCTGACGAAGGACACGGAAAGCGACCTGCCGGCCCCATCCTGGCGGTGGCAGCGATGGCGCGAACACGCCACCCGTACCACTCGGAATCCGGGTGGAGTGGAGGAACGGTGATCTCCACGGCGACCAAGTCGTCACCACGAGGCGGCTCCTCGACCCGGGAGTATACGGTCAGCCGCTCCTCCGTATATCTCCTGCGTGAGCGAGCACTCTCCAAAGGAGTGTGGGCATGCCAAACTCCTCCAGAAGTGACTCTCCCGGATCACCGTGCGTGGTGCAAGGCGTCCCACGTGGCACACGCCCTCCAAGTGGACTTGCGAGCCGCGCTTGGTGCGAGCCATCCGTCAGAGAAATTTATCCCGTGAGACAAGTTATTAATTATCAAATTTTAATCAGCAGCAATAAATTACGTAGAAGAGGAAGGTAAATGTCATAACATGAGATGAACAAACATGATGTATGCACGTATCCTACGTTCTCACAAACCTAGCAAAATAATTCTAACGGATATACGGTGGCATACAACGTTCTCTCATAGCGTATAACTAGTCGTTCTACACGAAGGTATTATGTACTACTTGAGAAAATCCCATTGCAGCCCATCCCAACAAGATGAATAAATGCATTGCGAAAAGTAAAGATTAAGCACTCACACGCACGTGCATTCCCCGAATACACGCACATGTAGTACAACTACCCGATCCTCGTCCAACGACGGCATCGTCGATTAATAGACGGCACAACCCACAATTAAACACCTTGGTAAGTACATGGTTTTGACATGTACCTACTTCCTGTATCACACTAGCACTCCCTAGATTGCCGGTTGGACAACCATGCTCTCACAACTCCCACTTACCGAGGCGTAGAGGCATTTTGAACCATACATTACCACTCAAGCGAATGGCACCCATACAATTACCTTGCTGCATGGGCAACAGTGAAAATAAAATATGATGCAAGCCCCCAAGTTAGTACTTAATTAGCCACCTAGAGTCCTTATTTGGGCATAAAGGATATGACCAGTGGCACACTCTTAGTTTTGCAAACGAATTTTCTCAAAAGACTTATAGATCTATAAGTTAAAATCCAGTTTTGAAAACAAATTCTTTTGTTTTAAATAGACATGTGAACGATGTCGCTAAACCTTGCTCGATGCGGTATAATGAGAACCGACCAATTTATAAAAGCATAAGTGAAAAATCACTCGCTAAGCAAGCAATTGTCACACTTAAGCCGTTATAAACCCGGTAGTCCGGAAATCTCGAAGGATTTCAAACCAAACATCGTCAACCAAGATCGTACGGGTTTAGGCGTCACATTCGCCATGTTACAACATTTCACAAATAGTTAACAACATCAGAGTGCGGAAAATAAAGTTATTACAAACCGAGTCTTCAAATTCAAATAGCGGAAGTAAAGTAGTTTTAGAAACTCAACCCAACTCACACATTTCAGATAAATAAAGTGCCAGCTCGATAGTCAATCCATCAAAAGCAGTTGGGGAGAATATTAAGATTTAACCTTGCCCAAGGTCTTCTAATCCACTTTGGAAAAGACAGTCTCGCGATACCCGTGGTAGGTATGCCCGTCTGCACAAACAACAAGCGGGAAAAACCCTGAGTACGAGAAGGTACTCAGCTAGACTTACCCGACTGACTCAAAAGAAAAGACTCCAAGGAGTATGACAGGCTTTATCGGGAGGTAGCTCGACTCATTTGCATAAAAGCGGTAGTAACATTAAAAGTGATAGCTCAGCTTAATCATCCCTATTTATGCTAGGTGAGCAGCTATACTATTCGTCAATGTAGTATATTAATCATGATTAAGCAAGCAAGTAGTATCCATAATCATATACATCGACTTAACCCATCATCATCATTAACCACATTCCATAATCATTACTACGATGGTGCGGCTCAAGTCAAGTGTTCACCGTCCGGGGAACGATGGCGATTCGAATCGATTACTACTGAGCTCGGGGGTATTCCTCATGCAAACCACACTCACCCGCTAAAGTGAGCTACAGGTCACCATGGCACGTATCCGGGGAAGACAAGCACGCGGACTCGCATGGAACCACCGTGCATTCGGGACCGCCCGACCGCCTTAGCCAGACCATCTTTGGACCTCGGACTTACTCTTCGCGCCCCGTGGTCCCCCATCCATCTCCAATACGGTGCGAGCGATTCGAGAACCGCCCGGATAGTGTTGGGCTTCGCGGTCGGAACGACTTATCCGGCCCGGCTAAACATGAGGCATGCGTTCAACATGACTTGCGGTACAACAACGGTACGGTCCTTAATCGACACAGACGGAATCACTATGGTCCAACAACCCCACAAGACTCCGTCCGGTCTCCAATTATCAACCATAGCCATTAACCAGATGATATCAACATAAGCTTTTCCATCAATCATAGGTAACCACCTATCTCGCGGATGACGTGAAATCACCCGACTTCTACCGTCTAAGCAAGCTAAGCAATTTACTCGCCCTAGACTAGCGGGGTGTATCAAGGTAGGATAATCAATGGTAAAAAGCAAGGATATAATGCAAACAACGGTGTCACACAACTCCTATACTTAATGCAACAATCATAAATCATAATTGAATTTGTTAGAAAGCATAGGTAAGTAAATGCTCCGGTGCTTGCCTTGCACAAAGTCGATCTTGCGGTGGTGCAGGCACTCCGGAAGCTCCTCCTCTTCTCCTTCCTCTTGCGGCACTTCTTGCTGCGGTTCCTCCGGGCGATTCTCCTCGATTTCCGAACAAGGGAGGTCCTCTTTGCGAACCTTTGTATGATGCGATGCACGTGCATAAGTATCATGAATGCACAACGCATATGATGATCATGGATGAAGATGATTAATAAATTATTTGACAGAGTAGGTGCATATCTCCTCTCTACTACAACTTAACTCATTTACTGAGTATGTGCAAATCTCTTCTCTAAACACTTAGAGAAGTGCGTCAAGAAAGAGTGATGTGGCTCGGCACACACACATACTCACAATACATAAATAAGAGAAGTACTACTACTCATAACCAGATATCACATTTCAGTTGTGGTACTTCAATGCATGACCAGCAAGCATGACTTAATCGAAAATGCACAAGAATTGATATAAAAGTCATTAAATCGTTTAATCCAATTACTTATCATTTCATGCGAATAAATAGGCTTGAACTGTGACCCCTGTCTAAACAGTTCAGAAAATTCTACAAAAATTACAGGAGCTACACTATGCTATAACAGAGCCATGATAAAATTTTCATCTCATGTTACCAAGTACAACAGACTACACAAAAAGATGAAGCTACTGGCCAGAAAAGCACATTTAACAACTTTGCACTATGAAAAGTGTTAAACAACAGATTTCATATTTTTATCTATACCTACTTAGCATAAGAACAGTCACCAAAAATTACCAGGGCCTAATTCCTTATAATTTATTTATTAAAAATCATACAAGAATCAGCCCAGAAATTAAATTAAATCATATTCCAATATTTTTGTACAGTAACTGCATGCCATATATTTTTTTCTCAGAAACTATATCACATAACAAGTCTAGCAAAACAGGAATTACATTTTTCTGAGCAATATTTTATTTATTGTGCATTTACTCAGTTTTCAGCTATTTAAAGAATTAAATAAATCTACACAGAAAATGTTCACCAAAAATACATCTCATAATTTTACATGATAGATCTACTCAATAGAAGACTAACAAAACAAGAATCATCAAATTTGGAGTTCATTTGCACCAGCTACAAATTTGAAAACATTTAAATCATTTTTCGGAAATCAATAAAAGGAAAAAGAGGAACCCCGCCCGGGTCCATGGGCTCGGTCAGTGGACCAGAGCCACAGACACGCGGGCCCTCCACGGTCCACGGCCCCACTGGCCAGAGCCGCGGCGGTGGCCGTGCTCGTGGGCGCTTAGCCCACCGTGACGAGCTGCCGGCGACCCGATTAGCTGCCGGCGTGCTCCTCGCGGCGAGGCGCACACGGTGGCGTGCTTGGCGCTGGCGGCGGTGAACCCTAGCTACTACGGCGGCGGTGATGGCGACACGGCGGCTCGGTGTGGAGGCGCGGTGGCCGCTCCGCACCGGTGAGGTCCGGGCGAGGGGCGCGCCACGTGCGGCGGACTGCTACGGCGAGCCGTGGACCTAGGGTTTTGGCGGGGCGGATTAGGGCGCGCGGAGCTCCCCGCCACGTGCATGGCGGCACGGCGGCGGAGGAAAAGCTCCGGGCGGCTCGGTGTTGTGGTGGCTAGGCGCGCATTGCCTCGATCGAATCGCGGCGGGGTTCGACCGATGCTCGTCCGGGCATGGTGCCTTGTACCGGGAGAGGAAAAAAGGAGAAGTGAGGCGGTGGTGACGCGGCGGCGCAGAGCTCGTGGAGCTCCGCCATGGCGCGACGGTGGCGGCTCGGCCGCTGGACCCTTACCAAGGCGGCAACGGCGCCGGAGTGGCCCGTATGGGTGCGGGAGGCGGGCGGCGAGACCGCGCGCGGTGAAGCGCGAGCGCGGCGACGGCGGTGGACGGCGGCTTGCCGCGGCGGCGGGTGCTACGGCCGTTGCTTCTTTGCGGTGGGGGTGGAGAGCGAGGCAAGGCAGGGAGCGTGGCAGCGAAAAAATGGAAAGGGAGGCGTTCCATTTCGGCGAGATGTAGGGGGTGAAGCGGCGGCGGGGGGCCACGAGAGCTCGCCGGCCACGCGGCACGGCGACCGCGACGGCGAAGCGCGGGCGGCCGTGATGCTGCGCTGGTCGGGTTACGGCGCCGCTGGCCGCGGGCGGCGCGGGAGCAGGCGGGGCAGGGCCGGGTTGGGGCCGGCTTGGGCCCGCCCGGCCCTTACCGGTCTTTCCTTTTTTTTTTTTTTTTTTTTTGAATCCAAATCAAACTGAACCAAAAGCATCTTTTGACAAGTTTAAAGCCATTTTCAAGAAAGGTGCCCAAAACAAAAGTTGTAGAGAATTTAAAACTGAACAACTTTCATTTAAGGCTCATCTTGAAATTCTGAATAGATTTTGAAATACAAATTCATTTTGAAATTAGGGTATAAAAAGGGAATTTTCTAATTTATTTTCTTTTTGCTCCAAAATGCACCAAATCTTTTGCAATAAATTTTATTAAAACTTTTCAAATTGCTGGGCAAGTGAATCCAAACTTGATCAAGTTGTTTGCAAGGCAATTAATTAACTAACACTTCAATCAAGCATGAGATTAGTAATTAAAAGCAAGCACATGAAATGAGGATGCACTTTGGGATTAAATGCTTAGTGATGATGCTCATGCTATGCCTTATGATGATTAGAGTTAGTTAATTATGCCCTAATGCAAACTTAAACACCGAAGTGTTACACTATGGTCTTCAATATACTCTCTAACTCTAAACTTCGATGGCTTCTAGTTATTTTCTTTATATAAAAAATAATGACAAACTACCATATATTGAAGTTACATAGTGATGTAACCTCTCCATTAGTGCAGAGCTAGAAGCTAGGGTGGTTTTGGAGATCCGAGAAGATGACGAATGGCTGAGGGCCTATTAGATCCCCATTTTTTAGCTTGTTTTCTAATCTTTGTGACAAAATGCCATATAGATGGTCCCATCGATAGGAACGTCACCTACCACTTTGAAAGCACAAATACCCTTAAATCTTGGAATATTCGCTCCCACGGGGAGTCAAATCTAGGACCTCATGGTGCTACTACAGACCCTTTCGCAAAGATGACAGAATATTAACATGAAAAGTGTTATGTTTGAGTATTAGTGACAGATAAGAGAGGGCACACAATTACAATTTTAATTTGATTACCAGTAGTCACATAATTTACCATATATACTAGCCCATGCATATGGAAAAGGTTGCTGGACAAATCAAACATGGGTAAATGCACATGGTACCAGATTTTTAGGCAATTCGGACCACCCACTGTTACTGATGGTATTGCACGGTAGGACATGGTTATTATGTCTCGCTTTGAGAAAAAACGGTCCCACTGAAAAACGTGCTTGGATGATGAATCACATTGAATTGTGTTATGGATCGTGCATGCCCATACTGTACCGACGTCTATAAATACGCGTAGTCGGTTTGCGCTGATAATGCAATATAATGTACTCCCTCCATGTTGGTAATAGAAGTCGTTTAGGACAGCGACACGGTCTCCAAAGTATAACTTTGACTTCATATATTTATAAAAATATTCATCACATAGTGATATATTTATACTTTTATGAAAGTATTTTTCAAGACAAATCTATTCATATGGTTTTCACATTTCCAAACTTAACAAGTTAAAAGTTATTTATGATTTATGTTCCCAATGTTTGACCCAAACCTTGTCCAAAACGACTTCTATTTCCTATACGGAGGGAGTATCTAGACATCCCACGGTGACAGATTTGGAGCCATATGGAATGCCTGATCGTACTACATGATCTTCCTGGGTTAGTGTGTACCCTACCCCACTTTGATTGCAATCCTGTAGTAAAGGCAACGATAATACTCAATATAAACTGCAAATTTATATCTTGGGCCATAGCTTACTTGCCCAAGATGAGCTCTTGATTTCCTTGAGAACGATATTTTCTAATTTTTCGCTTTATATATGGTCACCTAATTTCCTTGCTAATGTTAATGTCCTATGGTTTGAAGCAAAAATAAGGTTTGATACTCGGGCTGTTCAGCTGGTTATATAAGCTGGCTAATAAAACAAGCCGGTTGATTTGTTGTAAGAGAAAAATACTGTTCGAACAATTGATAAGTCCGGCTGATAAGACAAGCGAACAGAACGGCCCTAGTGCAAGAAACTAGAAGGAAGGTTCAGCAACGGCATTTGAGGTCAAGTCATTGATTTGTGGTCCTTTCTGTTCACACCTATAGTCAAAATATTTAGCTACAAATTTTTTTTTTGTACAAGGAAAAATATTAAACGACTATCTTTTTATAAAGAAAAATATGTAATGACAAAGCTCTTGTTAGGCGTAACAAATACAAGGGTCTCAAATGGCATGAGTGCTGCTCCCCTCAAAAAGGAATGAATGATGAGGTCTAATTACCTATTACTTCCGTGTCTCACTGAATAACCTTTTTAATTTCTGGTTAAAGAAAGATTGTAGCAATCCAAACTTGTCATACGGTGTAGTTAATACAAAGCCCACATGCTCAACTCTCAACTAATCTTGCAGCACTCTGACATTTGTCGTATTGTTGAATTTTGACCACCGAATAATATTTAGGGCCCTTTTGGCTTTCCGGAATTTTCAGAATTGAATTCATTGTATAAACTATAGTTGTGGAACAGAAATCTATAAAATCATCTATAACTTCAATTAAGTTGGGGAAGAAGAATCCATAAAATCCATTTTTCACCTCTCGTCCTATGAATTTAAGATAGGCTTATATATGAACTTTAGAAAATTGTGGAATTTTAAATTCTTCTTCCACAACTATAGTTTATACTATGAATTCAATTCCAAAAATTCGGAGAGTCAAATGGGCCCTTGGTGATTTCATAAAATGATATTTAGTGTGCACATGGATCAACACGAGATCGACTTTCATTTATGTTCGTCGTGTGTTGAATTTTGACCACTGAATAATACTTTTGAGCACATGCACATGGAGTTTTGAGATTGAGCCCCCTCACCTCAACCTCTTAGGTGACGTGGCTCAATCTCAACTCTTATTTGTTGACTTAACTGCAGAAATGAGTGACGTTATAGCATGGGCTCAATGTATTCAAATATTGTCCTAATGGTACCACATCATTGTGTCCGTATAAACTAATGATGAAGTTGGACTGATCATTGGTCAAAAATTGTGAAACCTATACTGAATAACGAAAGCAACAAGGGTAGGAGACGCTGCTAATTGATATATAATAATGGACTAGTGATATGATCACTGTGAGAGAGCCATGCAAGCAACTGCCAAGTGGCAGTCTATTGATTAATGGTTTCACAGTCTCAGCACATGGGTGATTGCTGAACACTCACTTTACTATTGTGGATGTTTCTTGACTTGTTGCTGGGCATTAATCTCATTGACTTGGAATCAATTTGGAAGTAGTTGCTGCTGGGACCTGATTCTCCAATCTCCATCTAGATTCTAGAAACCAAAACAACTTGAACAACTCTGTCAAGATCAGGGTATTCTACTACTCTCTCCGTCCCCTTTTAACTGTCGCTTGCGCTTCCTAAGAAATAAATACTGATAATTTTAATAAATACTGTCGGTGCTAGAACTGGTGGCCCTAGCACCAACGAGTGAATTTGTGGTGCGTGCTCCCTACTTCCGGATGGTGTGCAAGATGAACACAAGGGTTTATACTGGTTCGGGCAAGAGAAGGCCCTACGTCCAGTGGGGGAGAGGTGTTCTTGTATTATCCTGCACCGAAGTGCTCGTAGGTAGGGTGTATAAGCAATGAGAGAGGGACCAGGGTCCCAAGTCTCGTGGATGATTGAGTGAAGTGCCAATATCAGGCGTGTATGAGGCTTGTGTCTCGCCCATCTACAGGCTCCCGTCCTCCCCTTTTATAGTCGTAAGGGGAGGTCAGGGCCTTACAAGAAGAGGTCGTGCTGGCGGCGAGGTCATGGGCTTCTGTCCTCCCTCATCTGCGGCTCCAGAGTGGGCAGGCTGTCCATGTACGTGACGGGGCAGCGCTATGTCGCCTCCCCGCGGGCGCCAAGTGGTCGAATGACAGCCGTCCCTCGCTCGGAGTTGGTGGAGCGTGACGGAGGGGGTGTTCGAGCCCTGTAGTTTGCTATAGCTTTGACCCGCTTTGGAATCAGAGGCTCGGGGGGCCTCGGAGCTCGTTGCCGCATTTGAGAGTGGTTGGAACGACCGCGGATGATCGTCGGCGCCGTGATCGCCCATCCCGGCTCGGGGGCTCACGGGGTGGGTGATTGATTGACCGGAGGGGGTCCGGTCCTCTCCCGTCATAGAGGGTGACGCGTCGGCCGTCGTGGCTTCGGCGTGGCGGGCAAAGCCCCCAAAGACCCGGCGATGGGACCTATCAAAGAGGTTAGGCGGCCACAAAGCGTCCCACGATGGGCGAGGCCCCTCACTGTGGAGACTGCGTAAAGTATGAACGCCGGTGTGGGTCGCGACGGGACAATGTTCATCCCTGCCGGGCGTGGGCGCCCGACCGCGGGACATGGGCGGCAAGTGGTAGATGTGCGTCAAATCGGTGGTACGGCTTTGACCACAGGCGGCGCGTCCGTCCGAGGCCTGGTCGCCGGGGCTCGAGCGGAACGGAAATCGGAGGCTCGTCCGAGGCCCCAACGCCGAAGGCTCGGGGCGAGGCGGAAGGGGGAACTCGTCCCCGAGGCCCAAGCGGGGGGGCTCGGTCGAGGCGGAGTATTGGTGCTTACCCGAGGCCTTCGCGGGGTAGGCTCGGATGGGCTGGAGACCATGCGCTTGCTCCGGTGCCCTGGAGCCGTGGCCCAGGTAAAGCAGTGGGCGGCTTGCTGGGGCGAGTTTTTGCGTTTGTTGGGCTTTCCTAAAGGGGCCCTTATTTTGGTCCCCGACAAATACTAAATATTATCGATTAGTATCATAATTAGTATCATCAGAAAAATCTTTGGATCTAGTTTTTTAATAAATTTATTTAGAGACATAAATATTGCACGTATTTTCTATAAATCAAGTCAAATTGTGTCACGAAAATCCATGACAACATTTATAAAGGGACAGAGGGAGTACATAACAAAGAGTGCAAAGCTAGCTTCCATCCTATCCATTCCATCCAGCAGTAGAATCAGATTAAACAAGCAAGCGTGTAGTTCAGTAGAGGTGATGCCATCCGTGTGAGTCTCTCTAGTCGGTAGTTGAAAGCTCACCAGGAGCTACATTTCCGGATGAGACAGACAGGTGGTCAAAAGAGAAGGACAAGCGAATCAAACCTCTTTCCTGAACAATACTGCATGCTTAGTTTGGGAGGAGGCGACAGTGAGAATGTTGGTTGGTAAAGACGAGAGATGACTAATGAGAGTCGGTAAAAATCGCACGTGAATGAAGAGGACTAACGAGAGTTGGTAAACCCTTTCCACTCAAGTCTTGTTTGAATGTACTTTGTATCTATCTCACACAAGATCCTTTGGCAGACCCAAACCTGTGTGCAACAATACAATTATCGTGTTACAGCTTACTTACAGGTGACAATTCAAGTTGCATGCAGTTTGTGAATGAAGGGGAGTAATTAATTAGTTTGGCTAAGCTTAAGTGGTTCGTTCAAGCAGCGTACTCTAGCTAGTTTTCGCTGACAGTTTGACGACAAGCAAGCGCAGATTTTTCAAGTACATGTACATCCTTTTGTTGACTACGCAGCCTAATCAACAGACAGCTTGTGAAGGGGAGTGGAGTAATTAGTTTGGGCAAAGACCTGAGAACTATCTGAACCCAGTTATCTACTCTGAACGCACAAGATGTAACAAGGAAAGTCATGTTGTCATGGCGTGCACCACGAAAATTCCATGGGAATAAATACCATTTTTTGGGTGCTTTTTTGGCGGTTGAAGATACATATGGAACGCCTATCATTTGGCTCATTACATTAAACACTTATTCTAATTCTAGCTATGCCACTGGAGCCAGATAAGCTGGACAAGGGTGCTGGATTTATTGAAAAATGAATTGCTTTATTATTTTTGGCCTTACTTTTATAATATGGGATGATTTTAGGCGTATATTCTCTTAGGAATGCTACCAGTAACAGTAAGGCCTGTGCTCCTTACCTGTGCTCCTTGTTATGCAGTTGAGTGTCGATTATACTTGTTGGCATTGGTAAGGGAGCAGACTTTAAGGAGCAATTCCCTGGACTGTATTACGAGATTAGCTATGCGCAAAAAATAACTGTGGCTGAAATGGGCAGTAGAAGATGGAATCCTACTTTCAGAAGATAACAAAATCAATTTAAAAGGCTTGGAAGCTAGGTGGTCCTTTGCTATATCTGTTGAGATAACCGAAATGGGGTTCGGGAGAAAGCGGTTGATTTTCAGCTAAATCAGTATAATCATTTATGCAGAAATAAATATGGTGCACTGAACAACAAGAACTGGAAGGCTAAACTTCTCCTTAAATTTAAAATCCTAATTTGAGTACCTTTCAAAATGCAGCGTAAGGATAATTTGACTAAAAGATGTTCTGCAATGAAAGTTGTCTTATGCAGGAAAAAGAAAGGTAAATTTGCTGCTGGACATCAAACTAACATGGTATTGGTCATTCTACATTCTACACCACTAATGGCGAATCTAGTGGTATTGGAAAGACAATCTCTTTAATATCTTCCAAACTATAATCTGTAATTGGAACATCACGCATAACTCGTACGAACATCACCAACATGGGGGTACCAAAACAATCCAGCCTCACGAATCACTATATTAGCTGTAGCTATATATGGCACTTAAGAGTTTTGTGCAAATCATGTTGTCGAAAAACAGCGTTAGCTAAAATATAGGTAAACCTCGTGCCACAAAGAGGTTTGCTAAAATCCAGTTATTGAAAACAGTGTTAGGGACATCGTGTACAGTAGATGAGCAGAACATGCCACAAACAGCACAAACGCAGTGACGATGATGAGCACACAAGCAGGTTGGGCCTGTCTGGTTTGTTGCCCGCCAGGCAGCAATCCAGGCCCTCGATTTCCTGGTTGACAGGCAGGGCAGCAACCAAACGGGCCATGTCCATGAACAATGGATTTGAGTCCTGGCATCTGGCATCCAGTGAATCCCAACCGGAGCCCTTAGTCTGGATACTACAGCGCAGCTGACTCACGCAGAAGGCCAGGCCATGAAACGTCTGTCTCAGCTGTACCCAGTTGAAGCCCAGTTATCTCATTGCAGTAACAGGCTAACAGCTCATTCATATTTACACAATCACGGCGATCTGTATGTTGCATTAAGCCAAGTAGCCAACAGGGGTCCAACTAGGTAAACCTCATGCCACAAGCCCACTAGTGCTACAATTTGAACTCACAAAAGCAGTACTCCGGCAGTGCCGATCCCCTGCCTCTGGTATATTCCTCTCGATGAGCGTCCCACATAGCCTTAGCCAGTTGCTCTCCTGCTAGTCCAGTGGCAGTGTAGTTTGCAAAAGCCCTCCTGCTCAAGACCAGTGTCTTCTGGAGACCTTGCATTGTTCTCATTGCAGTAACCATCTTATCCATATTCCCAAAGAATGTGGCAATGTAGGCATCGCTGTTGACTGAAACATAGTAGTCAAGAGCAGCTTTTGTGTTGCCATGCATATTCTCAAAATCTTCATGAGCCAAGAGAGATGATTTTGTGTATATATTTTTGTAAACGGAGGTGAAACCCTCAAGCTCCATTAGCCCATCACCAGCAGCTAAATAAATGTTTGTATCTGTAGGAATGTCTAGCGCTTGGAGAATAAATGCTGTTTCACTTGGTGTTAGAGGGCACTTGCCCCGGTTCCTCCACAGGCGGGCAGCATCACCAGTCAATACCTTCCTACCCTCCCCACGTGCAGCTTCAATGGAGTCCATTGATTTGGAAGAAAAGACCATTGTATGCACACCGACTGTAGGCAACCATATCTGGTTCAAATCTCAGGTGAAGGGATAAGAAGGGTTTTGGTATGGCTTGGAGAAGCTCAACAGCTTTGGATTGCACATTCTTATTCAACCTGAGAGCACTGTAGCAGCCTTGACAGTATGAAGCTTTTGCATATGAAGGGTTTCTGAAAACACACAAACATATATCAGTTTGGCACAGGATCAGCCTCAAGATGAATAATTAACAACACATTTAAAAAATTATCATACCAAAGAGCCTAATAGAACTGCTGAAAGAAATATGAAGAACAGAAGAATTAATACAATAATTTCTAGGCTATACATTTTCATTGCCACAATCGTGAAGTGTAGAATAGCTAACCACAGAAATTTTTAGGTACATACATAAGCTGGAAAGACTAAACTACTTGTTACCTTATTATCTTATTTCACTCAACCTACATTTTTGACGTTAAAGTTGGGCAAAAAATATTTTTCAGAAGATGCCAATCTTTAGAAGATAATAGGAAACTAAGATCAGGTAAATTGAAGTGGATGATGTTATACAAAAAAGTCATATAACCAACAAATAAATGATACCCAAATTCTCATAATATATAGACAAGCATCATTGCCATCAAAATTCATACGCTCCAACCTTCGCTTACTGCAAAGGGATAAAGAGAACTAATAAATGCAGATCACTACAGCTTTTTACAGTAACATGTCAAATCAAGAAAATCTAGCCAAAAAACAGACTTTGAAGGTTTACAAAAATATGCTACGCTAATTACTAACTACTTGGTCATATCAGATGCTAGCATCAAAGCATAAAAGATCAAATAAATATACTGATTCATAGTTCATCATGGCTTAGCTGTAGTATTTTCACATATAGCACTCAGCAATCCAGTAATGATAAAATTAATATACTTCATAAACTATCTTCCACCCCTTCGTAGGTATATCAACTGCTTATATAAAGCTATAATATGCTGCAACCAAGATGTCAAGCTTGTAGTGGTACAAAATTTTATTACTAACTGAATTATTATCACCCCTTCCAACATACTAATACAATGAATATAGACTAACATAACTTGTGAAATGAATTTCTAGTAATGGACGTAAAATGCAAGGCTTCGACGAGATAAAAATTGAGTAGTACCTATCTCTTCTTTGATGCATGGCAGGTGTCAGTGAGATGTATTGATGCTCCAAGAGAGCTGGAAGTACACTTTCAATATAATCAAAATGTCCTTTCCGTTTACTGCAGTCAACCTTAAACGGTTCTTTGGATGCTATCTCCGCAGGCAAGTCCTTCACAACTTCCACATATCCTCTAGTCTGCTCAATGAAATAATCAACATCGAAAACATCTGCAAAGCCACTGACAGAACAGTCCAATAAGAACTACTGTAAGCATATTTCAAACAGAACTGAACCACAGAACTTCATTCAGCATACCTAGACTCATTCCAATAGGCAGCAACCTCAAACTTGGGTAGAACCATTGTTGCGTTCAGAAGACGTGCAACCCCAATTCCGTCGCATAGCTGCAGAAACCATCACAATGGGATTATCTGGTGGCCCCTCCAGAACTCAGGACAAGATATGAAGTTATAAACAAAAGAAAACATAATTGCTTTATGGAACATCAAGAGCATCAGACTGAAAGTTCAGCACTCTCAGTATCAGTGACAGTGAGTCACTACTACATGCAGTGCTGTTACGATACTGACAACCAGAGCATGTTTCGGCTAAACCATATTTTCCCTACAGGAAGGAGGAAACTCTAACCGAGGTCTCTTAACGTACATCTCGTCGCAGCTGGTTGAGACCGCCGTAGCAGTCAATTCGGATGTACCCGTTTGTCCTGGACGGAGCTGCACACGGAGGGCAGGGCAGGCGTCAACCATCAGCGCGTCCAGGTCCAGAATCCAAATCCCACCACGAAACAGCAAGGGCTTACCTTGCGCTGGCGCCGTCCGCCACCACCCGCAGGGGCGCCACTCCACCAACCGCCGCTGCGCCCATATGAGCCGCGAGCCCGAAGGCGGCAGCTCTCTGCCACGAACCGAACGCGAGGTAAGGAATGTGCCTGTGCAGCTGTGCTAGAACGTTCTAGAGGGATCTGGGAGCACACACGAGGGGCGAGGCGCGTACCCGGACGCGGGGAGGCTGAAGACGGGCGGAGAGGACGGCGGCGAGAGGAGGAAGAAGAGGACAGGCGCGAGGAAGAGCGACGGCAGGAGGAACCGGAGGCGGTGCTGCGCGCACCACGCCATCGCCGGTGACATGGACGCCGGCGACTAACCGTCGCCGGAGGGCGCTGGATCCGATCGGCCAGTGGCGGCGAGCGTATGATTTTTGAGGAGAAAGGAAAAAAAAAAATCCCACACCGGAGCCGCACCAGGCGTTTCCTTCAGCAGATGGGATGGGTCCCAGGCCACATGCGGGCCCCACACGTCATCCACGAGCAGTGACACGTCGACCTCGTGCTGGCCTGTTGGGCCCCACGTAGCCAATAGGGAACAACGCTCTCAGTCTCAGCCGCCGCCGGCAGCGGCTTTATCACTGTGGCAGGTGGGGCCGTGTTTCAGCTGCCCCCACATGTCAGCCTCACGTGGCGATATCCGGTTTGGAGAGGGGTTAGACGGTAAGCAAGCGGTAAACTCAAGGGCCTATCCGCAAAACGACACGGACATATTTCCGCTTCCCACCTGCGCCGAGATCTCGGAAGAGACGACGCACCGCAGGATCAGAAGCAGCAGAGGCTTCCTTCCGTTCAGAGGCTTCCTTCCGTTCCGCTGCTGCTTCCCCACCCCCAGCCCCCCACCCGAATCCAAGCCGCCACGCCCCCCCAACCCCAACCCCACCCGCGAAGCTGGCGCGCGAGGCGGCGGACGCGAGCGCCCGCAAGCGCAAGGCGGCTGACGGCGGCGAGGTCCCCGACGCGACCGCCGCAGAGGTTGCCGCGGCGCCGGCCCCCGGGGAGGACGCGGCGATGGGCGACGTGCCCCAGGCGCTGCACGCCGCGGAAGGAGGAGGAGGAGCGGAGGAGGGGGCGGGGCCCGACCCCTAACCCTAGCCCGAGCCTTAGCCTCGGCGGCTGCTCGGACCCCGTGTCGGTGGAGCTCTCCATGGGCGGGGACTACTACCGCGCCTGCTGCGGCGACCCCGACCCCGACATCCCCGAGGGGCCCAAGCTGCCGTTCGTTGGGGAAAAGGTGAGAGAGAGGGGACCGTCATCCTCACTCGTTCGCGATCGGTTATTGGTTGGCTAGCTGTGTAGTGGGATGGGTCTCCATCACGCTTTAGTGCTGTATAAAGAGTTGCAGTGATCTAGTGGAAATGCTAGTCGTAGCCGTCTCTAAGGCTCTGGTGGGATCAGATTGCGGGGGCAGTACTCTAACGCTGTTGAATGTTGGTTGCTTGTGTTTGAATTTTGCTGGTAAGCATGAGTGATGTGTATTTGGAGATGATGGGGTGTTTTGTTCTTAAAAAAGGAGGTTGTGGCTCCTTTAGACCCCATATATTTGTTGATAGGGAACAGAGAAACTGGGACACCATTTTATTGTATGATCAAGTGAGGTGAAAATTTTGTGCTGTAAGTTGGCCAAACATCACAGAGTTCCAGTAAACTATGCTACCCTTTTAAGTTCAGAAAGTGTGTGGATAACTTTGGAGTCTTTTGTTGCCTACCCCTGTTGTGCCCTACCGTTTGGTTCATTCCCAGAACATTTTAGTTGCTCTGCTTTTTGTCTATACTCATGCCACTGTAGACGGTTTTGTTGTCCAGCCAAAAACTTTGGGATGAAACTGGATCAGATATAGATGGATATCAGTGATACTACATTCTATCTCATATTTTTTCCTTGGATCTCGGAACTGGATACGGATCATGTCGGATACGTTGGATTCAGATGCGGACTATCCATGTAGGGTTTTGGGCTTTTGGCCCGGATGGATGGATATCGGGAAATAACTGTCCTGTTTTCATCCCTTCAAAACCTCCACATGTTTCTTTTAGCATATGAAATACTATATTGAGATTAATCTGTTATTTAAGTTGACTGGTTGGTTATAATCTCTGATATGAGCTTGTCTTCCTGATGTACTGAAGTTTCAGGGCTTCTTCAAAAATTCAGTCTATACCAGGATTAAGTTGGGTCATGTTTTGCTTACACTGCTTATGGTCACCTGCTGGTTGGTGTTATCTGTAGGCTGCGCCAAGTTAGTAGGTGGTCTATTTGAACTGGATGAAAACTCCTGTTTTCATGTACCATTTCAATAAAATTGGACAGTTCTTGTTTCTGGTTCTATTTAAACAGTGCATCTTGTGATGATGGTTAAGCACCTTCCCTGAATGATGAGAAACAATTCTGAGCTGTAATGAAGGCTAGTGGTTTCCATACTAACTATTATATATCTTGTAAATGTTGCAGGAACCTCTCTCCTCTTTAGCAGCCGAGTTTCAGTCTGGCAGCCCCATTTTACAAGAGAAAAAATTAAGGTTCTTGTGTGTCTGGCTAATCTGGATTTTATGTGGATATGTAACATGTCGTTGTCTATTTTGTTCAACTAGTCTCCTACTTTGTCTGTAGTTGCTTGGCGAACAATATGGTGCTTTAAGACGGACACGTGGAGATGGAAACTGCTTTTATCGAAGCTTTATGTTTTCCTACTTGGTAGCATCTGCATTGTACTTCTCACAAGTATTATCGTTCATAATTGTGGCAATGACCCTATCTTATATTTGCTGCCAGGAACACATCCTAGAGACACAAGACAAAGCTGAGGCTGATCGCATCATGGTAAAAATTGAGGAATGCAAGAAGACGCTACTTTCTCTTGGATATATTGAGTTCACTTTTTGAGGATTTCTTTTCTGTAAGTTTATTCAACAGTTACTTTCCCATATTTCCCTGAATCATACGATTTTTATTAGGCTGGGTAGTTTATTTGCTCAATTTACATTGTCTACTGTTTGTGGGTTTGTCTACTTATGTGATGCGATTATTTTCAGATTATTTTTGGGTATTTGCATAGTTGAATTGGCTTAAAAGCTATCTGATATCTGTATCTGTAGAACAGGGCTTGTTTGGGTTGTTGTAGTGCATGCTTCTTGTCAATCCTTTGAGGCTCATGTATATGCTGATTTTTATGTGGAAAATTAACTAAGATGCAACTTGTTTTAGTTTAGTCAGCAATACTAACCAGCTTGTCTTCTAAAGGACATAAGCTATGAGCTAGAGACAAAGTAAATGTCACACAAAGTTTTCTACTGTACTAGTTTAGAATGCAGCTGGATGGTTGTGACTCTTATTTTAGTGTTTAGTTGTCTGCAATTATGCTGGTGTAGTTTAGTTAAAAATTAAAATAAGAATAGTCAAGAATTTCAGACTTGAACCTTGCCTAATATATGCCTGGAATTGTAAGAAATATAATTTTCTTGAAAACAAAATACCAATTTATTCCCCTGATCACAATATTTGTTGTTTTAGGTTTGTCCTACGTGAAATCCTTTAGCTTTGACAATCAAAATAGTTAAAAGTTGAAATCTTTAAATAGTATTTTAACATAAAACTCATGTTACTAGATTCATCATGAAAAAGTAATTTCATTATAACTTTATTATTTGAAATATATATTTTACAGAAATTGATAGTCAAAAATTTATTTCACATACTAGACTATGTCGATGTCCTAAACTGTTTATATTTGTGATTGGAGGGAGTATTCTTTTTGCACTACACCTCATGCCTTTTGTAATCTATTCCCTTACTGAATTATGCTCTTTGATTTTGTTCAGATATTCATTGATATGCTGGAGAGTGTTCTGCAAGGACATGAAACTCCTATAGGGTAAATATCATAGAGTTGTATTTTGTCCCCAAATACATAATGAAGTGTTGAGCTGTTGATACCAGCAGCACATTTTTTTTTGAACCTTCCACAAAATATAACACAATACCTATCATCTTTTTTGTGTATCTTTAGTAAATTTATTTGTTTTCCTACATCTTTAGGCCTGAAGAGCTTCTAGAAAGAACCAGGGATCCACAAACTTCTGATTATGGTTTGTATACATCCAGGTTTTCAAACTCTAGTTCTACACTATCTTGGTATTGCTATCTAACACTGTTGTCTTCAGTTGTCATGTTCTTTAGGTTTGTCACTTCTGGTGAAATTCAAAGGAGGTCTGACTTCTTTGAACCATTCATATCTGGCTTGACAAATTCAACTGTGGTTCAGGTCAGCTCCATATTTTGTTGTCACGTGTTGTATATCAACTACAGAAATTATATTCATGGTCATTTACGTTCATGAAGTAACATTAATCTGTAGTCCTATTTGCTGCTCCCTGGTGAATAGTATCTGTAGTGATTGGCGATCACAGTATGTTCTTTCATTGTTGCCTTAAACTGTTCTGGAGCACATGTAGCTATTATTTCCAGAGGGGATTTCCCTTACCTAAAGACCAGATATAGATGATTAGATATCATGATGTAGCAACTCTTAGCAAAACTTTTTTCCCCCAATGGTGTAGTTTATCTCAAGTCTGTACTCTGTAACAAATGTTATGATAGGGAAAAGATTTTATGCTGCTGCCCATGTGGGCAAATAAGCTACTACTTGATCTTAAATAATTGAAGTCACTCTTATTTCCCGCACTGAATCTGTACCCTGTTTTTTAGCAAACATTTTGGTACATATGTAGATGCAAGAATGACCCTGGTTTATAATTTTGGTTTGCAGTTCTGCAAGGCTTCTGTGGAACCTATGGGTGAGGAAAGTGATCATGTGCACATAATTGCCCTATCAGATGCACTAGGTGTACCTATCCGTGTTATGTACCTAGACCGAAGCTCATGTGATACTGGCAATCTGAGTGTGAATCACCATGATTTCATCCCTTCGGCCAATGCTTCTGAGGGTGATGCTGCGATGACATCTACTCCTGCCGCTGAGAAAACCTTACGTCCACTCTGCTCTACCGTCCTGGTCACTATGATATTCTCTACCCAAAGTGAATTTTGCTCTCATGACCTGGTTGAGAAAGCACACACACTAGAAATCTGTAGTCATGTTTCGCCTGTGTGCTGCCAAAGGTGGCAAACTTGCTTTTGTGAGCCCTCGTTCAAATTAGTTGTTTTCTACCTGCTGTAAGTCTTACTCTGGTAACAACGATTTAACATTGTGTTGACTTCAGAGAGGTTCTGTTGATATTGCTATTGATCAGCTTTTCGTTCATGATTTTTTTTACTTTCATTCATCGTACAAAACCAAGCTCATAATGTTTAGAGTATAAAACTATTGAAATGGATGGAGTATAGAACAGTCGGTGTTCTTAGTGAGGTGTTTGTTTGTAGTAGTAGCAGGCTAGCTTGCCATTCACTTTCCAAATGGCTCTGCGGATTCATCATTTCTATTTTATTGCATCAGGTGTGGAGCCCGTTCATCTATTGTATGATCCTTATCCTGGGATTCATCATTTCTATTTTATTGCAACAGGTGTGCAGCCCGTTTGTCTATTGTATGATCCTTATATCCTGGGCGGGCGGGTGTAGTCCAGTTTATCTCCTGCATGGTCTACTCGTGCCAGGAATTGTAACCATGGTTGACAGAAGGGCAGTCGTGAAGGCCGAGCAGCATTGGGCAAATGTTTGTTGAGAAGTTGTCGATTATGCTGTACAGGAAGTACTGCTCCAGTTAGAGTTACTCAGGTTGGGCATGAAGTGACACAAAGTTACAGGCAGAGGCCAATCTATGTCAAAAACTCAAGATCTTTTGTGATAGAAAGAGAGACGGAGCAAATGTGGGGGATGATCTGCGTCTCCGGGCGACATTTTAACCAATCAGTTGACGAAGACATGTCCTTGCGATTGGAAAGAAAGAAAGGGCCAGAGGTCGACAAAGCCTGGAGAGCTGATACTTTGCATTGCAAAGGTAATGGCTATTCTGTACGAACATGCCTACTCCACGGATAAAGGCAACCTTTCTTATTTCTTCTTTCTATTCAGAGCTAAAATAGCAAGCAATATTATTGAGAATTGAAGAGCACAGCTTAAACTCATCAGCACATAAAAACAGTGGATATGCACACTGACATTTTGTTTGATCATGGTCTTGGGTTAACTCTACCAAGGACGTTACGCACCCAAGCAGCAGGCTGTAAATAGTCCGAGGGCATATGGACGCAAGAGAGACAAGAATGAAGAATGGAATGGGTCTCATTTTCGTCAGCTGCCAACTAGTAGTAGTACGTACACTGTACACTGTACACTGACTTCCCCACATCTGAAAAAAGAGGCGACATTTTCCTCCGTTTGATGGTCTATCTTTCTGTTCCCACACTATGGGTAGTTGGTTGTTTGGCTGCTGCTGCTGTTGTTTCTTTTCTCTAGAGGCTTAGGCCTTGTTTAGATTGCATGCAAGTTTTTGCACTCTCTCTTCATCACATCAATTTCTATTTACTACCGCATATATGGAGCATTAAATGTAAATAAAAAAAAACTAATTATACAATTTAGTTGTAAATCACGAGACGAATCTTTTGAATCTAGTTGGGCCACGATTAGACAATATTTGTCAAATACAAACGAAAGTGCTACAGTTGCTCAGGTTACAAAAACTTTCGATCTGAACAAGGCCTTACAGTACCTGCCAGCTCCCGTGTCACGTCAAACAAACGTCATCTACTAACTTGCAAGGAGACAGCGATCATGTTTCGTGTGTCTTAGGAAGACGCGATGTATTAGCAAGCAGAAAAAGAGGCATCCAATCCAGTCTTAGATCAGCTACATAACGCAGTTCTCACAAGCAACAAAAGTGAAAAGTTTGTACGCTAATGAATCCTTCTCCGGGGAAAAAGGCGTCTTACACGCGCATTCTTGTTAGAAAGAAGAGGACCCGGCAGTGTGGGTGAGAAGCAGCTGGCGCTAAATTGTTTGATTTGAAATCTTGTTGGTGTTTAGTAGCAATTGTTTTAGTTTTTGGTTTAGGGGAGGGGAGGGCAGGCGTAGCAATCAATCATGGACATGATCTGACGAGTCCAAACAAAATCTTCATGTGGCGGTGGATGGGGTCATGGCGGTGGCGGGAACGAGACTTCCGGCCTTCCGGGCCATCATGCGCGCAGCGGGCCGCGGAGAATCTCCGAACGGACCGGCGGGGACCCACGTGGCGGCAGGCCGAGAAAAAGCAAGCATTTCTGGCCCCACCCACGCGCCAAATTTATGAAGTACACACTAAAAAACAAATTCGTATTATATATTATATATTTTTAAAATTGATCTGTCCTTTCATCAGAGATCAATCAACTAGTAAATTGCAGCCTTGCAGGTACGATGGAGACGAAATGCTGCGCATTTAAAATAACCCTCGCTGAGTGCGCCTCTTCTAGTGTTGACGTCAGGGCTCCCTCTCAGGATTAGCTAGTGTGTGAATAGCATAGGACCAGCACTAGCAGGAGCAACTAGCATGGGATTAGAGCAGACTGAGTGGAGGTGTCATAATCACTGTCGCATTAGTGGGTGCAACCACTCGTAATCTTGTACTACTACCGAGACGAGAAAGAGTGGCGGCAACGAACGAACGCGTGATCGATGGCAGCGGCAATCCAATCCTGTGGCCTTTTTCCGTAGCAGATGGTAATCTCTCGTGCGTGCCGCGTAATTAATCCAACGGCCCCTGTGCTGGCTGGACACATCATCATCATCTGCAGATATTAGTAATATTATTATTAACTAGTATATTGCCCGTGCTAACGCTACGGAACATTTTGAATATGTAAATTTTAAAAACAAGGCAATGCACAATAAATATTCTTTTGGTCATCTTTTATATGAAATAGATATAGTATGCAAGCTAAAAAAAGGAATTCTGGACATTTGTCTATTGTGCATGAATTGGCCATCAGATCATGTGAAAATAAGATGTGCATTCACGTTCACTAAGCTAAATACCATAAGAGTACCATCTTAGACAAGACGTACTTTAGATCAGCTTTTGCACTTTATACGTACTCTGACACAAACATAAAGAAAATTAGAAATGTCACCTGAGTTATGCTTATGCATAACCACTTGATGTCAGCTTTGAAGATGAAAATTCACCTGAGAAGTGAAACATAAAATCGGAGGATCCATATTCCAAAACTCGACGTCTCAACTACTCTGAAGATAACGTATTTGGTAGACATATTTAGACCAAACAACAGAGAAACGTCAGAGGACGACCAAGTTCAATTTTGTAGGAATAGCATCACAGAAGCAATCCAAAAATTTGTCTAGAAGTGGCTGATACATTCATTCCAAATCAAGTCATAAATTTACATTGTTCTGAATGTAAAGGCAGTCAAGTATATCAATGGAAAGCAAACAAATTTAGTTATGCATGAGAGATTGGGTAAGAAGATATTAGAATTGGTACCAGTTTTAGTATAAGAAACGACAAAAACAAGTGATTCAATCTCGACTTCTCGAGGGTCTGCCATAGATCTCCTTGCTTATGTATCTTCATCTCTCCTAAAAAAAGCAGTAACTTTATCGGTTTTCTAGTTGTACTAATCTTCTGTCAAGACATAGATACATTCATAGGTTCATTGTGTCAGCATGCTTGACATTCCACTGAAACCGATAGTAAAGACATGACTAATTTAATTGATACCATACCAGGTGGAGAGTTCGACGTAGCCCGATGAACCTTTACTTGGCCGTATGTAGCGACACACCGTAGGCGAGCCTAGAATAATTCACATTGGCAAAGCTACCTCTAACGGTTTGTCACAATCGAATTGGCCAAGTTCTTCAGATTGGAAGTACTTGACTGTTCATCTTGCATTAGAACGAATCCATTCAGATCTGCTAATAGCAACACACGCCTCGATCACATTTATATTCGAAAAACAGGTATGCCAAGATAGACGCATATAGAAGCATCAGTTCTTGCTAAATGGTTTGTATTTAAATGATGTAAAAGGCACACAAGGTGTTGAAAAATTGAAAATGCTTACAGAATGTACAGACAAAGGCTATCATGCAGAAACCCTCTGCAGGTGTACAAGAGCACGCTTCTAACATACATGAGGAAGAACTGCAGATACCTGATGCCCCCTTTAGCATATCATCGAACATGTTCTGTGGTCTGAGCATGAGCATGGAGGCTTTAATAAATGAAAATAACGCTTGAAACTACCAAATCTACCTGCAGAGAGAGAGTTGGTTCACGTGGATCATGAAAGCATGAAGCAGTTTGGGGAGAAGCCCAGTCGCCCATTATTTCGCAGTAGTCGTCGCTGCCTCCCACAGTGTCGGTAGCCAGAAGCTGTGATCCACCACCACTCGCACGGAGATGTCGTCGTCCCCAACGAACTGTCTTCCTGAACCTGCTTCCGGTCAGAGCGGAGGACCATCTACGCAGGGAGGTGCGGGCCGGAAGCGTGGCGAGGCGGTGATGGAGATGATGATGGCGTTGATGACGCCGGTCGGGCGGCCGGCGTGGCGAACGCGGCGGCGGCGGCGGCGGCGGCGGCGCGGAAGACACGCCGCTTGTCGCCATGGTTCTGGCGATGGCGAGCGCAGAACAAGAGGGCCTGGTTTCTCGGTCGACGGCGAGTGCTGGCCGCGATCACGGTCTCCTCGTCGGTCGACGGTGAGCGCAATCAAGGTGCGGCGATGGCAGAGCGGCGGTGGATCAGCGACGAGGAGAGGCAAGAGGCAGGGCTGACGTCGAGGAGATCGCGTAGTAGTGAGCCGTTGTGCGCAGAAGGCAGGGCCGACATCGAGAAGATCGCTGCGTAATTTCCATGATGAGTTTTCGGCGGTATGGCGTAGGAGGCTAAAAGAGGTGTGACACTTTTGATCTGGGATGTCCGATGTGAATGAGTAAGGAGAGAGAATGATTGAAATTGAATCTGAACTGTCTATTTTAATTGTGTTGGTTTTCTGGGTACAATTTGGTGGGTGCATCAAGACAGAGCTCTTCAGCGGGGGATGTTTTTCTTGTGTGGCTGTAGGAAAGAAAACTTGGTGTATTAGTAGGTTGATTAACGCGACGAAGGCGAAGAACAAAGCTGTGGCTCGACGACATCTCCATCGTCAGGAGCACTGCACAGTCGTCGTGTGTTGTGTCCGTGCTGGGCGGGCCCAGCGACCAGTTAACGCGACAGTGACGCAAACAGCAATTCGTCAACTTCTAAACGCAGCGAGGAATTGGCAGATGACCAACCGGTCCATTTGTCGGGCTGCCACTGGCCCTGACCACGCTTTAATTAACGGTGACAGAACGGCATTCACTAATTAATTAGGCAGAATGACATTTGTAATGACCGAACTAAAAATGCCTAGTACGTCTCAGCCCACCACTAAAGCCTGTCTCAACGAGGATTTCACGATAGTTTCGTATTAAATATGTGTTTAAAAAAACTGATGTGATATGGCTATGAAGAGAGATGCGAAAAGTTTTATAGTACAAAATTTATTCGCGTGTTTGTAACACATACTCCCTTTGTCTAAAAAAAAAAAAGACATTATTTTAGATTTATAGAAAATACATGTAATATTTATATATTCAAATAAATTTGTTAAAAAATTAGATTCAAAGATCTTTCCGATAATATTAATTATATATCGTAAATAATAATACTTTTAAAAATATAATTAGTCAAAGTTATTTTTTTTTGAAAAGCGAATACGACATCTATTTAGAGACGAAGAGAGTAGGTGGCTACCATAGAAACAGTGACATGGAAGACTAACCCTGAAAGGTATGCTGATTAAAACATATTTTAATCAACTTTGAGTAATCGTTACAATTTGGACACATAATTTACTTACCAACTTGACTAATAATCGTTACAATTTGGACCAAGATTAATTAACTCGTCAGTTACCAGTTGCCACCCCCTCTTCTTCTTCCCTCCCGAATGAAGAGAGAGAAAGAGAGAGAATAGGAGAGAGCGCACCGTTATTCCCTCCTTCCTCCCCTCTTGGGCATTCCACCACCTCGCTCCGCTCCTCCTCCTCCCCTTTCCCTACCTCCTCGCCTCGCTTCTCGCCGAGCCACCCGACCAATCCCCCGCGCTCCACGCGCCCAGATCGCCGCCATTCCCTTCCCCGCCCTGCCGCGACGAGGCCGCGCGCGGACACCGCACCTTCTCCCATCCCCCCGCAACCTTTCGCGGCTCCCGGCGGCGTCGTCAGGCGGTCGGACGGAGGAAGCCACAGCGGGCGGCGAAGGGAGCGCCGCGGCGTGCCCGCGGATGGGCTGGTAGGAGGAGGCGGCGAGTTTCCGAGGCGGTGGCGGTGACTGTGCCAGCGGGGTGGCAGCCATGTATTTCTCCAAGCTCGATGACTCGCCCATGTTCCGGACGCAGGTGAGAGCCGCACGATTTTGATCCCGGCGGATCTCGGCCCCTCGTGTTCCCGTGCGTGCGTGGGCGTATGCCACCTTTGCCTGGATTTGTACCGGCTCCTGGATTCTGCTGCCGTGGTGGACGGTACGCACTGGGCAGGTTTGATCCGTGCGTGCGTGCGTATCTCCGCCCCCAAATTTTATTGTTCCTTCCTTACCTCCTTGGCGGCGCTGTTGCACATGGCTCATGCTGGACTGCGGGAAGGGAAGCGTTGCTAACTCGCCGCTGCCTCTCTTCTCCGGGCGCGTGCCCGGAATCTCTCCTCATTTGTTTGTTTATTTGTTTTGTGAATGCACGTGGAAAGCACAATTCCTTCCCTCTGATTTTGCCCTTCCGTGGATCGGCAGGTCCGCATTGCGGCATGTGGTTCCATTTTATTATGACCGCTCTGTATTGTCGCATCTACTTGTTTTTACTATGTGTGCCCCCGAGTGTGCGCGTGTGTATGATGTGCGCCTGCATTGCAGCATGTTGTCGAATTGTCAATTAGTTAGGCTGGTTTGTTCGTCGGTATTGTTTTGTGATTTTTCCATGGCACCACAATGAGTGGTCCGGGATTAGCTTGATTTCTGTTCAAAATTAGCTTTTTTTTTAATGATGAAGGGGCATGACGAACTAATGTTGCATGTGCTGTGGCTGTAAGCACATCTCTGTCTGCTGCATATCTTTTGTCATACGCTAGCACTTGTTTGATGCACAATGTGGATTCTCGTTACCAATTAACAGTATGAGCTTTGAAGCAGTTTGATTTTGTTTTCTGGAGTTGGATTTCAATTGTCACTAAAACAAATGTGCTTCTAGGAATAAGTTATAATGTGTGTCAGCTGACATATCCGTATCAGTCCAAGTTTATGCTTACTGCACAACTATTTAGCTTTCCAATATTCATGGAACTAACACAATAGTTTTGTTGGTGGATCTTCTGTTTTCTGTTCGTGCATTATTTTCTATATACTATAAATATGTCGCCTATTCTCTCTTCATTTCATAGACTTTGCAAAGTAGGCAAGCCCTGCTTCGTATATTGCTGATTGTTCGTTTTGATGCCTTTTTAATATGAAATGAGAGGTCTCACATTTTTAAAGCATTAATGAACTTGCACAATACTTTTAAAGTTTTCAGTTCTGAACATAGTGTAAAAGAATGCTCCTTCAAAGAGATTTTATGAATTGTCCAATTGAGAAGGCATTTGCAGAATTTATATGTTTTACATTGATGTGTAACTTGTTAATATGGAAGAAGCGAATTTCTTACTGGTTGCAGTCATAATGAAACTTCGCTTCCTTCGATTGATGACTAAATGTATGCACCTTTCTGTTCCATTGAAAACAGATACAATCACTTGAAGAGAATGCTGAATTGCTGAGAGAGAGATGTTTGAAGTTCCATAAAGGTTGCCGTAAGTATACGTAAGTGACCATTCATTGCCCATGCATTTATTTTGTAACAGGGAGTGTGGTTGAGCTGCAATTCACTCCCCTGCGCCATATTCCCTTTTGTTTCAGTGAAGGGCTAGGGGAAGCATACGATGGAGATATTGCATTTGCCAGCTCACTTGAAATATTTGGAGGAGGCCATAATGATCCAATTAGTGTTGCTTTTGGTGGTTAGTCATGTTATTTTCTTTGTCTGATTTTCTCAGCAGCATTTATAAACTTATCATGCAAGTATGCAGCAGGATTTTTTTATTGTTTTTGTTTTGTTTAATTGTTCTTGCCACCATGTCTTGGTCCATGAAAAAAAAATAATGTTCAATTCTTTAGTATCTTACTGCTTCTTTTGACTGCTTTAATTTTTCAACCTGCTTATATTACTTGTTTCTCATTTCTTAATTACTCTTTTCCCACATAAGAGTAGAGTGGAGCTTAATGTTGTCGGTTCCTCTACTGAGCATACTGAATTTCATCTCCTTTCCAGGGCCTGTAATGAACAAATTTACAATCGCCTTAAGAGAAATCGGAACATACAAGGAAGTCCTGCGCTCCCAGGTAGTGCATTTCTTATTTATAATGTGATTATATGTACTACTTAGGCCAAATTCTTGTTTTGCCTCATAATGAGATGCTTATACAAGGAAGGCCTGAAAGTGACTGCACCTTGAACATCCCTTTATAATCTGTTATTGAAATATCAATGTGTCAATGTGAGTTACCAGATGATATTTTATGGCAATGAATATCATTATACTTTAAGTTTCTTATACCTTCTCTTTTCTTGTGATCATGCACTTTATGTAAGAATTTGGTCTCCCAAGCAACGAAACTACAAAGTCATATGATTAGGGTGGAATGTGATATTTGATGTTCCCTTATTGAAAGTCTAATTTATATCATGCCATGACACATCTAACTTCTAATAATTTACCTGCTCTAATTTCTGATTCGGTTTCCTGACAGGTTGAGCACATGTTAAATGACAGATTGCTGAATTTTGTTGACATTGATTTGCACGATGTGAAGGTACTAGTATCATTTCCCAATAACAAAAAATCATGAAAATTCACATTGAAAATAATTGAATGATATAGTGTTATGCCCAATACATTTTCAGGATGCTCATAAGCGCTTTGACAAGGCTAGCACCTCATATGACCAGGTAAGCTATCTTATTATGCTGTTCCTCGTGTATGATGTACTTTCTTTTTGCGCTGTTTCATATATAACAGCAAAAACTTCCTTGTTCTTCACCCAAATTTCACAAGTTTCTGCCTGGGCATAACTTGTACATGCAATTTCTATGCTGTTTGTTTAGTGATTGATAACGAGACACCTGATTGAAATTTAGAACTGTTCATTACTCGATGTTTTCCCTATGTTTCTGTTATTTTTCTGCTAATTTGTTATTACAATTATTTCCAGCAATGCTTTGCTGTATAATTGTAATATCATTGCTTACTGAATGGTTGGTTTGGTTGTAGATTCGTGAGAAGTACCTATCATTGAAGAAAGGTACCCGACCGGACATAACAACGGCAATTGAAGATGTAAAAACCATTCTTATTCAACATTTTACAGTCTTAACACAAATTAAGGCATCTTTCCCTCCCCCTTGACTAAATAGCATTTGGTAATAACCAGGAGCTTCACAGTGCTAGATCCTCATTTGAGCAAGCTCGTTTTAACCTGGTACAGTTTGCATTGTCCCTTATTTTGCTCCTTAGTTTCTGAGCTTATATGCTTACCATTGTTTTGCCATATCCATGTTAATTTCTCAGGTTACTTCACTTTCCCATGTCGAGGCAAAGAAGAGATTTGAATTTTTGGAGGCTGTTAGTGCGACGATGGACTCACATCTTCGATATTTTAAACAAGTAACTCCTTGCATATTTTACCTTGTGGTGTAGCTATGCTATGCATGAATGAGATTAATCCTATCAATTGCTATTTGTCAGGGATATGAACTATTGCATCAAATGGAGCCATATATTAATCAGGTAACTCTCTCAGTGCTCAGTGCAACTTTGCAGTTACTTCTATATATACTGATGATGATCTTAATTATTATGAGAAAATAATTGGACCAAGGTAGCCCCAAGTAACTAAGAATTTCCACTTCTTTTGAAAAAGAATGAAATTCTATTACATGAACCAGTTGTATAACAAAAGGCTCTGTTGATTTCGGCTTACGATAATATTATCTAGACGGCTTATTGGCTAGTATTTACCTCATTGATCAACTCTGTCGCTTTATTTTGCATTTTCTTGTTTTGTTACTGGCATCATAGCCAAATTTTTTTGTTATGTCAACCAGCCATGCTTACTGAGATTTGTATGTTTCTGCTTTGCTTCATTAAGACACAGCACAGTTTTGCTTGTTTCTTCAATGTTTCTTTTCTTCTACCTAACCTAATAAATATTGACAAAAAAGTTTTCCTTCGACCTGCTTTTAAATTCTTCTTCAGGTTCTTGCTTATACACAGCAATCAAGAGAAAGGGCAAACAAGGAACAAGCTTCTCTTGTAGAGAGGATGCATGAGTACAAAAGGCAGATAGACCGGGAAAGTCGGTCTTCTCTAAATGGTTTGAATGATTCTTATAATGGTGATGGAATACAGACAATTGGCAGAAGTTCACATAAGCAGATCGAGGCAGTTATGCAGTCAACTTCAAAAGGCAAGGTAATACACTAATACACTGGAGATCAAAAGCAGGTTTACAGTTTGAAAAAGAAAGTTAAATTCGTGGTGTACCACTTCCAGGTTCAGACCATTCGTCAAGGGTATCTTTCGAAAAGATCTTCAAACTTGAGAGCCGACTGGAAAAGAAGGTTCTTCGTACTTGATAGTCGAGGAATGTTGTACTACTATCGAAAACAAATTACTAGGCCACCTGTATGTCTCCGTTATAACATTCAGTGTTGAAATGCTCATTAAACTGGCACAATATTTTGTTCCATAATGCATGATATATTTTAATTTAGATACTTTCCTCAACCATTTGCCTTTGATCATATAGGCTGGTTGCTCCATGCCAAGAAGCGTTAACCCCCCTGAACATGGTTCTGGGTTGTTAAGCAGATTGTTCTCTTCTCATTACCATGGTATTATACATGATGAAAAGTCTGTTGCACGGCATACTGTAAATTTGTTGACATCAACCATTAAAGTTGATGCTGAGCAATCAGATCTGAGGTTCTGTTTCAGAATTATTTCACCCACAAAGATCTACACATTGCAGGTATAGTACAAGTTTATGGAGCAGTCTGTCTTATTGAATATTATTAAGACTTTCATACTTCATGAACACATCTGCTATTTATGCAGGCAGAGAGTGCAGTAGATCAGATGGATTGGATTGAAAAGATAACTGGTGTTATTGCCTCTTTACTGAACTCACAATCCCCAGAACAGGTTAGTAATGGATGGCCTCTGTTTGGATTGCATGTATTCCCCTCTGTTTGGATTGCATGTATTCTGGAATATTCAGTTTACAATAGCTGGCTGTTCTGTTTCAGTGTTTTATGTCAAGCCCTAAGGGCAGTGGTCATGATAGGAGTACCAGTGATGGAAGCTCCTTTACAAGTTCAGTGGAATTTGAACCTTCCATAATTGATGATTTAGTACTGGAGAAGAACTCTGGAAATGGGCAGCATGATGTCAGAGGAGCACATCATCACAGAACCAGCATGAAACCTGAAAAACCAATTGACTTGCTTAGGAAAGTTGATGGCAATAATATGTGTGCTGATTGTGGTGCTTCGGAACCTGATTGGGCATCATTAAACCTAGGCGCACTTCTATGCATAGAGTGTTCTGGGGTGCACAGAAATCTTGGAGTGCATATATCAAAGGTAGCCACAAACATTTTAACTGTTAATTCTTTTTAATAGATGCTTGTTTCTCTTGATGGTCATGCACATAGATTGATTTCTGCATTCATTTATTCTTTAAAGTCTAGAGGTTGTATATCAAATAATTTGGGCTTTGGTGCAGTGGTGCTATCACACCAACAGATACAACTAAAGCTACAGAACATGTTTTGCATAGAGAAGTGAAACATGATTGTACTTTTGGCCACAAAAAGCGTCAAAACTTAAATTGCTTAAGAATCTAAAATATAAACCTGTCGCAACAATTATTTTTTTTTCAAATTCTGTAAACAGGGTTTCTTATAGCTGAGTATCATTTTTGTATTGCTAATTTAGGATAATTATATATTTATTTTGATAGAATAGTAGCCTAAATACATGCATCTTATTTCAGGTAAGATCTCTGACACTTGATGTCAGAGTTTGGGAGCCATCTGTAATCAATCTCTTTCAGTCATTAGGCAACATGTTTGTCAACAATATTTGGGAAGAGATGTTGCCAGATGATAATTCAAGGTAATATATTATGTCTGTTCTGAATATCTTTATGAAGTAATTCAATGTCTTCTTTATTGCTCCGGGTAACAAACTTGCAGCATTGTTTCTTTTGCAGTGCTGACGGATCAGACACATCACAGTACCTCTCTATTAGCAAACCTAAACACAAAGATGTATTCTCTTCCAAGGAGAAGTTTATTCATGCCAAGGTATTCACTACATTCACAACTGCTCGTATTCCCTTGTTCTTTAGCAATGGATGGAGTGTAAAAAACCAAATTGTCTCGAAGTCTCCATGCGAAGAATGGTTGCACAAATATGACTCCTTAACAGTTTACTAAATAGAGAACTCCAGTCCCAACATGGATGGATAGTGCCAATTAGGATAAGCTGCCAGCTCTGGACATTCCTTCTGTTGATTCAGTTCTTTTCCATAAAATAAGAGGGCTTCAGACATCCACCTGATTTTCTTTAAAGGTTCTGTTTCTCCCAGATCGCAGAATTAACACACGTATCTCATTGCGTAAAGATTATCAAGCAAGGAAACTTTCTGCATACCTTGCTAAGAAAATCTCACCTGATGTTCTGTAGTGTTCCGTGTTAAGATTACCACAGGATCACTAACAGTAGAGATAGTTGGGTACATGATCTTAGATAGCAGTCTTGGGAACAAAATCATCAAGTCCTAGTACAAGATCTATGCAAAGATTAGAGGGAGAAGGAAGAGTAGGGCTAGTATAGACGACCGTCGGGTTTGGGCGCAGAGGAGCTGGAATCGGCCATCGTCTTGGAGTTGATGGAGGCTGCGCACGGGCAGCGACGGTCGATGACGAGCGGGTGATGCAGTGAAGTGACGACGGAGGAGTAGCAGCGTCGGGTCGCGCGGTGACGGCGGCGGTGATCTTCCCGTCACTGGCTGCGGCCCCTAGGAGATCGGGTTAGGGTTTGTAGGAGGAAGTGCTGGCGGCGGTGAACCTCGTGCAGAGCGCCCCGGCCTCCCTCCTATTTATATCCGCAGTGTGACAGGGGCCCACCAGCCATGAGTTGGGCTGGGCTCCCCGATCAGGAGCTGATCAGGGTCCGTTGCGGACCGTTGGGTTGCACCGGGAGGAGATCAATCCTAACATTCCGCACATGAACCCTACTCCACGATCCTAGAACTCAGACCTCAAATGAATCAAGAATGTTAATGTCAAGTCCTGCATAGAGTTTTGCAGAGACAACATGCTTCTATAGCTGAGAGTCAGAAATAGTACATATAAGCTTGTCTCAAAACTAGCTTTGTATAATGTTTCTTTTGGTTTTAAAATTTTAAAAATATGTTACAGTAGAAATTGGTGGCAGAATATGTGTCTGGACATGATGCATTCTGAAATGACACTTAGTGGTGACAGGAGGGGCTATATTCTTGGCAAGATTCTTGAAGTTTCATAAGAAATTACTTTAGGCACTACCCAATGCTCATCCATGATCATTGTCCATGAAACCATTTGAAAACAACACTGCATGAACAACATTAAACATGGTTTAATACGTGTATTTATAGGCCTATTTGAAGATCTTCAGTTTGAATATATATTTAGTATCATATATCCCAATTTGGTTGCTGATTTTTTTAATCTTTTCGGTGTAAATATTGCAGTATGTAGACAAAGAATTCATACGGAACCATAGCATTGATGAGAATCAGCTAGCTCAGCAGATGTGGAATAGTGTAGCTGCAAATGACAAGAAAGCAGCATACAGTCTCATTGTGAGATCACGTGCCAATGTAAATTTAGTTTATGGAGAGATGCATTGTAGCCCATTTTTGACTCTTGGAAAAGCACTTCAGCAAGAGCAACCGGCTTCACCACCTGATGGAAGTCCTAGATTTTTCGATTGCAATTCACATGACAAGATTTCTCCTCGAGAGCCCCTTTCCCCTGCTAGCACGAGTTCACGGACAGATGACATGGAGGACGTTTGTGAAGGTCTCTCCTTGCTCCATCTTGCATGCCGTGTTGCAGATGTTGGGATGGTTGAATTACTTTTGCAGTATGGTGCTAGTGTAAATATGAATGATTCTAGGGGTCGGACACCCCTTCATCACTGCATTTTGAAAGGAAGACATCGGCATGCAAAGCTTCTCCTCTCCAGGTATGCAAGAACCCAATTACTCAGGAATTTGATCTTGAACTACATGTTTGATTTGCCAACAAGATTTATTCGAATCACTACTAGTATAATACTATATAATCATCATCAGAACTCTGTTTTGTTTAGAGAAGTGTGCTTTCTGCTTTTCTTTATGGGCAGAAGAACACTGAAATGATCCAGCAAAGTAGCAGGAATGCAAGTACGAAGTCTCATTTTTTGCCTTTTCGTTTGTATGCAGAGGGGCTGATTCACATGCTATGGATCGAGATGGTAGGACAGCATTACAGTATGCAATCGATGGTGGAACAAGTGACGAAGACATTCTTGCGTTGTTAGAGGACCATAGTAGATAATCTTGCAACCACACCTTCAGTAAATCGAGGTCCTCTTGGTGTGGTCGACTCAACTAACAGGGCTCCAACCCCGCCTGAGCCAGCTTGTCGTGCAGACAATCCAAATTTATGGCATGAAAGCAACCTATGTACATGTCGTTCTAGGGCTTCAGTATCATGATGCGCCTGTGGTTTCTTTCCCCGCTTTTTGCTTGTTTAGCAGCGGTGGTCTTTATTTAGTCATCTGGCAAACGGTTTGGTTTTGTTTGCTGCAGGTGATGCATAGTAAGCTTGTAAATGGAGTTGCTTCTCTTTGTTTTCTAGTCATCTTTCATCATTGAAGTAGATGTGCCATTCTGATGAAAGATGATTGTACATATCGAGATGTGCTGACTGCTGTTGTGGTATATAAGATATGAGCACGGTGTGGATGGTTTATACGATAATTATGCCTTGCTTTCTCAAAATAGATTGCATTATTGCAGGGATCTTTTCATATAGTATTTTGAAGCTCAACCAGAATTGGTTGCAGATAGCGCAAGATTGACAGAAAAAACTGCATCATCCCAGCAGAAGGTAGACGTGTTTTCCAACATTCTTTTACACATAACTACCAGCTAGGGTCTATTGTATTGTTGGCGTGCTCTGTTCTACCTTGCTTGCCTAAATAGTCACCGACAGGGCCTTCTTTGCTTTTCTTTTTCTATATATGGACTAATACGGCAATTACACGAATAACCGAAGAAATGAAGAAATTATATGAACAGCTTTATATGAAAATCTTAGGGTCTGATTGGTTAGCAGCCAAAATTTATTGTGCTAAAGGTTTGACAAGTTATAATTTTGGCTAGTGTTTAGCTGGCTATTAAAATTTGCCAACTCCTCACATTTGATTTGCTAAATCTTTGATAACTTTTTTATTCAAGATTTAGCTTGCCAAATTTATGGCATGATAAATTTTGGTAGTCAATTAATCTGGCTCTTAGTGCTCAATGTGATTTGTAATAGGGAGTGTCTACTGCGCCCTCGTGTGTTTCAAAGCCGACTGACACCCGAGTGCTGCAGGCCAGCCGGAACGCTCGATTTGGACAAAGACGGAGAATCGAGTGTTTCTAATCCTACCTACACTTGATTGTCATAACCACTGGATTCCGATCAAACAAATAAAAAATTCAAATAATTAAAAAAATGTTAAAAAACAAAACAAAAGAATTAATCAGATTATTTTTATGGAAGCCAAATTAAAAAATTTTCAAAGAGAAACCAAATAAAACATACAAAACAAATTTAAAAAACAAAAAATGATCAGATAACAATTCAAGTAATTATGAGTATTCTCATTTACAAATAATCAATTTACACTGATTAAACATGGAACTTACATCTAAATGAGAATTGTAAATTATGGTCCAATAAGATGTAATCTGTAACCAGTATCCGCGATGGTGACTACCCCTTCCCCTTTTTTTTCTCTCTCTCACTTCTGCAGGACCTGGTGAGTGGTTATATGGTAATGGTGAACCCAACTGCTGCAGCTTGTACGCAACCCGGTGCGGCGGTGTGGTATACTGGTATGTGTGCTGCATGCGTCCAGATTCTAGAGTGAGTTGAGCTGCATGTGTGGTCGGCGGGACAGAGAGTCGAGAGTGCGTGGTGTGGTGTGTAGGCCTCGGGACCGCTCGCGCGCGCTGATCAGCTCCGTTGATAGCACATCATCCAACGGCCATAAATCCGAGTGATGGGAGACACAGGAACACTCGAGTGCCCTTTAGCTTTCCCATTTGTAATATTGTAGTTGATAAACTTATAATTTAAGGACTTTACTAACGCCTGCACATGCAGGATATAACCCTTTCGCCTGCACAATCTAAATTAGGAAAGAAAAAACCTGCGGTTGACAGAAAAGGCAAAAAAGTGGGATTGGGAGTTTCCGTGCCCGCCGGCTCTTTGCGCGCGCACTCCAGGCGAACGCATGCAAATACAAATCTGTCAAATTGGGCCCACAATAAAAATGTAGATTCCAAGAATCTTCTTGTACTGCAAAGCAATTTTTTCCACACCCCAACCCAGCAACTGATTGGATCTCAACAGAGAAAGTAACATAACCGAGAAAAAAAACAACCCAAACACAAACATCCCACAGGGAAAAAAATAGAACCAACTAGATCTTAAACTAGATGCAATTCAGTTCTTTTACATTACATGATAAGCAGATAGTGCTACAGTTTTGACTGCATTAGCAGATCTAATCCTATCTGATAAGCAATTCAGTTCTATTACATAAGCAATTTAGTTCTATTGCATAAGCAATTCAGTTTTCTTGTATAACAAATGGTACTACACTTTCTACTACATAAGCAGATATGATCCTAACTGATAAGCAGATCTTGCCACACATGATTACTAATAACGTGTTCATTTTGGTGCTTCATGACCTGCAATTAAATAGAAGTATAGGATTAGCACATAGATGATAGTGAGGACCGAAAAAAATTGTTTTATTAAGTTGAAAAACATATGATGAAAACAAAAAATACATTCTGTGCCATGGACAATCTTAAAGTTTCCAAACTCTCATGTGTCAATTTTTCAGGTTGTAACATTTAGATATAGTGTTAGAGGGTTATAAAAGTGCAAGTTAGTCTTCAGTCTCATGTGATGTGTCCACAATGTAAATGTAGAAAACTAATACCCAGAACTATTACAAAATTCCATGTACTGAACAAAACTGATAAGTCAATCTCTAGTCTTATGTGTCCATAATGTAACTCTGGAAAACTGATAGTATCTGCTGCACAAAACTAATAAACAAAACTGAAAGCATGTACTGAACAAAACTGAAAGCATGTACTCAACAAAACTGCATAATAAGTTGGAGACATAATTTTTGGTGATGGAGACACATAATTGCTACCAGATTACTAATAATTTGCCTTACTAATGGTATTAAATTGCTTACTAAATTACTAATAAATTGCCGACAAATAACTTGCAATGCATCTCAGGCTGATTTTGACCACCTATAGCTATAGTGGCTATAGTAGTAGCATGTGAATTAGATGTAGTTATAGTTGTCTAGAGTTGTATATTAGGCATTACAAAAATTTTTGGAAGCATTGCAGCATAGGCTTTACAAAATAGTGGCTATCAAGGTGTTTCAACATTTGAAGAGAGTTGCAAACTACCAGACTTCTTATTGAGTCTCATCTCAAACCTATTGTTTCTTAGGTTCAAGACAAGCAAAAAGTAGTGTCCTACTTGTTCTGCAGATTTTTTTTTGTTTCCAAGCATTTAAAGGGCAGGAAACATCACCTGTGTTGGGTTGGTTATTATCAATGCATGTCAATGAGGACGAAAAAATCATGTATGACAAAGCCTAAATACATGTGAAGACATGAACTGACCATATGTCAATGGTCTAGATGGTTAGTGGTACGCCAAAATACACGTGACATCTCTATCCTAACTATGCTGCCCTCCTGGATGAAAGACTGCAAAAAATAGTAGCAAAACTACCTTAACAGTTTCAGAAAATTGCTAATAAAAACATGAAAAATTACTTGATAGTAAAACAAATTGCTTTTGGTCCAGATTTATAGTACAAGTGCAATAGAAGAAAATATGAACTAACTGAGGCCAGCAGCTGGCCATATTAGCAAAAGTGACAATGAGGGCCTATGTGGTCCCGCTTGGAGGACTTGGGATGGTGACACGGTGAGGAGCAACAGGCCATCTGGATCCAAGGTCATGGGGCAGCCCAGACAACACAGCAACACCATGCAAGGCTACTCCTGCAGCATGACACGAGGCTTGCACTAGAGCCGTGCATCCACCTGGCCCAGCAGCTTGTCAACAGGGTGCCTTAGACCTCCATGCTGACAATGAGAGATAACGTAGAGGGGGATTGTGATAAGACCAGCAATTGTGATAATGCTGATGGTCGTTCAATATAGAACTACAAGGAGAAAGATCTCCTTAATATACGAAAGCTATTGACATATAGGTGGCTGATACACCAAAAAAAATATGACAAAAATGGAGGGAAAAGGTGAAACTGGCTAGGTACATGAGAATAAAGACTAGCAATTTTGTTAGATGCACACGGCATTTATGTATGAAGAGAAAAGCAATTATGATGTATATTGCGGGCGTTTTATGCTAACAAGCAAATAAAGTCTGAATATATGCATAGGCTTAGAAAAAGCAATGTCACAACAAATTCATGATTTGAAGGAAACTAACTTGGTGAGCGATGCTATGTATATAGAACATTAACTCCTGGTCTGTAATATACCTTCAAATAAGAAACAAGTAGGAGTGCAATGTGCTAATGATTGGCAATGAACATTAAATTTCCATCTCCATAGCACACACCACCGCAGGAACCATGCCAAGGAATCTCCATGTTATGGAGTAGTCACATATCTAACAGAACGATATTCAGGTACAAACTATAGAGAAACATGCCAAGTGAAGAACAACAGTGACATGAGTAGAGAAAAATCAAGACAATAAAATATCCGCTAGTGAAAATTTGAGACCAGCAGCCCAATCGTTTAAGATTTGGTTAGATTTGGATTTACTTGTGCCACACTTAGCACCAAACTACTGACATGTCTGAAACCCACAAATTAAGAAATTTTCAAACTGGTTGACAACAAAGTTCAGTGGATACCTCAATAGCAACCTTGCAGCACAAAATCATGCGCTTCAAATTTTCCTAAAATAAAATGGGAAATCTTATCTCGATCAATAAGCTATGGCTTTGGTTAGATTAGAAGTTAGTGAAAGTGAATTGTGGAAATCAATTGAAAGATAGAAGCTTCACCTTTTGTCAACTTGATGGTGTCAGAAGAGAGGTGCATCAATAAACACAAAATCGACTCCATCGGTAAATGCGTGGAAATAGTTCAGTTCTAAGTCCTGCAAGTCAAAACAAAAGCTAATTATCATTTGAAAATAAACAAAAATCCAAAATCGACTCCATCAATAAATGCATACTAGCTTGCAAAAGAACTTTTGCACAGCGATCATGGAAAACTAATGATGTAATAGTCATCAGCATTCTCACCAAATTCTATTGCTTTTGATGCTAGAATCCCCCAGCTAAAAAGCTGTACCAAATTCTATTGCTTTCTTAAAAGTATTTCTCAAAAATATAGTTTGTGCATACAATTCATAAATTGTTGAATAGCTAAGCTACGGAGTACGCACTAACTGATTCCTCCTTCCAGATTGCACCACCAGCACTCCCCACTGTCTCTCGCAATCCGCATCACGCGCAGAGCTTGCAGACAAGTGAAGTTAGAGGTTAAGTGCTATCCCGGCAAGGGCGCCGCTCATGGCTGAGTCGCTGCTCCTCCCCGTGGTGCGCGGCGTGCTCGGCAAGGCCGCCGACGCGCTCGTCCAGAAGGTCACCCGCATGTGGGGCGTCGATGGCGACCGCCGCGACATGGAGCTCAAGCTGCTGTACGTGCAGTCGCTGCTGGCCGACGCTGAGGCCAAGGCCGAGGCCGACACCGAGGCCGGCCGCGCCGTCAAGGCGTGGATGAAGGAGCTCAGGGCTGCCGCGTACCAGGCCGACGACGTCCTCGACGACTTCCAGTACGAGGCGCTGCGCCGCGAGGCCCAGAGCCTCCGGTCTTCCACCAGCAAGGTACTCGACTACTTCACCTCAAGCAATCCAGTCGTGTTCCGTCATAAAGCGAGCAGGGGCCTCAAGAACGTGCTGGACAAGATCCACAAGCTGGTGGAGGATATGCAGAAGTTTGGTCTGCTGCAGCGTGAGCCAGTGGCGCCACAAACTCTGTATCGGCAAACACACTCTACACTGGACAAGTCTGCAGATATCCTTGGAAGGGACAAGGACAAGGAAGTCGTGGTGAAGCTGTTACTTGACCAGCAAGATCAGCGGGATGTGCAAGTGCTGCCCATCATTGGAATGGGAGGTTTGGGCAAGACCACACTAGCCAAGATGGTGTACAATGACAACGAAGTTCAGAAGCACTTTGAGTTGAAGATGTGGCACTGTGTGTCAGACAACTTTGAAGCTACTGCTGTTGTGAGATCCATCATACAACTGGCTACAAATGCAATTTGTGACCTGCCTGACACCATAGAGCTGCTGCGAGGAAAGCTGCAAGAAGTCATTGGCCGGAAAAGGTTCCTACTCGTTCTGGACGATGTGTGGAACGAAGAGCCACAGAAATGGGAGGATGATCTGAAGCCACTATTATGTTCGACAACTGTTGGTGGAGCAACAGGAAGCATAATATTGGTCACAACTCGAAGCCAACAAGTTGCCTCTATAATGGGCACCCTTCCACACCCTGAACTAGAATGCTTGAGTGATGATGTCTCATGGGAATTGTTCTCAAAGAAAGCATTTAGTAAAGGAGTGCAAAAGCAAGAAAAGTTCATCATGATAGGCAAACTTATTGTTAAGAAGTGCAGTGGACTGCCTCTTGCTTTGAAGACAATGGGTGGCCTGATGAGTTCCAAACATCAAATCAAGGAATGGGAGGCCATCGCAGAGGATGAAAGGGTTGGCAAAGATAAAGTACTGTCCATTCTAAAGTTGAGCTACATGCACTTGTCATCCAAAATGAAGCAATGCTTTGCCTTCTGTGCGGTATTCCCTAAGGACTATGAGATGGACAAGGATAAGTTAATCCATCTATGGATGGCAAACAATTTTATTCATGCAGACAGAGCTACAGATCTTATGCAGAAAGGTGAATTTATTTTCAACGAGTTGGTGTGGAGGTCATTTATTCAAGATGTGAATGTCAACACACCTCATGGATATCCTTGGCCTACATACAAGAAAATTGTATGCAAAATGCATGATTTAATGCATGACTTAGCAAAAGATATAACAGATGGGTGTGCTTCTGCAAAAGAGTTGGTTGAGCATAAATCATCAGTAAATAATGTACGTCACATCTGGTACTTGTCAGGGGACGAATGTAAACAAATCACGGGATTAATGAAAAACTCGTCTTCTCTCCACACTTTATTTGCTGATGAATCAGAGTTGGGGTATTTTCGCAAATCAGATTACAAGGTGCTTAAGAAGGTGCAACAAGCATCATTAAGAGTGATGTGTTGCGAAGACATGTATGCTATTGATAGCAAGGTCATAAATACAACACATTTAAGATATCTAGATTTTTCTGGGTCAGAAATTGTTAGGTTGTCGAATTCAGTTTGTATGTTGTATAATTTGCAATCGTTGATTCTCAATGATTGTAAGAACCTAGAGATCTTACCACCAGAAGGGATGCAAACTATGAGAAAGCTCACCCACATTTATCTACAAGGATGTGATAGGTTGAAACGGATGCCTCCAAAACTTAGTTTACTAGACAATCTCCACACACTGACAAAATTTATTGTGGACACTGGAGATGGCTTTGGTGTTGAAGAGCTCAAAGATCTGAGACACCTTGGAAACAGGTTGACGACAAATATGTTCCGTTGCATGATGGGGGCATCAATAATAATGGAGCTTTGCTGCGGTACCTCCAAATGACTATGAACCGTTCATTTATTTCGATCGGACGGTCATGATCATCTGTTACCTTCTAGGAGGTAATAGATGAAATTTATATTTATTTAATTTCTTATTTTATAAAATAGGATAAATAAGGATAGTTTTAGATATAAAAAAAATCTTTTTTTCTAGATTTGATTGATGCATGTGTGATCTAATTGATATAGTAAATCTTTTTAATTGCATTTGATATATTTTGATTATTTTGTATATAACTTTACACACTTGATTTTGTACGTGGTAAGATTTGCAGTGTACGTACTGCACGGCTAGCGTGTACGTGGTTAGTGTGTGCATGCACACGTTAGTTTTCTTTAGACGTGCATGCATGTTAGTTGAGTGGTTAGGATGTGTGCGGTTACTGTGTACCTAGTTAGCATGTATGCATGCGCTTAGTGTGTGTAGTATGTGGCTAGTGTACGTGGTTGGCATGTCCATACGTACATGCTTGTGTTGATAACGTGTTCCGTATCCATGCATGTTAGATGAACGTGTGTAACATACGAAATGTGTGGGTAACATGCTAGTGCACACGTAACTTTTTTATTGTTTACTAGGAAATATGCCCGTGCGTTGCAACGGGAAACTTTTTCAAGTTTTTTTGGTGTCCCTTCTACATTGGGCAATGGAGCTTGTAGATTTGCTAGTGTAGTAGGTTTCGACGTGTCATAGCAGTGCTCTGTGCTGCCTGACCAATTAATGGTGTACGCATTACAATCAGCGATCCGCTGGCGTAGCGCTAGTCCCAAAGCCCGGCTATGAGCGTTTTGTCGAGGTGTCACAAGCATGCCTATATTGTTCGCCAATGTTGTGCTCATGGTCTCTCGCCGTCGTCGTTGAAGCTCTTCAGGGTGATGTTCTGCAGCAAACCGACATAGTTCAGCCTATGGAAGTCCTCAATCTTTGCACTTGTGGTGGGCTACTGTCTTATGTGAAGGCCCTTCATATCGAGTAGGCAGTAGGAGCGGACAAGCGCATGCACCATGTCGATTTGGCAGGGCACCATGTTGTGGTGCTGAGCGCCATGTCCATTTGGCAAGGAGGTCCTCAGCGTAGTCAACTTTGGCGATGCCGTCGTAGTAGCTTCTTGTCGCCGGAATACCACAGGCATGGTAGCGAATTGCCGGTCATGTTAAGCCGTCAATGTATTTCAAACGCTAAGGGAAAAATAGGTTTGGTTTTGTAGCTGATGATGCGTTATAGTGGACATGGGCGGACGAATTAGGTACTCGGTCTCTACAGTGTTAGAGGCGGTGTCCAGGTGAAAGATGATATGGTCTCCTATTTGTCCAGGACTACAAACCGTTGCAATTCTGTAATTTCTATTTTTATTTTTTTGGTATTTATGAACATATTTCTATATTTAGTTAAATGTTGCGACGTGATTAATAAAGAAAACGTAAAAAACAAATCAGAACAAAAGTTGTGGCCGATAAGGACTCGACGCGGTCGTTCTCGTCCTCAAGTCGTTCTTTAAGACTGAAACTAAGAAGCTTGCCGTGGTTTAATAATATTATTAGGAAATAGATTTGTACTATTTTTTTATTTGGATTTGGTTGAGTTCGTGAGTCCGTTGTAGAGTCCAGTTTTGATGACCAAAACGAACAACGTGCTAAATCAAGTCTGTTTGATTCTATCCACTCTGCCTCACGTTGTCGAAAAGCGAGTCGTGCTTGGATGGGGTCAGCTTATCTCAAATCTGTACCTGAAACGAAACCGAATCGATCTCTTAGTTGGACGAAAAAAAAGAGGTGAACCAAAAAAAATAGGCTGAAAGTTTTGCCTCTTTATTATTAGGTATAGATAACTAAGCATTTTGATGCATATAATGTGTCATGTCATGTACATATAATTTATTAATAAAAATTGATTAGGGAAATCTTTTTAGGAACGTGATTAGGGGAATTGAGATGGACATGGAGAATTTTACCTCCCGTCAATAGGAGAATTGATTAGGGGAATCTTCCATCATTAGAGGCATGCAGAATTTTACCTTCCATCAATAGGTGAACGTGTGGAGTATTTTTTTTTGTTTTTCTAGTTTTTTAATTTATTAAGTAAATCAAAAAATCTAAAAAATCAACGGCTCAGATTGATTTGAGATATTACCTCCTAATAGGTAAAGTATGTACCTGAGCATTGCCCATAATAATGAGGAAGAGGTACTAGAATCTCTTAGACCTCATGCTGAGCTAGAAACATTGGGCCCACATGGGTATGGCCAATCCATGTCACAATGGATGAAAGAACCACAAATGTTTCAATGTTTAAGAGAACTATATATTTCCAACTGCCCAAGATGTAAGGATCTGCCGTTAGTGTCGTCCTCTCTTGAGAAATTGCATTTACTCCACATGGGCAGCCTGTCCACATTGTGCAAGAACATTGACATTACAGCTACGGGGTATAATAATACCCCTCTACCAATTTTTCCAAAATTAAAGACGATGCGGTTGGTTGAATTGCCGGAGTTGGTGAGTTGGGCAGAAAATAGTGCAGGAGAGCCTATTAGCTTGGTGGTGTTTCCCAAGCTGGAAAAGCTGTTGATCTGGGATTGCAACAAAATTGCTACTCTTCCAGAAAACCCAGCACTCACTTCTCTAACTTGGTACAATAAACCTATAGAAGGCCTTTTTCCTATGGGCATGCCATTGGGATCTTCTCCATCTCTTGTCGAACTGAACATTGGGATTTTGGTAGACATGATGATGCCTGCAAAGGATCATCAAAACCAAGGCCAGAGACGTCCGCTGGACTCCCTGAGAAGTTTGTGTATACGCAATGACAATGGCTTTATATCAGTGTTCAACTCATCCAAACTGCAACTTGGGCTTGGGGAATGCTTGGCCTTTGTGAAACATTTGCAAATCTCGTCATGCAACAATATTTTGCACTGGCCAGTGGAGGCGTTCCGATGCTTGGTTGGCCTTCGATCTCTGTTTATTGTTTTGTGCACTAAACTAGAGGGGAAGGGCTCATCATCCGAGGAAATCCTTCCTCTGCCCCAGTTGGAAATGTTAACCATAGCATTATGTGATAGCTTGCTGGAGATTCCCAAGCTGCCCATTTCACTTGGGGAGTTGCAGATTAGTTCGTGCAAAAGTTTAGTGTCACTGCCTTCAAACCTTGGAGATCTATTAAAATTGAGGCGTCTCCAGTTGTGGGACTGCAATGAACTGAAAGCGCTGCCTGACAGGATGGATGGCCTCACTTCTCTTGAGCGATTGACGATCAGTTCTTGCCCTGGGATTGATAAATTTCCGCAGGGTCTCCTCCAGCGGCTCCCGGCGCTCAGATCCCTGCACATACAGGGCTGCCCCGATCTGCAGAGACATTGCAGGGAGGGTGGGGAGTACTTCGACCTTGTCTCTCCAATTCCAGCTAAATACATTCCCGCACAAACAGAACCCCAAATGAAGAAGTCCATGAAGAGGTTCCTCCCCTTGTGCGGTGGTGGTGATTCTCAGAGTAATTGAGGTGCGTGTGTTCCTGCATCTATCATCTCTCTCCAGCTATCTTGTTATATTCCTACGTATGTATTTTCTGAGGTAGAGTCCACTACTGTTTTCGTTTTCTGTTTCAACGCAGGTGTGCTGATTTGCATGCAACCAGGATTTCTGATGACTGAACAAGCGGCAATGAGATTACTACAATCGCACCTTCAGTAAAACAAAGTCTCCCTACCACTACCAGTGTGGTCGACTCAACTACTGCATTGATTTGCGCCCGGCATTCTAAGCTCCCACGTGACCGGCACAACACTGTGTCCTTGGCGGTTGTTCATAGCAAATAGCACGCGGACTCTGATGGCACCGGTCGGGTGCTGTATGCAAAACAGCAGACGTAGGGCCTGTTTTGTTGGTGACCTCACCACACCTAACCTTCGGCAAACTATGGCTGCCAGAGAAAGTGTGGTGAATAAAAACGTGCCAAATTTTTGGCAAACTTTGGCACAAAAATAAGTCTATGACATATGGGGCAGGGTGCTAAGAAAGTTTGGCGTACTATAGCTGTGGCAGTGAACCAAACAGCTGCCCAAAAAACTGTGGCAACGACTAATTTTTGGCGTGGCAACCTTTGGTCACCAACCAAACAGGGCCGTAGTTTCCTAGCCATGACGGAACCCCAAAATGAGGTGTGTGCTCCTGCATCTACCGCCTGAGTAATTGAGCCCAGTGCCCAGTACAGATTCTTTTTTTATCTACAATATTTTTTTTGTCCTTCAACGTTATGCAGTGAATCTATTCTCTATCTGAATGTAATTCCTCTTTCTTATTTTCAGTTGTTTTAGACACTGAGGATTTGAAGTTGCGTTTCATGCAGAAACATTTTCCACTCTATTGCCTGTATGGTTCCTAGCTGAATCGAAGGCTGCTAATACTGCATTCTTTTGGATTGCATGTATTAAATATACCGTTTCCTAACTCTGACCCCATATGAGGGCAACTATTCTCGATCTGTCCTGGGCTGGTAATCACTAGCACGCTGAGGTAACTTTCAGATTTAGCCCCTTCTTTTGCTTCAACCCAACTGTGTAATCAAGCTCCACAAAAATGAAGTGTCTGACTCCGAAGTTCCTGTTATGGCCTACTTTGTAGTATTTACAATTTTGTAGGGCTGCTGAACTAGCATTCCATTATAATAGTGCAACCGAACTTAAATTCACAAAAATGGTTTCACAAGACTTTTTCAAGAAGAATCAACATAACAAAACACATTTCAAAAATATTTTTTATGAAACACAGTGGGCACGATTGGGGTTTTAAAAACTTTTAACCAGATCAAATCGAAACCTCTCCAGTGCTCTGTTTCTGGCTAACGTATTTTCGTATCCAGTTTTCAAGCCTATCTGTTTTGCCCTTCGTGCACAACTATAGTGTATTTTAGATGGGTATATATCCTAATGGAGCATATTGGTTCATTGACCCTTTGTTTATGCCAGTTTGCAGAGTGCACATATTTTTTGAAAATTCATGCATGAAAAATCACTGTTAGTATAGTACAATATCACTATGGTAGGAGCTCTGTTTCTTGAAACAATGAATGTGCTTTATCCATTTCACCATGCATACAACATTGCTACAGAAAGCAAATATGCATATTTCATATTCGTTTTCTGTTTCTATGCAGGGGTGTCTTGTTAGAGGACCGATCTTAGCAGAAAATCCTTGAATATCGCCTTCAGTGAACCGAAGCCTTTCCATCGGTGTGCCGGGACTCAACTAACATAATGGTGCTCCATTGTCTTTCTTATTATCCAAGTTTGTGTGGCACGAGAGCGATTCATGTAGTATGTTTCAAAAAAAAAAAGAAGAAGTAATTCATGTAGTATGTGTGGTAAGTGTCTCCAGGGCTTCTGCAAGATGATGCTCCTAGCTGTCGACGTTTGTGTTTTCCCTCCATTCGTTTTGACTTCTTTATCATCTCTGCAGTTATCAGTCATTCGGTATGGTTCTGCTTGCAGCTGATGCACATTTAGCTGGAGTTGGTTGCCCTTATTTTTTCTCCATTGTCTTTCATCACGAAGCTGTAGTTTTGCTTTTGAGGAATGTATGACTGCAAGTATCTGGCATCACTAAATTATCAGGAACTGATTTGAGATATATTTCAGTCGTCATGCATGCTTGGAGCTATTTAAATAGTTATTCACTTTGTCTATCTCAATGTAAGGTAATATATGCACCTTTATTAAGGTGATCTATTTTAAATATGAACTTATGTTTATTATGCTCTTCCGTGTGATTGACTGTTGGTGGTTACAAACATGCTTAGTTTAGTGCGCATGCATTTGTATGTGTGTGGGCTTCTGCAAGCAAGTGCGACCAGTCTCAGGCACACATGACACAGCATGCAAGCAGACGCAGGCAAGTGGGCGGCATCATGCTGTTTGCCGCAAAAAGCTTGTTGGGGGGAAAGATCCGCCCCCACCTCCGCCCTATGGCGGAGGTCCCGTAACTAATCAAATATCACCTTTTGGCACTGATTATTGTGAATGCAGGAAGAACCTTCGCCTCTTGCGTGCGGCTAAGTGGAGGTCGGCAGCCGCCGCCCCGGGCGAAGGCGGCAAGCAGGCGAGCGGGGACCTCCGCGCTGAAGGGAGCGAATGGCGGAGGTCTGAGGAGTACAGGATCGGAGAAGGTGCAGGCATCCTGGAGCGGCGGAGCCTCCAGGCTCCGCCACTGGTTCCACGCACTGGCAAGCGAAAGCAAGGCCGGCGGCAGCCCGAGGCGACAGATGCAGCCCGGCCCAAGAGGAGGAGCGGGAAGAGGTCCGAAATGCCCCCCCCAGAGGAGGTTCATAGGCGGCCAGTAGATTCCCCTGAATGCCCTTAGGGTTCGAAGGGCAAACTTGTAAACACGTGGATAGGTGTGATGGAAGGGGCTCCTATAAAAGCAGGAACTCTCCACTATTGTAAGGGTGGTTGAAAAATTAATAGGAGATATTAATGTTCAGCACGATTTCTAAGACACTCAGTGAAACCACTCAAGGGTGCGGAGGTTGAGGACCTTTGCCTCCCCACGGAGGCGCTCGGCACCGCGAGCAACCTCCGCGAGTCCCGATACCTTTCCCATTCACCGTTGTCGGCTGACTACGCCAACATTGGCGCCCACCGTGGTTAGCCGAAACAAAACACCCAGACATGCCACCAAGGCGGAAGACCACCGCAAGAGCAACGGCAGCTGGCAGACCAAAGCGCAACGTGCGCAGCACATACGCCGAACCGCCGCCGCCAGAACCAGAACAAGGAGACGGAGATGGAACAGAAACGGTACCACCACAAAATGAAGAAGAACCCGTAGTCGCGCCTCAGCCGGGACAATCTACAGGGGCACCAGAAGATGAGTTGCAGCAGGTGCAGGCCCAGCTGAGAGCTCTGCAAGCAGAAAGGGACAGGGTAGCAACAGCCTTTGCCGCAAGCCAAAGGGCAGCGCAAGCATCGCAAGCTGTGGCGGAGGCAAGGCAACAAATGGCAATCCTGCAGGCGGAAATACAAAGCATGCAAGCAGCCCAACCACAGCCGGGCGCGTCTGCCCACCTCCCAGCCTTCGCAACCTTCGCCTCAACTCAACCCCGAACGATCGATCCAAAGTCCCCACTGTCAGAAGGCTTGCAATCTGCCGTCTGGTCAGTGGGCTACAAACCAATTACGTTGCCAAAGTTCAGTGGGAAGACAGACCCCAGACAGTTCATCATGAGCTTCGAAGCGGCCGTAGCCTCCGCAGGAGGGAACGAAGCAGTGCTAGCAAAGTCCTTCGTCATCACGGCAGAAGAGGACGCGCTCGCCTGGTACTCCATGCTCAGACTAGGTTCCATCTACTCCTGGGAGAACCTGCGCGACAAGATCATGACTAACTTTAAGGGCTTCTCCAGTGAATCACTCACAACATCAGATCTGTTCCACTGCAAGCAACACAGGGATGAATCCCTAAGAGAGTACTATCAGCAATTTGTCCAGCTGAAGGCGAAGGCACCCAACGTGCCAGAAGAGGTAGCAATAGAAGCAGCAGTCAAGGGGTTAAAAATCGGGCCCTTTGCGGCACACTTAGCGAGAGAGAAACCAGAAACAATGGAGCAGCTCTACTCCGAGTTTGAAAAATACTGCAAATCAGACAACGACCTCTGAAAGCGAGTCAAAGAACAAAATCAGCATAAGCAGGCTCAAAACACCAACAGGCGGACCTCCGACTCTGCTCGGAACTACCGACAGCAACAACAACACAACAAGCAAGTAATGAGCGTGGACCAGCAAACAACCCAAAGTCATCAGCGGGCACACCAAAAACAAGGCACCCACCAAAACAACAAACAGGGCACGTCAGGCAAACATCCGGGAAAAGCTGGATTAATAGCTCAAGCAGTAACAGGAAAAAACTGTACTGTTTCTTTCACGGTGAGGACAAAGGCCACGTAACGAGAGATTGCTCGAAAGCCAAAGAGACACAAGAAAGGATGAAGAAGAGAAAAGAAGCGGAGGTTGCGCCTTATCAGCAACCCAGAGAGGTAAACCACACCACCGCGTCGCAGTGGCAAACTCAATACTGCCCGGTGTACCCAGCCCTGAACAGCACCCAGATACACTCGTCGACGCTGGCAGCAGCGTATTACCCAAGCCATCTGCCAGCGTGGCGACCGGTTACACAGCAAGGGGGAACCACAGCACACCCCAACCAATACAAAGCAGAGCAGACCTTCACATACAACAACCCAAGACCCCAAGCATCACTTACCTGGATAGCCAAACCCAAAACAGAACATTCGAAGCACTGCCACCACCTCCGCCGCAACAAGCACAAATACAACAAGCAACAATACCTAAGCAAGAGCCAAGCCAAGAAAACCAACACAACCCTCATCACCTGCTACCAACCATCGGACTGATACTGCCGATCAGCGGAGGCTCAGCAATGGAGTACCAAAGCAAGAGGCAAGAGAAGGACCACTACCGCATGGTCAACAACGTAGCCGTTCAGGGGCAAATCAAAGTAACGGAGTGGTCCAAAACACCATTAATCTTCAGCGACCAAGACCTGAGGCTGGAAAGCTACCCTCACACCGACGCGATGGTAATAACAGCAAACATAGCAGCATGGGAGATAAAGAGAATCTTAGTGGACTCTGGCAGCTCCGCAGACATACTGTTTGCAAGCACCTTCGACAAAATGCAGTTGGGGAGAAACCAGCTACAACCCTCCAAGTCACACCTTGTCGGCTTTGGAGGGCGAAGAGTAGAGACAGCAGGCAAAATAGCGCTTCCAGTGTCCTTTGGGGATCGCTCCAATGCAAGAACAGAATACATAACCTTCAATGTCGTGGACCTCAACTACCCCTACAACGCCATATTGGGCAGAGGATTCACAAACAAGTTTGGAGCAGCAATCCACATGGGCTACCTATGCATGAAACTCCCAGCACTCCACGGAGTAATCACAGTCTATGGGAGCCAAAAGGAAGCAAGGAACATAGAGAGGACAATACACAACGCCAGCAGAAATGTAAATTCAGTGGAAACGCAGGACAAGCAGGAGCAGGAACCTCCGGACATGCCAAAGGGAAAAACAAATTTCAAAGGGGGAAGGAAAGAAGAGAAAACAACAAAACAAATTTAGTTAGAGAAATCCAAACCCGATAGAAATGTCACCATATCAGCAAACCTAGCAGAACAAGAAGAAGCAGAGCTCCTAGTGGCGCTGAGAGAAAATAAAGAAACCTTCGCCTGGTCGGCGGAGGATTTGGGGGGATTTGGCAGAGACGTGATACAACACCATCTGGATATCAATCCAAGCGCCAGCCCAAAGAAGCAGAAACAAAGAAAGATGTCAGAAGACAGAATCATAGCAGCTAAGGCGGAGGTACAAAGACTCCTGGATGCGAAGGTCATAAGAGAAGTCAAGTACTCTGACTGGCTAGCAAATGTAGTGCTAGTGCCAAAAACCAATGGTAAAATGAGGATGTATATAGACTTCACAGACCTAAACAAAGCATGCAGGAAGGACGCATTCCAACTACCAAGGATCGACACCTTCCTGGACAAAGCAGCAAGGTGCAAAAGGTTCTCCCTGTTAGATTGCTCAGGATACCACCAGATTTGGCTCAACAAAGAAGATGAAGAAAAGACAAGTTTCACGATGCCTTTCGGCACATACTGCTTCCTGAGAATGCCCGAAGGTCTGAAAAACGCAGGCTCAACCTTCGCGAGAATGACAAGTAGGGTCCTAGGGGGACAGTTCCAGAGAAACGTCATCGCGTATATCGATGACATCATAGTCATGAGCACGAAAGAAGAAGATCACATTAAAGACTTAGCGGAAACCTTCGCCAACCTCCGCGGCGTAGGTCTGAAGCTGAATCTAGAGAAGTACGTCTTTGCAGTCAGCACGGCCAAAATACTAGTCTGTATAATAGGACCAGAAGGCATTGCTGTAAACCCAGAGGAAACAAACGCAATACTGGCAATGACAGAACCAACAACCAAAAGAGAAGTGCAAAAGCTAACGGGAAGAATAGCAGCACTGAACAGATTCATTTCAAAATCAGCAGAAAGAAGCCTGCCATTCTTCAAAGCCCTCAAGACCTCCGACAAGGTAGAGTGGGGACAGGAACAATCCCAGGCTTTCAACCAGTTAAAAGAATATCTGGCGAATCGCCTGAAAGTAACAGTCCCAGAACCGGACGCCACGCTACTACTGTACTCCCTCCGTATTGGAATTAGAAGACGTTTAGGACAATGACACGGTCTCCAAAGTATAACTTTGACTTCATATTTTTATAAAAATACTCATCACAAAGTGATATATTTATATTTTTATGAAAGTATTTTTTAAGACAAATCTATTTATATGGTTTCCATACTTTTCAACCCAACAATTTAAAAGTTATTGATGATTTATGTTCCCAATGTTTGACTTAAACCTTGTCCAAAACGTCTTTTTTTGCGATACGGAGGGAGTACATAGCAGCCTCAGAACATGCAGTCAGTGCAGTATTAGTCCAAGAAACTGAAGGCGAAAGTCAAAAAGAACAAAGCCCAGTCTACTACATTTCCGAAGCCCTAGTGTCGACGAGATATCGGCGATAGCTCTACCACGGGTATACCAATGGCAGTGATATATGTGGAGGCACGCGATGGAACACAGGCGAGATGGAACAGGAAGAACAGCACGCACGGTTTACCCAGGTTCGGGCCGCCTGATGCGTAATACCCTACGTCCTGCTCTTCTATTATTGCAAAAAGCTTTGATCAGATGTCTAGGTGGGTGGTCCTTGCCCGCCTTATATAGTCCGGGGGGCAAGGTTACAGATCCTAAGATCCCGAGGTGGTCGGTTACAAAATAATTGTGTCCTAATAGAAGTACAATTCGTTTCCTAACCGACTAGTTTCTTGTATGACAAGTAACTCCGATTGTCCGCCTAGGACTCCGACCAGGCCAAAAAGGCCGATCGGGCTTGTTCCTGCGGGCTGGGCCGCCTTGTGAGTCGAGACTAAGGACCTGCCGTGAGGGTATAGGGGGCTAAACCCCCACAGCTAGTCCCCGAGCACCATGGATCTTGAGGAACAGCATCGTCTTCTTCTTCGTCGACCAACTCTGATCAGCAACTCCTCCGGAAAAGCTTGCAATCAATCAACCGACCAGTTTGAAGAAGCACCGACCAGCTCGAAGAAACACCGACCAGTTCAGAGGAAAAGGTCGACCTCCATTCCACCACGACTCCCTTTCAATCGAAAGATGCATGTTGCTCCAGAAAAGGAAAGAAAAAAGCAGCTCAAGTCCAGTGACGTGGGCCCACAGTAGCACATGATATTAGATATCATTGGTTGATTTGCGAAAAAATCACTTTCCAGAAAAAGCGATACATGCTTGTAACTTCCAGTATAGAGACCGAAAATAGGCCCGATCCATCGGCTGAAGTGACGTGGGCCCACGTAGTCCCCAAGGTTGGTAGAAGATGAAAGTCATGTTGTGGCAAGCTTACTGATAAACTTCTTCATCCCTCGCCCTTGTGCCGGGCAGACTCAGGAATGGTCTTCGTGAAACCCATCTTTCTAGAAAAAGACAGAATAACCGTGCTGCTCAAAAATACTAAGTCCAGTAATATAACTAAATGGGCCAGACACCCATCCAGAGGCTCAATGGCATAACTGGAAATATCCTTCGTCTCAGAGGACAGAAAAGAGATGCCCGACGCGAGAACCGAGTAACGGTACGGGTTACCATGCTGCGGCTGTTCGGCTTCGGTCGTGGGAGTAATGATGGCACCGTCCCATCGTGGGAAAGTGGCCTATCATGAAGTGGAAACGCCGACCCCTCGTCTGGCTCACCGCTCGCCTCCTATACAGCCGCCTATAAATACGGCGCGCGGCGGGGAGAAAAGCAATCTTCCCCGGGCAAACCCTAGTTCCAATCTTCGCTTTCCACCAACCCTCCGCCACTCGCCGGAAAATGGAGTCGGGGAAGCGCCACGGCGGAGAGCCGCCGAAAGCACACCCCCGCGGCGACGCCGAACGACGGGTAGGTATCGCATTGTGTCGATTCACTTTTGTTGGAGAAGATATCGACGCCTTTCTAGAATTTGCGCAGAGTCCCGCTTCGGTGTGCGCCCAGCGCCGCTGCCTCCTCCTCACCGCCCGAAGAACCCGGAGAAGGGAGCAGCGGGCGGGCGCCACGGGATGGTAACACGGACGGTTGCCATGGCCGACCTCCGTGATCGGCCGAAGCGCTGTGATGACGGCGCTGAGGTCGCCGAGGCAGAGGCGTAAGCGGCCCGCGCTAACCAAGAGGCCGCCGACCTGCGGGTGGTCGAATCGGAGGACGAGCTCCGTGCGGTGCTCCCGGCGCAGGGCCGTCGTCGACCTGGTGGGAGCTGCTGGTGATTCTCTCCAGGAGCAGCTGGAGAACGCGCCCGGGCGCATCCGGGAAACGGTGTCCCGTGGTGTGCGCCGTGGGGCGGCCGGCATGCCGTGGCTCGGCGCCGCTCAAGCGCGCAGCTCCGGGACCTCGTCGGCCTCCCGGAAAGGCGAACACGTCGCCGACCTGAACATCTTATCCAGGACTTCGCCGACCGCCGACGCCATAGCGAGGAGGTGACCGCAGAGAAGGTCATCGAGGACGCTCCATAGGACACCGGCGGTTGTACCTAAGGCGCTTAGTAGAGGACTGCTTGTCGGCAGTCCTTTGACGAGCTTCTTGGCTTCACCCCCTGATGCTCTAGCAGCGGGCGCTTGGTTTAGGACTGCTTTTTGCAGTCCCATGGGTTTACTAGCCTTGCCCCCAAGCGCCATAGGATTTTGTAGTGACGTAATATATAGTCTCAGTATCTAGGCATGCTTGTGAACAGCTCTTAAGTAATGCTTTGCTACCTTATATCTCCATTTGTAATGAAAAACTTGCAATGCCCAATATGCACTTTGCCTTGTATGTTATGGCTCAAATCATAAATTGATCGAAAGATGCTGCTTTGAAGAGAACCAAGATTCTCATCTTTTTTTCAAATCAATCAGTTGTTAATACCCTTATAACCGATCAAGGCGGTCCCCCAATGAGATAGATCGACCACTACATTTAGTACATTGTAGAGCAAAGTACGTGATCGCCAGCCTGATCTGGTCGACTAATTCTGAGTAGAAAAAATATCAAGTCCCCAGTTGACCGGTGGACCTAATGAGCAGTATAAAATGACTCTGGGCCCATCATAGTATTTTATACCGTATCGCTGTAAAAAACATACCCATGTAACGTGGCCCAAGAAAGCCCAGTTAAAAATTAGGGTAAATGGTTATCAACAGCGATCTCCTCGGGGAGTCAATGGGCCAGCCACATAGTATAAATAGTCCGTCGGCCGCCGCCCGTATTTCACCCCGCATCAGTTGTTGCCATTTCCTTCGCCGTCAATCTCGTCAATCTAGGCTTCCATCCAACACACCACCACTACTCATTCATCCCTCATTGGAGATCATGGGGAAGAAGGCGACAAAGGCCGAGACGGAGCGCAAGAAGCCGCTGGAGGCGAATCGAGCGGCCGCCGCCGACACCGGAGTCGTTGGCGGCAATGGCGAAGGGGGGCTTGCTGCCGGCCGAGGACTTGCAAGTGTGGAGAGCACCGGCCAAAGGTGATCGATTTTCGAACCCGTACCCCGATGAGATTGTAGTTTTCGAGGATTACTTCCTGCGGGGATTAGGGATTCCAGTGCACAACTTCCTTAGGGATTTGTGTATTTTCTAGGGGATAGCATTGTGCAATCTTCCCCCAAACTCAATCTTAACCCTAGCCATCTTCGTGACATATTGTGAGTGCTATCTCGGGAATAGCGCCATATTTCAATCTCTTCCTACTTGTATGTCCCGAAGAAGAAGGGTGTTGGATCCGAGGGATCTCAGGTAGCAGGCGGGTGCTACCTGGCTTTGAGAGAGGGTGTGAAGTCCAATCGATGACCATCCAAAGACACCTCTAACACAAAGAACTGGATGAAGCGCTGGGTTCTATATTAACCAGAATCTGGAAGGCCGACCAGTCCCCTGCGACATTACCAGAATTCCGGAAGCAAATCCTAACTGGTCGGAGATGCCAGATAATAATGGAATGTCCCAGGTTGAAGAACTGTTATCCTTGATGGATTTCAGCAATATTGATGGCATTGTGGTGGCCACCCGGTTTGTAGGGCACCGTATCCAAATTTTGAAAGAAAGGGTGCACTTTGCATGTTTGAATATGAGGGCCGCAAAGATCCTTCACGGAAAAGAGAGGAAAGTCCGGAGCCCAAGGAGATATCAACCCGGTGTCTAAGATGTTTGAGCTATGCCTCGTATGAATACCCGAGGGACACGGTGTGGCTCCTTATCGTCTGAAGAATCCTCGCCCCGAGGTATATAGTTATAAAAACTTTTCCTTTATCATTCTGTAATGCATTTGTAATTATAACTGACAGAATGACTATTGTTGGAACCAGGCTCTTCGCGTATATGTCTCCGATGTGCCTATGGGAGACTGGTCGACTGGTGAGGCACTCCGGGAGGAGTAAGAAGGCTAGGTCAGCGCGGATGCCGAAGATGTTGAAGAGCGACCCGAGTCCCCGAAAGACAACGGAAACGCAAGGCTACTGCAAAAGCACCGATGCCACCGCCACCGGAAAAAAAGAAGGCAAAACCCACCAAGAGCAAGCTTGGTGGTAAACTGAAGATTGGCGAGGAGCGGGAAGAATGACGCCGAGCCGTTATTGAGAGCTCGGACTCGCACTCGTGAGGACGTGATTCCTCCGAGCAAGAAGTTCGGAGCCAAGCCCGCCAAAGAGCAATCCCACCCGGCGCCGACCTCCGAGAAAGCGCCACCCAACCGTCCCCATGCTCGACCAGGGGGGCCTCGGGTAGCGCCAACAAGGAAGCCGGACATGGCCCCGAAGCCAACTACCGATCGAGACGCCCAAAGGAGCCAAGAAACTCCAAAACGGCGCAGCCGAAGACAGAACCGAGGGAGGTCGGTGGTCGGCCTCCCGGAGGAGGTAGCGGCGGGGGTATTTGGCATGTCCTTCAAACAGTCCCTCCGTATGCCGTTGATGAAGTCCTTGCTCATTTCTGCAATGTAATTGATAGTGCCGTATGATTTAACATAATTGAGTTGATAATTTGTGCCCGTGAGAACCTAACGTTGATGAAGAGGGAGCCGAGGATCGGCAAACGGGAGGTGGCGCCGACCGCACCGATGTGCAAGAGGACGGGGGGGAGGTCGACCACCCCGGTTTTGAAGGTACTACCGCATCCCCTCCTCGTCCGGTCCCCCGAAGAGCCGCGAGGGCGTGAGATCGGTCATGTGGTGCGGATCGAAGCTCGCTCGCCAATGTCGATAAGAGGGACCAAAGAAAACGCCAAACCATCAAGACATGCCGTGAGCCGATGGAAGAAATTAAGGGGCATCCGTAAAAGCCCGTGGTGGGTCTATGGGAAGTCTAGCTTCATAGCCCGCCCGGGTAAGTGGTGGTGAATGGCAGGTCTTTGAATCCAATGTCGACTCCCCGATTCAGGACAACATCGAGCATGGCTTTAAATTCTTGCGAGAGCATGTGCAGGTACGCCGATGGTCCTGGGAACCTTGTCAAAGTGTGAGCTATTAGCCAGAACTAACAGCCATGTTTATTTAGGGGTTGCAAAATCTTGCTGAGCAGCGGGGCGCAATGATCGAGCAGTTCCGACCAATCATGGCCGAGAACCAAATACCGGAGAAGACAATGCAGCCCTGACCTATAAGGTCAATGTTCTGGAGGGCCAGAAAAAAGGTAGAAATTTACTGCTATTTTGTCTCTGTTACGCTTGCAGGCTGTACTGTGGCTGACACATGACTTCATTGTAGATCTTGAAGGCGAAAAAAGGAGAAGGCTGAGCAACAGGTCAAGGACTTGAAGGCTGAGATAGCGTGGTATGTAAAACTGCCTTTACCCGCCTTATAGGTATGATATGCCTGCTGATTTATGCTACATGGATTTGCCAGACCTCCGGAGCAAACACATGGCTCAGTTCCGGACGCTATCTGAGGAGAACACACGCATCAAGGAGCGGTGGCAGTTGGTCGAGACGGGACTGAAGCCCCTAATGAAGGTCTTGTCGCCGGGAGAGGCAGCCGTGCTTGATCCGACGCACCGCCCAGAAGCGGTTATAGGTGTGTGTCAGCGAGCATGGGAGCTGTTTAAAGACTACACCCAAGATGCTTTGCCGATTTGTTCTTTGCTTGGTCTTTGTCCCCGGTACGAAACGCATTATCCCAAGATCGACTGAAGAGGATCGAGGAAGGAGCAGCAGGCTACACATCGGATCAAATGAAGACACTCCACGCCGACTTCTCGGACACCGCCGCCTTTGTAATGCAAAACATCTCTCCCTTGATGAAGGATCTGCCCACCTATCTCCGCGCCAGGATTGCTTGTTGTAACATGAACACACTCCACTTTATTTTGCGCCCGGCCTGTCTGCGGGTTAAGTGCGCTGGTCTTATTGATACCTTCGTCATGATGGATCTGGGAAGAAAATAGCGCATGGTGGTTATAAAAATTCGTAATAGAATCTAGAGAAAGCCGTAATTCTACTGTAAATTTTTAGTAAAAGATGGGTGAACCTAAAGCCCGTAATTCCTCTCGAACGTATCAGCCCTTACGGTGCGTAGGTGACCTCGTGGAATGGCACCGATGCGGAACTCTTAGGACCCTAGTACCCATAGGAAGGCAGTCAAGTAACCCTCCAGTGCTCTATGGCTCGGAGCCGTAACACGTAACGGATGAGTTAAGAGAAGCTACCACTTCTGATAGTCCCTGTTGAGGTATTGCGGACTGGTCGGTAAACCCAAAAAACATCGTTTGATCAATACAGAAAACATGTTGAAGCAAGTGGGAGCTTTTTATTGACCACGAAAAAGGTACATAAAAGAGGAAAGGTACATATCTTTATTCTATTCTTTTATCAGGGATAGAATCTTATAAGCTGTTCTATGTGCCATGAGTTAGGCTCTTCGATGCCATCTAAAGTGCCGAGCCTATAGGATGTAGGCCTAGTTACCGCCTTTATCATGAATGGCCCCTCCCAAAGTGAGGACAAATTTGTGTAACCCTTTTCTCTGTCTTCGCTTTGCGCCGAGAACAAGATCGCCGACCACCTAAAAAACGACTTCGACGTTACGGTTGTAGTAGCGACGCAACGTGGCCAGGTACCGGCGTTCGAACGCATGTGTCGAGGCGTCGCTCTTCCAGGCGTTGATGTCGAGCTCTCGTGCTTCATCCGAGGTGTCGTCATTGTAATATTCGATTCTAGGGGAACGGTGCGCTACCTCTGCGGGTAGGATGGCTTCCGAACCGAATATCATGAAATATGGAGAGACACCTGCGTGCTACGACATGGCGTGTGTGCGTAGTCCCCGCACTACCGCCGGAGCTCTTTCATCCAAATGTCTTGGGTAGAGACCGCCTTCACGGAATAGTCGTTTCCGTGGGGGCGTCGATAATCATCCCGTTGGCGCTTCGACCTGGCCGTTAGCCCTTGGATGAGCGATGCATTACACGTATTTCACTTTTATGGACAAGTCATCACAAAAGTCCCGAAATGACTTACCGTGAAAGTACTTGCGAGGTCGGTGATGATGTTTGGGGTATGCCAAACCGGTGAATGACATCATTGAGCATCTCAAATGCTTTTTGGGCTGTTGCCGCTACTGGGGGTTTATACTCTATCCACTTGGAGAATTTATCTATGAGGACATAGACGTATTTAAAACCGCCTGGTGCTATTTTAAATGGTCCGATCATATCGAGTCCCCAGCATGAAAAAGGCCAGGAGACTGGGATCGTCTGGAGTTCACGTGTAGGGGCGTGTATCGTGTTGCAAAGAATTGGCAATTCTTGCAATGCCGGACTAGGTATTCTCAAGTCGGCCACAAAGACTAGGCCGAGAGAATCCAGCTCAAGGCTTTGCCGACCGGTGTTCGGGAAGCCGCATGGTTTCCACAAGAGCCTCGAATGAATTTCTGAGGAGGTCGACGCCATCCTCTCGGGTGTGACGCATTTCTGAAGCACCTCGGACTTGGCGTTCTTCCGCATGAGCTGACCATCGACCAGATATAGTGGCGGCTTCATGGATTAGTCGATCAAGATCATCCTTATCGCCGGCAAAGCACCTTACTCGTGAAGTACTGGATGAAGGGTGTACGCCAGTCGATCGAAGACGTCGTAGGCAACTGGTCGGTCAGCTCATTAACCGAGGATACCACCGGCTTCGGTGCTGGTTGCTCACAGGGGACCGCCTGTGGTGATGGTTCAGGTGCCGCTGCATTCGCAACAGTTGCTCTTCCTAGATGGAAGGAGTAACCAGATCTTAGACAAAGACTCCGTGTGGGACCTCCTCGCTCGGGACGACCCGAATTTGGAGAGCTCGTCCGCTGCTTGGTTTTCACTTCTTGGGATATGAATGAATTCAAGGCCGTAGAATTTGTCCTCAAGCTTGCGGATTGCCACGACGTAGGCGTCCATCTTCTTATTGGCGCAGTTCCAGTCTTTGTTTACTTGGTTGATGACCAAGGCCGAGTCACCACGACTAAGAGCCTTTTGATCCCCAGCTCAACCGCAATGCGGAGTCCGTGCGGTGCAGCCAGATTCCGCCACGTTGTTGGAGGCTTTGAAGTGAATACGAAGGACGTATCTCAACTATCCTCCCGAGGGAGCGATGAAGAAAATTCCTGCGCCCGGCTCCTCCTATGTTCAAAGATCCGTCAAGTACATCCTCCATTGCTCCTGCACCGTGTTGGACACGGGTAATGTCATATCAGTCCATTCGACCAAAAAGTCAGCCAGTGCCTGAGACTTGATGGTGGTCCTGCTGCGGAAGCGTAGCTCGAAAGGGCTGAGCTCGATCGCCCACTTGACGATCCGACCAGTAGCGTCTTTATTGCGCAGATATCTCCCAAATATATTCGTGACAACGGTAATGCTATACTTGTTGAAAGTAATGAGAGACCTTCCTCTTTGTGACCAGAATCGCATAGAGGAGTTTCGAATATGCGGGTACCTCTCGCTTAGTTTCATTGAGCACCTCGCCGATGTAGTAAATCGGTCGTTGGACGGGGTAGACAGATTGTCTTTGCTCTTTCCGCCGACCACCAATACAATCTTGATTACTCTGCCGGTTGCGGCAATGTAGAGTAGCAAGCGCCGTCTACAACGGAGCCGTGAGGATCGGTGGTGACGACAGTAATGTCTTTAGCTCGTTGAAAGCCGCGTCGGCTTCTTTGGACCACATGAACTTCTCTTTGGCCCCGAGTAACCGAAAGAAGGGAAGGCCTTTGTCACCTAACCGGGATATGTACCGCTTAAGGCTGCCATGCACCCCGTCAACTTTTGGATATCTTTTTACGCACTTGGGAGGCTTCATATCCGGGATGATTTTTACCTTTTTAGGGTTAGGGCATATGCCGTCCCGGGCCGACGACACTACCGAAAGCAAGTACCCCTAAGGTACACCAAACACACACTTGTTCGGATTTAGCTTCCACCGAAAGACGTTAAGGGCTTTGAAAGTCCCTGTCTAGGTCCTCAACCAGTGTTGAGGCCTCTCTCGTTTTCACCACTACGCCATCTACGTAGGCCTCACATAACCCGTCACGGATTTCTGCTTCAAGGCATTGTTGTATGGCCCGGCCGGGTATGTTGCACCAGCGTTTTTTTAAGCCAAACGACATGGTCGTATAGCAATAGGCCCCGAAGGGAGTGATGAAGGATGTCTTTTCCTGGTCGTCTAGGGCCGTGGCTATCTGGGTGATAGCCCGAGTAGCAATCTAAGAAAGAGAGCAAATTGGCAACCCACGCTTGAGTCGACCACCTCGTCGATGCGAGGGAGCAAGAAGGGATCCTTGCGGCGTGCAGTGTTTGTTGAGATCGGTATAATCAACGCACATTCTCCATTCATTGTTCTTTTTTATGCGCATAAAGGACCGGGTTTGCTAACCGTCTAGATGAAATACCTCTCTAATGAAACCAAAGATCTAGGAGCCTCGGTAATCTTCGCCTCTTATCGCCTCCTTCCTGTCCCCGAGCAAATCGTCGTAGCTTCGCTTGACTGGTTTGGTCGTCTCGGAGACATTAAGGAAGTGCTCGATCCGCTCCCTAGGGACACTGGGCATGTCCGCAGGTTTTCAAGCGAAAAACGCTTATGTTCTCCTCAAGGAAACGGACGAGCGCGTCTTCCTATTTGGGGTCGAGGTCGGCCCCTATCATAGCGGTCTTGCTTGGCTCGTCGGGGACCAAAGGGACCTTCTTGTGCGCCTTTGTTAACCTCTTCGGGCGGTTGTGCTTTGCTTCACCGGAGCTTCAAGTTCAGCGGGCTTGGATACTCGAAGGCGGTAGGTGACTTCCTCCAAGCGACCTTTTTGCTTCTTCGGCTTCGGTGGCGGCGAAGGCACTTGTCTCACAAGCATGGGCCATGAGGCATTACCGCGCAGGGACAAGATCCTCGCTTCGGTTGGCATCTTGAGGACAAGGTAGCCATAGTGCGGGATAGCCATGAACTTGGAGAGAGCCGGTCTTCCCAGAATAGCGTGGTAGACGCCGTTGAAATCAGCCACGATGAAGTTGACGTAGTCGACGCGGAAGTGTTGCGGTGTGCCGAACTGAACGGGCAGTGAGATCTGCCCGAGGGGCATAGAAGGCTTGTCCGGCATGATACCCTAGAAAGGCGAATCACAGGGCTCGAGCTGTTCTTCTCCGTAAGCCGAAGTTCTAGGAAAGCGCCAAGGAATGTAATGTTTAGGGCGCCGCCACCGTCGATCAATTTCTTTTTCAAAGCGGACGCTCCCAATGACTAGATCAAGGATCGGGGGGAAACGACCAGCTTCGAAGCTTGGCCCACATGTTCGACCGGCTAAACGATATAGCCTCGCCGCACCAGCCGGAGCCCCGACGCCGGCGACGAGCTGATTCGCCTCGGTGAGGGCGGCGATGCGACGTCCGAGGAGCTTTTTCTCCCTCGTGTTTTTAGTTGCGCCTTTGCCCCCGAAGATGTAAGCGGTTACATGCTTCTCTGGGTCCTTATAGGCGTGGCGAGGGTTCTTGCCATCTTCTTCTTCATCGTCGGACTTGGGGCGTGAGGCAGGCTTCCTTGGATAGTCCTTCTTGTTGGTGCGCTGCTTCTTTCGAGCGAAGATGCGGGCGAAGCCATGACATTCGCCGAAGGTGTGTCCTCTGTTCGGATGACGGGGGCAGTCTTCATTCAATATTTTGTCGTACTCGCCGAGGTCGCCATCGACATCTCGCTTCTGCCCCTTGTCGGCGTTGTAGACGGAGTCACGTTGCCGACCACTGCGGTAGCGACGGTTGTCGTTGTCGTCGTTCCGTCGCTGCTGTGGTCGATCATTGCCGCGATGGTTGCGGTCATCACGGCGGTCGCTGCCTCGATCGTCGTGGCGCTGGGAGGTGCGATCCTCTCTCTTGAAGTTGCGACGATCGGGTACTGGCCCTCGGCCACGATCCGGATCCCCGTCGTCGTCCTCATGAGGCTTAATGCGCTTTTAGAGGTCGGTGCAGCCGTCCTCATAGAAGGCTTCGTAGACCCGTGCCCACTCCTGGGCAATGCTGAACATGTCCTCCATAGTGGAAGGGTTCTTCCGAAGGAGTTCCTTCCGGAGGTCGAGGTTGCGCGGCTGTCGGAGTCCGGAGATAAAGATGCCGATTGCTTCCGGAACTGAGAGGTCGGGGACTGTTACCCAGACTTCGGAGAAACGACGAATGTAGTGCCGGAGTGACTCGTGAGCTGAGTCGTGTATTTGGGCCAGCTCGTACTTCGAGCCCGGTTGCTCACAAGTTGGTCGGTAGTTATCCACAAACATCTCTCGCAGCTGAGGCCAGTTGTGGATTGAACCATCCCTCTGACGTAGTAGCCACCGGTTGGCGGATTCGCCGAGTACTACCGGGAGGTAATTGGCCATGGCGAGCTCATCGCCACCTGCGGCCCTGACAGTGGTTTCGTAGATCACCATCCACTGCTCGGGGTCGGCCTTGCCGTCGTAGTGCCTGAGATCCCCGATCTTGAAGTTTCTGGGCCAGTTGACTTGGCGCAGTCGCTCGGAGAAACACCTGGGGCCTGGGGCCCCGTATCGAGCTCGGTATCTGTCGTTGATGACGTCGCAGAGATCAGACAGATGTGGTTGGTTGACTTCTTGTGGGGCACTAGGTGGCCTGTTGCCATGGCCTTCTGGTCGGTTAGGATGACCACGGTCCTGTCCCACGCGGTGACTTTCCCTGTCCCGATCGTTGGCTCCACCTCCTTCGGCTCGATCGCGTCGAGAGCTGCGGGAGCGACGGCTCCTGGAGGGTCCGGCGGACGGCTCACGCATGATGTTTACCTGAGCCTCCGCGGCGTTGAGGTGGTCTAAGACGGCCTCGATCTCTGGCGTGGGTTGCATGTTGCGGAGTCGCTCGACCGCTACAGCGATGTTGGCACTGGGCGTCTTGTGGACCCGTCGTTCGCCGACCAGATCAAACTCGTTGGCGAGGTTTCTGGGCGGCATCCTCCCTCTTTGGTGTACTGCTTGAGGGGCGGATGGCGGATCGGCGTCAGCGTCTTGCGCTCCGTCCGCCGCTCCTCCGCCGTCAGCAGCTTGGACTTCTGGTTGGGGTGGTGGCTGAGCCTCGAGCCGGCGTCGCGCCCGATCTGCATTGCGGGCCAACCTCTCTTCCCTATCTTGAGGAGTTTCTATGATAGGCTCTCCTTCGTCTTGGCTGATGTTGAAGACGGTCCTTCCGAAACCCGGCGGATATTCCGGGAAATTGGTGACGTCCACAAGCTGCGCCATCCTCTTAGTGAAGTCGTCGTCGTCGGACTCAGTGGCCGTCGAGGAGCCTGTTGCGTCATCCAAACCCGAGATAGAGCTTGAGCCGGCCTCCTCCTCGATGGTGGGGAGGGAGTGACTAGAGGCCTCCTCGCTGTGAACGTAGTTGATGGTGTGGCTAGCCGTCCCATTAAGGTGGAATTTGACCAGTTGAGCTGGTGGCCGTTCTTGAGAGCATAGAGCCGTCTCTCCAGCCGTTGTTGATACGCCCCGAGATGCGTTTGGCATGCCAAAGGGGAAGGGTTCCGTATCGGCATGCCCCGTGGATCGATCCACGGGCTCGACCGACCGCCGGTCTGGCTGCCAACGCTGTCGCCCCTGGCTCTCCGCTCTCCACCGCACTGGGAGGAGGAACGCGACCCTAGCGGTCGTGCTAAGGTTGGACCATGGTCGGTCTCTGGACCTGCTGTCCGTGTCGATTTGCGCTGGCTCAACACCGCGTTGAGGGGGCGGCCCGATCAGGTCGGACCTTGGTCCCCGAACCGCTGTGCGCACGGGCCTGTGCACCGTGCAGCGGTTTGGGCCCGTGGCCAGATTGGAATCGGGCAATGGAACTGACTGGCGCGAACCTCGAGTGTGTTGCGCCTAGTCGCGTCGGTCGGAGCACGGGCGACGGAAAGGATTGGCGCGACTGAGTGCCACGCCGCCGCCGCATCGGGATCCAGGGCGGCGCCAAGGACCGGCGTGGGTTGGGGCCCGGCCGCCGGCGTCGTTGGACCATGGTGAAGCCGTCATCGCCGGGCCGGTTGCGGGCCGATTCCAACCGGTCGATAATCTCCTCCAGACCTCTCCCGAGGTGATCGATGGACTTCGATGAGATCGGAGTTATCGACCGCCTCCCTCCTCGGTAGCGAGGCGGTGGTGGACGAGTTGCCGGTCGTGGTCCTCTAAGGCCTGGACCCGAAGGAGGAGGCGGCGGTGCTTGATGCGCCGGGCGCCTGGTTCGCCAGGATCTCCATAGTGTTCCCCGTTGCAGTGACGGTCCGTGGACCGAGCCGACGGTGAAGGTAGATCCGGCCAACTCCATGGTTGTTGCGAAGGACACCATCTTGCTCGCCCTAAGATTCGTGCGCCGCACCCCTACCGGGCGTGCCGCCAAACTCGGCCGACGATATCGGCGATAGCTCTACCACGGGTATACCAATGGCGTTGATTTATGTGGAGGCACGCGATGGAACACAAAGCGAGATGGAACAGGAAGAACAAAGACACACGGTTTACCCCAAAGTTCGGGCCGCGATGCGTAATACCCTACGTCCCGCTCTTACTGTTATTGCAAAAAGCTTTGATTAGATGTCTAGGTGGGGGATCCTTGCCCGCCTTATATAGTCCGGGGGGCAAGGTTACAAATCCTAAGATCCCGAGGTGGTCGGTTACAAAACAATTGTGTCCTAATAGAGGTACAATTGGTTTCCTAACCGACTAGTTCCTTGTATGACAAGTAACTCCGATTGTCCGCCTAGGACTCCGACCAGGCCAAAAAGGCCGATCGGGCTTGTTCCTGTGGGCTGGGCCGCCTTGTGAGTCGAGACTAAGGACCTGCCGTGAGGGTATAGGGGGCTAAACCCCCACACCTAGCGGCAGCAAAGCTAAACTATACACAGATAGAGAAGCTGGCATATGCCATATTGACAGCATCAAGAAAAGTCAAGCACTACTTTCAAGCACATAAAATCGTGGTACCTTCGTCACAAGCGCCGGGAAAATATTGAACAACAAAGAAGCCTCCGGAAGAATAGGGAAATGGGCCACAGAACTGTCACAATATGTCGATGTTTTATCACCGATAGCCTGTCTCGGGGTTACCCGGGACAGTTGTGTTGGCATTTCTTAGCGCATCACCTGGTTTGGACCCCTGGTAACAACACTAGAAATACGGTTGACATTTCTTAACATCATTACTGAGAATAGAGGTAAATCTTTCCCCGGCAATGAGTAAGAAATGCTTGGGGTGGTGTACCTCGGCTACCATGTCACTAGATCAGCCATGGCACTGGAGCACACCTCACCCGGTTATTCCCTTTATTGCTACTAGTGATACACCTCCGATGATAGTTTCAGAATAGCTTGGCACGGGCACCGTGGTATACCAAGACTATTCTTACCTCTGTCAAAAGAGTTATATCCCTAATAACATTAGGACTATAGCCTTAGCGGCTAGTGTCTTGGAGATGCTATACGGCGCACTTTCAGCATTCCTTAACACTAGTACTAAAACTATATTCTCAACTACAGTAAAGAGGTAACGGTGATCCAGTAAACCTTTGCAGTTTTGGATATTAATCCGCAAGCGCACGGAATTACCGTTGTAGCATTTCAACCCGGAGAAATCCTAGGTGTCGTATTTATATTTTCCCAAAGGAAGGCTAGTGTAGATTCTAGTATGAAACTATAATCATGAATATTATATATTGTATGAAAGGTAGACCAGTGTTTATAACAGGGGTAAAAAATATGGTTTTCATGATAGTGGACACACACACAGATAAATGCCTCTCAAGTGGGGAAAATGAATGAAGCATAAAGAATAAAAGAATAAAGAATAAATGAATATCCTACGGGAGCAATGGTCCTAATACAGCTAATGTCTAGACAATGGTTAGTCACACAAATACATGAGTCAGAGATAGAGTTGTGTTTGCGATGGATCGGAAGACCACCGGCCGCTGGTCTGCCAGCGAGATGGGTGGTAATTTAAACTCCTACACCATAGCCGAATGTGGGGATTACAAGGGACGGACAGGGCTGTCACCACCTGCTACCTACCACCTTAACCGTGGACTATAAAGTGCAATCACCGGCTCCCCTATACCTGAGCACCATGCTCATATATAGAACAGCTACCCAAGCCCCCCGGGTCTCTCACCCTATGGATGAACGAGTAAAGAACTTGGATGTTGTGTGATGAACCACCATCCCTCCCACAACTCTATTCTTAATCATCTAAGTGTATGAACGGTTAAGAACAGAGTCCTATATGCTAAGAACACGATATGAACATTATGAACTAGCAAGTATATCATAAACAAAATATATAAACTAGAAGTTCTATGTTCTATGATCCTATCACATAAACTATTACCTAGTCTACACAACAAGATCATAGTATAAGAACTATAATCTAATTCTAGAACATTGCTATATTGATAAAAAGAGAAGAGCATAATGAAAAGAATAGTATTCATACCAAGAGTAGCCAAGATGTGTCCTCCTCTTACAAGTTGAGCCTTGCTCCTCTACTACTACTAAGGATAAAGAGAAAAGTGGAGAGGTACACTTCAGAGTACAAGTGAGAGGTGTAGTGTGTGTTGTATGAAATGAGGAGCTCCACCCCTTGCTTTATAGCTTGATCCAGGTCGGTTTGGGGGAGGGAGAGTGAATGCCTGGCTGAACCCCTTTGCAACCGCCTCCACAAACCGCTAGAGGAAGATGGGCCGGGCCGGCCTCCTTGGGGGGCGGCCGCACCCTGGTGCGGCCGCACCGGGGGTGGGCCCCCTCGGCCCTAGCTTCGGCCCATGGCCCTCTTGCTGCTCCTGGACCCCTCTCTCGTGGGTTGTTGGCCCAGTTGTGTCCTTTTGATTTGAGCTTTCCTTATTTTGTTGAAATACGCCTTACCGGAAGGCGCATTCTTGTGGCCTTTTCCTCTATTTCTTGTATGTTTCCTGTAAATCAATAATTCTCCAATACAAATAGAAATAGGTCAATAGTAAAGGTATATATGAATATATCTATGATAATTCTCCCTTTTTGGATAATAGTGGGTGGCTAAAGTATGTCGGTAATTATCGCCAACAAGTTGTTTGTTCGAGTCTCGTCGAATCTAACAGAACTTGGCGATTGATGCGCGTGATGAGAGTGACTTTATACTGGTTTAGGCCCTCGAGTATCTCGAGTAATAGCCTTAATCCAGTTGGGGTGTTGTTGATTGTTGAGTATTGGTTCCCTTTACAAGGGGTACCCTCAGCAGCCCTTTATAGTCTAGGTGCTATCAAGGGTTCTTTTCATATCCTAGTCGGATCTCAGGATAGAGTTCTAAGCTCTTTCTTGTATTAATTTCCTAAATAACACGGATTTATTCCGTATTGTTTTTGGTAAGGAACCCCTATATTCCCCTGTTGACAAGCCCCCGAACATTTCATGATTAAGCTTCGGGTTCTTTCTTGGAGTGAAATCTTAAGATGGTCTGTACTTTGCTTTTTCTTGCTTCTTTGGAGTGCACTTTAAGTGCACTCATTGAGTGTAGCCCTCGAGCCTCTTGCTTCTTTTGTAGAAAGGAGCCTGAGGGTCTGTTTTGAAAAAATTGCTAAGAGTACTCAGCCCCCGAGCCTCTTGCTTCTTTTGTAAGAAGCCTGAGGGTCCTTTTTTGAAAAGATGTCATTGTCTTGGGGTATCCTGCAGCGCCCGAACTTTTCTGGGTTCTTTTTGTGAGGAAAGAACTCTGGTAAAGTTTCCTTGTCTTTCCTGATGATTGGCTTTTGGTGTGGGCTTTGTTTAAATGCATCCTAGGTGGTTGAGTCACTTCTGCTGTTGTCTTTTATGGCGTGCATGTACTGTTTCTCCGTGAGTGGGAAGCTTTTACTTCTGCTACTATCTACTTTGCATGTGACTTTGTCTTTTTTGAATTCCTTTCCTTCTGTGAGCTTGGTGTATGTGCACCGATTTTTGTCTATAAATACTGTCCTCTTGGTGCCTAGAGTATTCATCCCTTTGTTCTTCTTTTCATTCTTGTCTTAGTTCTTCTGTAGTCTTATTGGTGCCTTTTCTGAGTGATATGATGAAGAGTGAGCTTGTTGTAATGTGTGAAGATGACGAGCCCCCGGGCATCTCTTCTGCTTATCTGTAATCTATCTTGCAAATGTTGGAGTATTTGTGAACAAGATTAGTAGCAGGCTAATCTTGGCTTGTCGTCCATTGTGGGACACCGTCAAGGCAAATGTTGGAGTAGTTGTGATGTGGGTGGCGTTCGTCGCGTTGCCTCATCTTCCAGCTCGTTTCCTTCTTGCTTCCAACGATGTCTTTGCTTTGGACTAGCGCGTGTTGTCGTCTCTTCTTTGGAGGATTACCTGGACTGAGCCATTTTTCTATCTTCTTCCTCGCCCTTCTTGCATGGTGGAATTCAGGCCAGCGTGCGTTGGGGACACTTGCTTTGTTATCCACCTCAAGGGTTTGGACATCCAGTGCAAGTTTCTAACATGTGAGGCATTTCTTGAGGCATTTTCGCTCTTCTGCGAATACGTTGATCTAGGATGCCTATTCCTGCTATAGGTGACATTGAATCTTGGTGGAGGTTCCTGCCTAACCTCAAATTTCATATGGTTCTTTCTCCAATATCTATTGCATGCTTATTTTGCTTTTGTCATTCTTGTAAGATCTGATGTATCCCAAGTATTGTGGTCTTTTATGGTTGTATCTCTGTAATCTTTGCTTGAGACAGAATTTGAGATTCTTGTATCGTCGGCTGAAGATAGCAGACCACTTTGAATTGTATCCTTGTAATGAAATTTGAGAAAGAGATCTGAAATTTTTGTATCCTTAAAATGATGCCTCTGTATGACTTGTACCGTGTATGGCCGTGTTCCTGGGTTGTTTACTTCTGTTTCTGAGTTGTTTATAGCTTTCTAGGGTTGTTCTGATGTCTTCTGAGCTGCCGTATATCCTTGTTGGGTTGTTTTCCTGAGTGCCGCTGTATTATAACGGGCCTCCGTATTTTGTGGATTGAGATCAGGGGAGTTAACTTTATAACCATTGCTAAATGGGTCTTAATGGGCCTCTTCTTGTCTTTATATAGCCCTTCTATACCATTTGACTGCTTCTTCTGCTCTTGGCTGTTTTTGCGATCGGCTCCCAATCTTTCTGAAACCCTAACTTCCTGAGCTCTCTCCACCTACTGCCGCCATCGAAGTCTTTTCCTGCTGTTTTTGTTTGATCTTCCTAGATGGGGAAGAAATCGTCGAAGAGTGCTGGTAGCAGCAAGCCTGTTGAGGAAGATGAGGAGCTTTTTCTTGATAAGATTGAAAATCCAGATTTTCTGAAGATGCGTGCCTTGCAGAAGGAGTGGTCGGCTTGGATGACTACAGAGGCGGAGATGGAGTTGCTCGTTTCCCATGGTCTTCTTCATCACCAGCATTTGTCTGACTATGTGATTCTGAGTGGGTATCTTGTTCCTGCTCCTTCTCTGAATCAGATGGTGATGTTCCAACACTTTGTCTTGTTTAGCTTGACCTTCCCTCCATCTGCCTTTCTTCTTGAGTTTCTTGCATTCTTTGAGATCTCCCTTCACCGTCTCACTCCTAATGGAGTTATTTTCCTTGCTACCTTTACTCATCTTTGTGAGGTGTTCCTTGGTATCCCTCCTTGCCTTCCTCTGTTTTGTTACTTCTTTCGCTTGAAATTTGCTAATAATTCTGCTGCTCCTCCCTTTGGATGTTGCGTCCTGCAATCTGTCCAAGGCCGGAAACTTGATTTTTTCCAATTTTCCCTTATCGATCCTCTCAAGTGGAATGATAAGTGGTTTTATATTCCTAAGCCTTCTTCTTTATTTGATTCCGACTATCTGACTCCTGTTCGCTCCGATCGCTGAAGTCTGAAGCTTTCTGAAGCTGAGACTTCTTCCTTGAGGCCTTTCCTTGATAAAATTCAATTTCTTAGAGAGTCTGGTCTCACTGGCCATGGTATTATTGCAAGCTTCGTTCATCGGCATGTGCAACCTTTGATGCAGAGGGAGCACTACGGTTTTGAATATGAAGGACCCAATGATTCTTCTCGGTAGCTGTCGATGTTTTATCACCGATAGCCTGTCTCGGGGTTACCCGGGACAATTGTTTGTTCGAGTCTCATCGAATCTAACAGAACTTGGCGGTTGATGCGCGTGATGAGAGCGACTTTATACTGGTTCAGGCCCTCGAGTATCTCGAGTAATAGCCTTAATCCAGTTGGGGTGTTATTGATTGTTGAGTATTGGTTCCCTTTACAAGGGGTACCCTCAGTAGCCCTTTATAGTCAGGTGCTGTCGAGGGTTCTTTTCGTATCCTAGTCAGATCTCAGGATAGAGTTCTAAGCTCTTTCTTGTATTAATTTCCTAAATAACATGGATTTATTCCGTATTGTCTTTGGTAAGGAATCCCTATGTTTCCCTGTCGACACAATACTACATCACATATGTGCCCTGAACAGCAATCAAATCCCAAGCACTGGCAGATTTCGTGGCAGACTAGACGCCTTCGCCATAAAGGCAACACAAAGAATCGAAACAGGCACAGTACCGCTCACGCAGGCGAGACATGGGGACTAGCGGCACCGAAGCCGCCGCAGTGTTGATATCCTCGGCAGGAACCAAAACAAAGTATGCTGCAAGGCTGACCTTCAAAGCAACGAACAACATAGCAGAATATGAAGCACTAATCCTGGGACTCAACAAGGCGAAGGCTATGGGGATTCAAAAACTCCTGGTCAAGACAGACTCAATGGTAGTCGCAGGTCAAGTAGAAAAAGAGTACAGAGCAAGAGAGCCAGAACTCGCCAAATACTTGGAGCACGTAAGAAGGTTGGAAAAAAGGTTCCAAGGGTTCACCCTCAAGCACATCCCCAGGGGGGAAAACACAGAGGCAGATGAGTTAGCGAAGGCAGCGGCCAACAATTAGGAGCTACCCGAAGGTACATTCTATGAGCAAATAGGCACACCGGCAACCTCCGTCGGGCTAGAAAAGACAAAGCAAGTCCTGGCAACAACAAAGTAAGATTGGAGAGCAGACATAATCCAAATGCTGATGAGAACCTTCGAGCCACAATCAAAAGCAGAGCGCGAAAGAATGAGGCACAGAGCAAGGACTTACACGATGATAGATAACATCCTATTCAAGAAGGGTGTAGTCCAACCCCTGCTGAAGTGCATAGCAAGAAGCGAAGGTATTGAGATTCTAAAAGAAGTGCATTCAGGAACCTGCGGATCACACATAGGACCAAGAGCGCTCTCAGCGAAGGTCCTAAGGCAAGGTTTCTACTGGCCGACCCACGCCAGAGATGCAGAAGAGCTAGTCAAAACATGCGAAGCCTGCCAACTCCACTCCAGCAAGCAATCAGCGCCGCCATCTGAACTACAACCAATACCTCCGGTCTGGCCACTACAAGGATAGGGCATGGACTTAGTAGGACCACTACCGACAGCACAGGGCGGAAGCAAATTTGCAGTAGTAGCGGTGGAATATTTCACAAGGTGGATAGAAGCTAAACCCTTGACCTCCATAACATCAGATGCGGTCAAAAAGTTCTTCTGGCAAAATATAATCTGCAGGTTTGGAGTCCCAAAGACCTTGACAGTGGACAACAGAAAGCAGTTCGACTCAGAAAAATTCAAGGAGTACTGCAAGTCAATAGGAACATCACTAGCCTTCACGTCAGTATACCATCCAGAGTCCAACGGAGCGGTGGAAAGAGCAAATCGGGAGATCTTCTCAGCCATATCCAGAACCTTGTTCAACCTCTGCAAGGGGAAATGGGCTGAGGAACTCTTGAAGGTTGTGTGGTCCCACAACACGACCACCACAAGGGCTACAGGTTACACCCCGTTCAAACTCATGTACAGAGAAGAAGCAATGATGCCCGAAGAAATCAAGCACCAGAGCCTTCGTGCAACCAGCAACAACGCACTGGAGGACAAAGCATACTGCAAGGAAGGAATAGAACAAGAAAGGTTACAAGCTCTTGAAAACATCTTGAAATATCAAGACCAAACAAAAGCATGGAGAGACAAGAACATAGCTAGGAGACTCATCAAGGATGGGGACCTAGTACTGAGGAGGAAGCCAAATGCAGACATGGTCGGCAAGCTACAACCAAAATGGGAGGGACCGTACATAGCTAAAGCAGCAGCGAAAGAAGGGGCGTTCAAGCTAGAAGACGACGAAGGTCGCCTCTCAACCCACACATGGAATGCAAGTAGTCTTAAGAAGTTTTATGTTTGATGTAAGAGGACCTTTACGAAACTATAAGTGAAGGCACCCTCACTCTAGAACCTTGTCATTTTTACATTTTGCATTTTGTAACCAGAAAGCAGGACTGCACTCTTTTCCTCACATGGGGACTCCAAATCGAAGGTGAGGTTTTTAATGAGGCAGAATCCTTATAATCAATCTCTCAAATATAAAGAGGATCCCCAGAAAACCACCAACACGCACAGTCACGAAAGGTCAAAAAGCAACCAGCAACGAGGCTGCAGACATTCGACAGCACGCGGCAAAGCGAACAAGAGGACCTCCTAGATAGCGCCAACAAGTTAGGCACATCTGAACGGACCTCCACGGCAAAAAAAACCTAGATAAAGGGCATATCACCATACAGTGAAATCTGAAAGAGACCCTACTAAGGTATGGGCACCAGGGAAAAAAAGAGAAGCACAAGGAAAAACAGCGGAGAAAACCTCTGTGCAGATAATGAACCTAGAAAAGACCCTACCAAGGTATGGGCACCAGGACCACATGAGCTCTAAAAACTAGCAAAGACCGAATACACACATCGGGAACAACCTCCGCTCCACGCCGAAGCAAGGCAAAACGATCGTAGCAACAAACGTGCGGGAAAACCTCCGCCAAAAATCAAAATGACACCGATTGACGCGCAATGTCGTCACCAGCCGCAAACAACCTCCGGTAACACACTTGCGCACGCAAAGTCGCACCGCAAGGAAAATCTAAAACAACAAAGCAATAAACACAATTCAAGTTAGACCACCGACGGAGGTACAAAACAATAAAAGCGTATCAGAAACAGATCTAGGATCCTTAAATTAGGCAACCAGCCGTAATACAACCACCAGCCGTAACAACCACAACCACCACAACACTAAATAGCATTTGTGGCCGCGACACTATAAAAGGATGGAGGCCAACCCCCTAGCCAAAACCGATCAGAGGGAAATAAGAAAGTCGAGAGGGAAAAGATGGAAGCAAGAGTGTCCCCTCGACAAGGGAGGATGCGGATACCACACAAAAACTTGTAACCAGTGGGGGGCAATTTGCCAGGGTGGAACTAGAACCTCTGGCCGAAAGGGGATACCACGCAAAAGCTTCTAACATCCCCCTAAAACCGAAGGTTCCACTTCAATAACTCCTAGCAAAACAAGCGCCCCCACACCAGAGATACCAAGCAAAAGTTTATAAGAAAGAAAGCGCGGCACATAAGGATATAGGAGAAACATCTGCCAACGTAACACACATAGGACCAAGCATGCGATGCTGTGCGAAGGTCCACAAGAAGGAAAGGGGGGGAGCAAGAAGCTAGCGCGACTCCAAGACCTTCGCCGAGCAGATCAAGTAGAGCAAGCATGAGTTTAACAGCTTCAACTTGACCAGAAACAGCAAAGGGGCGAAGGGAGAAAACAAGACCAGCAACAGCACGTGGCGCAAGGGCACTAAGTTGTTCATCTAAGGAGTAGTAAAGGCGCAACAAGCGCAAAATACATTGTATAAGCCACAAACGGCATTGTAGCCAAAACCACAAAAATAATGAAAGATCCAGAGCACATGAAGGTGCATCCGAGGAAGAAAAAGAGTTCTTAAGCACGCGAAGGTGCAATATATAAAAATACAACACATTACAAGCACGCGAAGGTGCATTCTTACTATTACATCAAACAACAAAACCCAACCGTAGCACAAGCGTGAAGGCTAAATAGCCTAAGGTGGAGAACAAGGACCCTGCCAAGCGAGGGAACGTACAAAATCCCCATGTGGATGCTCAAGTTCCTCGATCACAAAGTCAAACATCTCATTCACATCGTCACTCGGCCAACAGCTAAGCATCCAGCCACTCACATAAACACCATCTTTTCATCAATGTTATTGGTAGAACATCGTGCACATGCGCAGGTTCCAATGAGGCAACCTGCGCAAGGCAACCTCAGTTAAAATCACATAAAGAAGTAGTTTAGAGCATTAGCAATGCAAAAAGCCCAATATTTACAATATTCGGGCTCACAGCCACCAAAATAAACATAACAGTCAGCCCACAGCACACGGAGCCCTAAGCCTAAGAGTCCACCTCCGCTCGCTCCCCGCGCGCTTGTCGGCCGCCTTCGATGACTCCGCGTGCCCGGACTTCTGAGCTTCGGCAGCCTTAGCTGCGCGCTGCCCCTCAACCTGCCGGTAGGGAAAACATAAGTAAGTACAAAGGAAGAAAAATTAAAAAGAAAGGGAAAGAGGACAAGGAGCGTTGAGCAAATTACCTCCGCCCGCCGTTCTTCAGCCAATGTACGAGCATAGCCGCGACCAAACCGGCTCCAGCAATATCGGACGAAGTCCCGCATAGCTTGCATAGGCACACGGAAGCCAGACCAAGCAATGTCCTTTAGATTAGTATATGCTGCTTTCCCTTTCAGTTGCTGGACATGATCACATCCGACCTCCGTCAGAGCATAGGCGAAGTTCTTGGCACAAGAGGCAGCCGCAAAGTTAGCAACTCCGTCAAGAAACTCAGGAAGCCGAGTGAAGAAGGAGCGCATCCATTGCGCCATGTTGAACGCGGAAGGCTCGACTGGCAACTCCGGGGCGACACCACCGTACCTCCGCAGGGCATCCACATAGACACCAGCCGCAGCAACGACCGCGTCGCGAGCGCTATCTAACCGCGTCTGCCCGGGAGGGGTAGCCCCGCGTCTGCAGCAGCGCAGTGTAGGACTCCTTCCCGTTATCAACCTCCATCTGGAGGCGAAGGCTCAGCTCATTGGCCTCGGTAAGACGCTCCTGGAGGGCGGAGGCACCGGCCTTCGCAACTTCTAACTCCTTCTCGGAGGTGGCAAGCTTAGTAGACAAAGATTTCGGCGTTCAAATTTTAAGAGTGCGAAGGTCGGCCAACTCCAACTCTAGCGACTTCTTCTCCACGGCAAGGGTCTCCACTTCCTCCTTAAGAGCCCCAAGCGCCTCATCGCGAGACAGAACCTCGCGCGAGCAGCGCTCCTCCATTGCCTCCGCCAGATGGTGGCCCTAACAGGGGTCAGGAATCAAATAACAAGTCGAAGCAACAAGCGAGATAGGCAGGAGAAAGAGGAAAATAGTAGCCAACCATGCTCTGGTGTTCAAGGTTCAAGCGAAGAAGCTTGAAGTAGTCCATGTCCCCAAGATACCTCCGAGTCTTCCCTGCCAGAGAGCAAAAAAGTTCAGAGAAAGTTAAACTACAACTATAGCTCGAGCAATCATCGCAAGAAAATATTCAAACCTCCAATCTGCTCATGCAGAGAATGGAGGGCAGAACTCCACCCACTTATTGTGTGCACTGAGTCCCCTGCACCCAAGCAGCAAAGGAATTAAGAAACAGCGACAATGAAAGAAAGAATAACAGCGAGAAAAAAACACAATAACCAACCTTCGTCGTCGAAAGAGTCACGCCCAAATGAAGCGCTAGCAAACCGAGAAGGGCCGGGCGGAGGCTGCTCAAGACCAGTGCGTGCAAGGTCGACACCTTCGCGACCATGCTCCTGTGCAAGCACTTGAGCAAAATCCACTAAATGGAATCAGAAGAGAACAAAACAACAGTTAGAGAAAACAGACACACATAGAAAGCACACCTTACAGAGTGCATTCGCCCCCATCTCCACACCGGCGGAGACATCAACAACAGGGGCAGTAGGAGCTCCAGCAGAGACAACAGGCGCTGAAATCGCCAGAGCGGAACCCTGCGGTAACGCGCCAAGCGGCTCTTCCCGAACAGGCGAGGGACAGAAGAGACCTCCGCATGAACAACGGCAGCCCCCTCGCTGGGACGCACGGAGGCCACCGAGTCACCGGAGTCTGCACCAAAGAGGCTGGGCAGAGGAGCCACAGAAGCAACCACCCCTACCTCCTCCTCCACGGTGGGCGCGCCAGCCAGAGACAAAGTAGCCTCCACCTCCCTGTCGATCGCAGCGTCCATCTCCACACCGACAGCCTCCGCATCGGTGTCATGGCTAGCCGCCACGGAAGAGCCTGCGGCAGACCCCGATCGGGTGCCGGACCCAGCATCATCCTCCCCGGCATCCTCAACGTGCTCGGCAGTCACCGTGGTGCGCGTCGACGATCGGGCTCTCTTCCCACGGCCAGCTGCGGAAGCCGACGAGCCTCCACGCCGCTTCCGCCGGTAGGCTTCGCCGCTCCGCCAGCGGCCTCCGCTGCAGCGGCCACCTCTTTCTCGCGCCACGGAGGTCAAAACCTTCTCCGGCACAACATGGTCCTCATACTTGACCCCCATCTCCTCAAGCACACGGTTGAGGCGAGGCATATTCCCGGCCTCCTTGCGGTGAGCAATGTACTCCTGATCTGTGATCTCGCCAAGTATCTCTAGCGGCTTCACCTCAACCTCGGCAACAATATCCTCGTCTCTCTTGCACTCCGGCTTTACAGCCCCAAAGCGCGGATACAGCACTCCGTCGGCTTCCCCGAAAATAGGAACCTGCACCCGCTCGATCCCGAAGGCCCGTTTATTCTTTCCTAAAGGCCAGCAGTTGGCAGCAGCCATTTCCTCAACAAGGTCCCGACCTCCGAAAAACCGACAAGCCATGGCGAAGGCCTTGTTGCAGGCGGTCCGGGAAGCAGTAAACCGCGAAGGTGGGGTCAGGCTGAAGCGGGGGTCAAGCAGTGTCATCACCGAAGCAAAAGGGTACCGCGTAACTTTCTTCCCATCCATCTCCACGCAGGTGTAGCTAGGAGACCTCACGTAGAACCAGTATAATATCCAATCCTTGTCCCATTTGTTCTTCTGACAGTGCGAGATCTCAACCTTCGGCTCTGGCTACCGACACTTCAAAAAAATGAGCAGCTCCCATACTGACAGATGGAGCCCTCTAGCTTCTTGTGTTGCTTTTGCAGCTCGTAAAACTGCAAAAATGTATCGATGTCTGGCGCTACACCATAAAACTCACAGGCCCATGCAAACTTGCTAAGGGCCACAATCCCGTTGGGGGTAAATGGTGAATCTGAATGTTGAACTCCTCCAGAATGTCGCGGAGGAAGGTGTAGGCACGAAGCGGAGGCCGCAGGTAAAGTAGTCACGGAAGACAACCGCGTAGTCCTTACCATGAGGCGAAGGAACCGTCTCGTGACCTGGAAGCTCCACGCAGTCCTTCTCAAAGCAACCCTCAGATTCCAAGTAGTCAAGCATCATCTTGTTCATCAGACTGTGGTCGATCTCATAGGTGATCTTCTCCTTCTTCCCCGCCATCTCTAGAGAAGGGCTCGGGGGGACCAAATCACCAGGCGAAGCTTCAACATCCGACAAAGTCTCCTCCAATTCGCAAGCCTCCGCACTGGCAAGCATACACTCTTCAAAGCAGTGAGCCCAGCCGCTTGCCCTAACTCCAAGAAGACGAGAGTAGGGACCGGAGAAAGAGGCCCGAAGCGGAGGTCATCCGGTCTCGAAAGCCACAGCTATGAGGCGAAGGTGAAAGCTAGCGAAAAGGCAAGCAACGAAGGGTTCGGCCAACGCTCAACAACCACACCCTTATATAGGCACCGGGGGAGGGTACATTCGTGGGACGGAAGACAAACCGTCTGTTCAAATCAGGAACCACGACGCACCAGTAAGAAGAGGACACGTGGGCAAAACACAGAACACCAAGGGGGGAAGGGACCTCCGCCATGAGGACGGAAGAACATTGAGAACGTTGGCCCACCTGCGCTAGCCCAAGTGCTCAAGGGGGGAACTGTTGGGGGGAAAGATCCGCCCCCACCTCCGCCCTATGGCGGAGGTCCCGTAACTAATCAAATATCACCTCTTGGCACTGATTATTGTGAATGCAGGAAGAACCTTCGCCTCTTACGCGCGGCTAAGCGGAGGTCGGCAGCCGCCGTCCCGGGCGAAGGCGGCAAGCAGGCGAGCGGGGACCTCCACGCTGAAGGGAGCGAATGGCGGAGGTCTGAGGAGTACAGGATCGAAGAAGGTGCAGGCGTCCTAGAGCGGTGGAGCCTCCAGCCTCCGCCACTGGTTCCACGCCCCGGCAGGCGAAAGCAAGGCCGGCGGCAGCCCGAGGCGACAGATGCGGCTCGGCCCAAGAGGAGGAGCGGGAAGAGGTCCGAAATGCCCCCAGAGGAGGTTCATAGACGAGAGAGTAGATTCTTGGAATGCCCTTAGGGTTCGAAGGGCAAACTTGTAAACACGTGGATAGGTGTGATGGAAGGGGCTCCTATAAAAGCAGGAACTCTCCACTATTGTAAGGGTGGTTGAAAAATTAATAGGAGATATTAATGTTCAGCATGATTTCCAAGACACTCAGTGAAACCACTCAAGGGCGCAGAGGTTGAGGACCTTCGCCTCCCCACGGAGGCACTCGGCACCGCGAGCAACCTCTACGAGTCCCGATACCTTTCCCATTCACCGTTGTCGGCTGACTACGCCAACAAAGCTTGGCGGCGTTGTGCGGATCACTGCATAGAACGATCTTGCAGCTGCCGCCTATTGAACTTGTCGCAGATGCCCTCCCTGTACTCTGTCTTCCACGGACCACAGGGACACCGCGCCGGTCCACAGGCCAAAGGTCAAAGTCCATGTCGCTCATCAGGCGCTCAGCGCTACTAATACCCTCTTCACCGTGATGTCCTTGCGTAGCCCGTCATGCCGGCAACCTCCAGCTGAAGGATCTTGAGCGCTGCACACGCACCCTTTTGCTCCGCCAAGGATTCCACTTCCACCAACGGCCGCACTCGCTTCTCGTTCAGGGCTGAGGGCCGAGCGCCTCCTGTAGCTGGTGCGTCTCGTTGAAGATTATCACGTACACGTCCCTTCTGGTCTTCTGCGATGGTTCTTGCATTGATTGTGCTCGATCAAAGACGAGGAGCCCCAGTGTGATGGCTGCCGATGACTGCCGAGCCGGCCGACCTCCATGGCAACGCAGCGATAACTTGGCCCATGCCAACCTCTCCCAGGCTCGTTGGTAGTGCACTCGCGTCGTCCTCATCCTCCGCAACGTCGCCGACAGTGATATCTGTGCCGCCACGAATCTGATGCATCTTCTGTCTTATGAGAGCAAGAGCAAGAGCAAGAGTTTGATCTCAAATGTGGAGTGCTTTCCATCACCACGCCCCTACGACGTGTCGCGATTCCATGTGGATAATGTGATCACGCATGATAAGAATTTGGCATTTGTGGATCTCAAATGTGGAGCGCTTTTGTGATAGTGCAGTGGCTCACGATGTCAGTTAGTGACAAGGAATGACAACAAAGCGTTTGTAAATTTACGTTTGTAATGGTAACATGAAACAAAGCGTCCCTAAATTTACGTCTGTGATGTGGACAGTACTAGTGACGGGTGCACAACCATCTCAAATAAGTACATAACAGAGACGGTTAATAACAAAAAGTGTCTCTAATATGTAACAAATAGCGACAACTCCTAAGGCACTATATGTCTCTCTTAAGAATAATACAGACGATTACGTATAAGAAACCGTCTCTAATTTTTCAAAATTAATGAGGATTCCTAACATGAAGGTCTCTGGTGTGTTTAGTCTAGTGAGTACTCGTCTCTGATACTCTTACCATAGGACGGTTTGCAGAATCGCCTGTCTCTAAAAATGGTCAAATAAGCAAACAGAGACGGTAGCATTAATGGAGCCTGTTTCAGTTTTGATTCAGTATGTTCAGCTGCGTTTGCAATATCCTTGCAGAGACGGGTTTCTTGTAGACCGTGTCTCAGACTTCTTATATCCATAAGATAATATATCAATTTCTGCTCTTATTCCACCATTGCACGAGTAGCTAGGAGAGGATAGACAAAAAAAAAGGGGCCGGGGGGAGGGAGTGATTTTGGCTCTAATATTATTAAATTGATTAAACTAGATTAAATATTATATATAGATATAGATATAGATATAGATGGTAGAGGTGGATATAGATGGTAGAGGTGGATAATTTCTTATAAATTAAAATAGGTCCAATAGCTATTATAGACGATGATGATTAGAATATACTTCCTCCATCCCAAATTATAAGAAGTTTGACTTTTTTAATACTAAGTTTGACCACTCATCTTATTCAAAATTTTTTACAAAATATCACTTCTTTTGTCATGGCTTGTTTATTAATAATAGATCTTCAAAAATAACAAAAATTTGGCAATATTTGCATACATTTTTGAATAAGACGAATGATCAAACTTGAGCTCAAAAAAGTCAAACGTCTTATAATTTAGGATGGAGGAAGTACCAAATTAAAGGCTAGATGTTTCTAATTATTGTTAGAATTTTTAAGATCTATTTCTCTTCTAGCTATATTGTCACACGCCAGAGCGGTGACAGATGGCAAATTGATGGGCCAACGGAGACCCGGATGAGGAAGATGGGCAGCGGGCGGGGCCCCCACGGCCCTCCCTAGTGCGAAAGCAGGGCGGCAGGCGCCGCCGCCACCGCCTGCCTCGCTGGGCAGGCGCCGCCCGCCCCTAGGGCCGAGCGGTAGGGAGCGATGGGCCCCACTGTGGCCGCCATTGCCGCGCTGTGCAACGGATCCGCCCCAGTCACCTTATTATTATTATTAATTAAAGTATTAAGATTAAAAAAAACTGGAAAGTCCGTGTTCGATAAGGACTTCCCCGTTAGAGTCCAATCTCCTAGGAGATTGTAATCGGATTGAATCAATAAGTAATTGGTCGAAAGTCCTTTATTCCAATCTCTCGGCTCTCTCTCCCCCCCTCTCCCTCAGCCACCACCACCCTGCCCCCCCACATCGCCGCCACCTGCGCCGCACTGCCGCCGCTGCCAGGCCACCGCCCTAGGGGCACACGCCTCCCCTCCTCCTCCCTCCTCTACTCCCAATCAACTAGCCCCAATCCACCCTACTCGTTGTGTGTGTTATATATATCTAATGAGAATTAATATGGTGTTTTTGTTGTAACTCTTATTAGTAATAGCAAGATTGTCTTGTTCGTATGAGCACGGATGTGGGATCTTCACCATTTCTTGTCCACTTACATATTGGGATGTCCGTGGAGGATCTTGTCCTTTGGGAAGTTTCCTATGAATATAGCGATGCGCTTCTGGGTTCTCTTGTGATCGCCGTATTAGCCAGTATATTTAAAATACAGTTGCGCATCCTCACGCGCATTAGCATTTTTTATTTTTTGTTTTACTATTTTGAAAGGCTCACTAGTTTGTCGATGCTCTCGTTGACGACAAAAGGAAGAACCACCAGTACATTGATTGAAGCCTCATTTCGTCCCCTTCATCTTCCTTCCGGCCACAAGCCTCGACTACCACTCCCCACCTCTCCTCTCGCTTCCCCACGGTGTGCACACAACGAGCTTTCAGACAAGTGAGAACCATCTCGGCAAGGGTGCCGTCCATGGCCGAGTCGCTGCTCCTCCCCGTGGTGCGCGGCGTGGTCGCCAAGGCCGCCGCCGCGCTCGTCCAGACCGTCGCCCGCATGTGGGGCGTCGACGACGACCGCCGCAAGCTGGAGCGCCACCTGTTGTACGTGCAGTCCTGGCTGGCCGACGCAGAGGTGAAGAGCGAGACCAACCCCGCGATCAAGGCGTGGATGAGGGAGCTCAGAGCCGTCGCCTACCAGGCCGACGACGTCCTCGACGACTTCCAGTATGAGGCGCTGCGACGCGAGGCCCAGTCCGGCAACTCCAAGGCATCCAAGGTATGGAGGTACTTCACTCTGGAGAGCCCACTTCTGTTCCGCCTCAAAGCTAGCTCGAATCTGAGCAAAGTCCTCAAGAGAATCAATGAGCTGGTAATGGAGATGCACACGTTTGATCTGGTGGAGCGCACGGAGGCGCCACAACCCCTCTATCGGCAAACACACTCTGCACTCGACGAATCGGCAGATATCCTTGGAAGGGACGGTGACAAGGAAGTCGTGGTGAAGCTGTTACTTGACCAGCAAGATCAGCGGGATGTGCAAGTGCTGCCCATCATTGGAATGGGAGGTTTGGGCAAGACCACACTAGCCAAGATGGTGTACAATGACAGCAATGTTCAGAATCACTTTGAGTTGAAGATGTGGCACTGTGTGTCAGAAAACTTTGAAGCCATTGCTGTTGTGAGATCCATCATAGAACTGGCCACAAATGCAAGATGTGACCTGCCTGACACCATAGAGCTGTTGAGAGGGAAGCTGTTGGAAGTTATTGGCCGGAAAAGATTCCTACTTGTTCTTGATGATGTGTGGAATGAAGAGCAACAAAAGTGGGAGGACGACCTGAGGCCACTGCTATGTTTTTGTAATGCTGGATTGGGAAGCATGATAATTGTCACAAGTCGAAGCCAAAAGGTTGCCTCTATAATGGGCACCCTTCCAGTCTGTGAGCCTGCATGCCTAAGTGAAGAAGATTCATGGGAATTATTCTCAAAGAAAGCATTTACTAAAGAGGTGCAAAAGGAAGAAGAGTTGATAAGGATTGGCAAACTTATTGTTAACAGGTGCAAGGGACTACCTCTTGCTTTGAAGACAATGGGTGGCTTGATGAGTTCCAAACTTACAATCAAGGAATGGGAGGCCATCACAGAGGATGATAGGGTTGGCAAAGATGAAGTACTATCCATTCTAAAGTTGAGCTACAGACACTTGTCATCTGAAATGAAGCAATGCTTTGCCTTCTGCGCAGTATTCCCTAAGGACTATGAGATGAATAAGGATAAGTTAATCCAACTATGGATTGCAAACAATTTTATTCATGGAGATGGAACAACAGATTTTGTGCAGAGAGGTGAATTTATTTTCAATGAGTTAGTGTGGAGGTCATTTATTCAAGATGTGAATGTCAAGATATTTGGTAAATATAGATTCGCTCCATACAAGCAAATTGGATGTAAAATGCATGATTTAATGCATGACTTAGCAAAAAGAAACTACAGATGAATGTGTTGTTGAAGCAGAGTTGATTCCACAGAAAACATTGATAAACAATGTACGTCACGTCCACTTGTCATGGTCAGAACCGAAGCAACAACAAATCACCAGATTGATGGAAAACTCATCTCCCATCCGCACTTTATTAACTCAGTCAAAAGAGTTGTATTTTAGTAAATCAGATTTGAAGGCACTTAAGAAGTTAAAACTAACATCATTAAGAGCACTATGTTGGAGAAACCGATCTGTTATCCATACAAAGCTCATAAATACAACACATTTAAGATATCTTGATCTTTCTTCGTCATATATTGTCAGATTGCCGAATTCAGTTTGTATGTTGTATAATTTGCAATCATTGATTCTCAATCATTGTCAAAAACTAGAGCTTTTACCAGAAGGCATGCAAACTATGAGAAAGCTCACCCACATTTATCTAATAGGATGTCATAGATTGAAGCAGATGCCGCCAAAACTTAGTCAACTACACAACCTCTGGACACTTACAAAATTTATTGTAGACTCTGGAGATGGCTTTGGTATTGAGGAGATCAAAGACCTGAGACATCTTGGAAATAGGTTGGAACTGTATAGTTTAAATAAAGTAAAGAGTGGGTCAAAGGTCAATCTCCATGAGAAAAAGAACCTAACTGAACTGCTTTTGCATTGGGGCCATGACAGGGGATATGTTCCATTGCATGATGAGGACATCAATAATAATGAGGAAGAGGTACTGAAATCGCTTGTACCTCATGCTGAGCTCAAAACATTGGGGCTACATGGGTATGCTGGCCTATCCATCTCACAATGGATGAGAGACCCACAAATGTTCCAGTGTTTAAGAGAACTATATATTTCCAACTGCCCAAGATGTAAGGAGCTGCCATTAGTGTGGTTGTCATCGTCTCTTGAGAAATTGTATTTAGCGCACATGGATAGCTTGTCTGCATTATGTAAGAACATTGACATGGAAGCTACAGGGTATAATACCTCTCTAGCAATTTTTCCGAAGTTAAAGACGATGCGGTTGGACACATTGCCGGAGTTGGTGAGCTGGGCAGAAAATAGTGCAGGAGAGCCTAATAGCTTGGTGGTGTTTCCCAAGCTGGAAGAGCTGTGCATCATTGACTGCAACAAAATTGCAACTCTTCCAGAAAACCCAGCTCTCACTTCTCTAACTTGGTACAGTAAGCCTGTAGAAGGCCTTGTTCCTATGGGCATGCCTTTGGGATCTTCTCCATCTCTTGTCCAATTGGACATTGGGACTTTGGTGGACATGATGATGCCTTCAAAGGATCATCAAAACCAAGGCCAGAGACGTCCGCTGGACTCCCTGAGAAATTTGTGGGTCAGCAATGACAATGCCTTCATATCTGTGTTCAACTCATCCAAACTGCAACTTGGGCTTGGGGAATGCTTGGCCTTTGTGGAACAATTGGAAATCTTGTCATGCGACAATATTTTGCACTGGCCAGTGGAGGAGTTCCGATGCTTGGTTCACCTTCGATCTCTGGAGATTAGATTCTGCAACAACCTAGAGGGGAAGGGCTCATCATCCGAGGAAATCCTTCCACTGCCCCAGTTGGAAAGGTTAACGATAGCAACCTGTGATGTTTTGCTGGAGATTCCGATTCTGCCCGCTTCACTTGGGGAATTGTCAATTAGTTTGTGCAAAAGTTTGGTTGCGCTGCCTTCAAACCTCGGAGATCTGCCAAAATTGAGGGTTCTCAGTGTGTGGGGCTGCCGTCAACTGAAAGCGTTGCCTGAGGGGATGGAGGGCCTCACTGCTCTTGAGCGATTGGCGATCGATTCTTGTCCTGGGATTGATAAATTTCCACAGGGCCTCCTCCAGCGGCTCCCGGCCCTCAGATCCCTGCACATAAAGGACTGCCCCGACCTGCAGAGACGTTGCAGGGAAGGTGGGGAGTACTTCAACTCTCTCTCCAATTCCAGACAAATTCATTCCGGCAGCAACAGAACCTCAAATGAAGAAGTCGATGAAGAGGTTTCTCCTCCCCTTGTGCGGTGGTGGTGAGTCTCAGAGTAATTGAGGTGCGTGTGCTCCTGCATCTATCACCTCTCTCCAACTATCTTGTTATATTCCTACGTATGTATTTTCTAAGACAAAGTCCACTGCTGCTTCGTTTTCTGTTTCAATGCAGGTGTGCTGATTTGCATGTAACCTGGATTTTGATGACAGAACAAGCGGCAAAGAGATTACTGCAATCGCACCTTCAGTAAAACAAAGTCTCCCTACCACGACCAATGTGGTCAACTCAACTACTGGATTGATTTGCACCCGGCATTCTAAGCTCCGGCCTGCAGATAACACGCTGTCCTTGGTGGTTCTTCACAGCAAGCATGCTGACTCTGATGGTACTGGCTGGGTGCTGTATGCAAAACAGCAGGTGTAGCTTCCTAGTTCTTATCTGTCCATGACGGAACCCAAAATAAAGAAATCCACGAAGAGGTTCCTCCCCTTCTGCGGCGGTGACTACTGAGCGTGCTCCTGCATCTATTGCTTGAGTAATTGAGCCCAGTACAATTTTTTTATCTACTATATCTTTTTTGTCCACTAACGTTTATGCAGTGAATCTATTCTCTATCTGAATGCAATTTCTCTTTCTTACTTTCAGTTGTTTTAGACACTGACAATTTGAAGTTGCGCTTCATGGAGAAACATTTTCCACACTACTGCCTACATGGTTCCAAGTTGAATCGATGGATGCTGACACTTCATTGTTCTGGATTGCATGTAAATATACCGTTTCCTAACTCTGACCGCATATGAGGGCAACTATGCTCGATCTATTCTGGGCTGGTAATCACTAGCATGCAGAGGTAAATCACTGGCACGCAGAGGTAAATTTCAGATTTAGCCCCTTCTGTTGCTTCAACCCAATAGTTTTAGCAAGCTCCACTTATTTTCTTTCTCTCTTTCTTTGTTTCTTGAGTTGTCTGTTCTTCTTTGCCTTCGTTCTGTTTCTTGTTGTACGCTGTTTTTTTCTTTCAATAAAATTCCTGTAGGGGCCCTTGGCCCCTCCAGTTTTGTAAAAAAAAATGAAGTGTCTGATTCCGAAGTTCCGGTTATGGTCTGCTTTGTAGTATGTACAGATTTGTAGGCTGCTGAACTAGCACCCATTATACTAATGAAACTGAACTTGAATTCACAAAATGGCTTCATATAACTTTTGTGGATTTTCAAGAATCAACATTTTTTTTTTTCAAAAACTAATTTTCAAGAATCAACATAGCAAAACACATTTTTAAAATTGTAAACTGTAGACGATGAAAGAACCTTATGAGGTATGCATTGAACACACCGTGCGCACAACTGGGGTTTTAAAAACTTTTACTAGATCAAATGGAAACCTCTCCAGTGCTCTGTTTCTGGCTAAAGTATTTTCTTATATAGTTTTCAAACCTATCTGTTTTGCCCTTCGTCCACAACTCTAGTGTTTTTTAGATGGATATATATCCTAATGGAGCGTATTAGTTCATTGACCCTTTGTTTATGCTAGTTTGCATAGTGCACACACACACACACACACACACACACACACACACACACATATATATATATATATATATATATATATATATATATATATATATATATATATATATATATATATATATATATATGCATGGAGCTATTTAATAGTTATTCACCTCAATGTAATAATGTAAAATATTTAGCTTTATTAAGGCGATCTATTTTGAATATGAGCTTATTGTTTATTATGCTCTTCCGTGATTTTGGTGGTTACAAACATGCTAAAAAGTTTTAGTGCACATACTGTACATTTGTATGAGGTGACGTTGTACGATTGTCGCGCCCGCGTGGCTTGTGCTTCTGCAAGCAAGAGTGACCAGAGTCTCAGTGTTTGACTGTTTGTGTTTGTGCTTGCGGCGGGCTCGCGGGGCGGCGTCGCGGGGATCGCCGCATCGAATGATCTTGCAGCTGCCGAAGACACCTTGAAGCTTGAACTTGTCGTAGACGCCCAGGGACACCGCACCGGTGCACACGTCAAAGTCCATGTTGGCATGTTGCTCAACCGCTCAGCACGGAACACCCTCTTCAGTCTTCACCGTAGGGACATGTCCGGTGGCTAATGGGCCAAAATGCCCCAATTACGTCTCGTCTCTCAAACTCCAGTCCGGTGGGCCAAGCCCGGTGCACACTGGACTCATAGGTGCGGCCCACGAACGATACAGCTTACTTCCCTCCCGCGCGCACTGCCTGATGGTCCCACCGGCTAGCAAGGCCGCAGGCCACGGCACCTTTACAGCCAGCCCCGGACGCCACACCGCCACACCGGCCACATTCCGTGCCCTGGTGCGGACCGACCGCCAGGGCCGCGCGGTCCAACTGCCACGACTGCAACAACAGCTCTTCAAGCTCATTTCTTCGCCCTTTTAAATGTGGCAGCTCCACCAAAAGTTTCTCAACGTTGTGCACGTGAATTAATATTTTCATAATTATTTTGAAACGAATTTTCATTCGCACCTCTCCATGCAACTAAGTGTGATGAGAGCTCTCATTCTCTTAATAGTACAGTTATATATCCCGAATTTGATCACGCAATCCATTGCATCTTGACCGGCAAAATGAACATCCTATCTTGTACCTTTGTCTTTAGCTCATAAGGTTCTTCTTTTCCAAAAATTGTGCATTGATCACCATTTGTGACCATCACCATCACCATCACCATGTGTGTCATCTTTACTCAAACATTATGTGTGGACGTAACCCATCTCATACACAGCACTAGGATAGAGGTTAGTTCACTAGTTGTCTTAATTACTAAACCAACTCTTATTATTTACAAAAACTACTACACATTTTAAGCCTATCCTTAAATATTTTGCCCAAACCACATAACCCTACGGACTTATTATTATAACAAAACCTAGGAGCATGATGGTCCAAGTTGAGGTTCTAGCAACGAACGGCCATGGAACCTTCACGAGATAGCATCGCATCAACACAAGCTTCCTGATAATGCACAGCAAACCATCCACCCCTGCTTAATTTTTGAGGACGAAACCACCAAATCCCGCTGGAGTGGCGTATCTACTATTCTTCCTTTACAATTGACGTATGTCACCACCTGTCCTCGACCACCTAATCTCCGAGTCCTCACATCTCCACTTAACTTGATCAACCGTCGTCTTGCCTTGATCGAATTTTTGTGTCAATAATTCATTTTTCTTATTTTGAAACTTAAGAAATGTCATTCCTCATGATTCATCCACAGACACGGAATGTTATATCGTTTATTACTCTACCCCACTTAATGAAATATGTGCCTTGGCACGGTCACAAAAAATAAAGCGTGGAGCAACAATTAGGTTGATTCATATTAGCCATTGGATTAATTTATTAACTTCGCTTTTGACGATCGGATCACCTATCCAATGATTTAAGAGACCCAGTCCATTTCCTTTCCTACTATTGTGTCCACTTGTGAGTTAAAAGTTGGAAGGGTTTGGGAAAGGTCATGACTATAAAAAACCTCCAACAAATTCGACAAAAGACAGCACGTCACACGCACGCATTTTTAACTTTCCGTTCTATTATATTGTTATATATACTAGCAAATATGCCCGTGCGTTGCAACGGGAGAAAAAAATCTATCAAATCTTTATAAAAAAGAAATGAAGAATTAATACATATCTACTTATTTTTGTTTTTTAAGTCTATAATTTATTTATGATGATTGACATCTATATATAATCTAAGTCAATTAATGTTTTTTTGAGGAATTGGCAATAATATGATAATGTTTTATTAATTCTCTATCAAATTAAAATACCGCCTTAAAAAACTTTTTTCCTCACATGGAGTTAGAAAAAAAAAACAGAATCGTGGACAGTAGCTAGGTAAAACAGATGTGACAAAAAAAAAAAAGAAGAAGCAGTAACATGAACACAGAAAAAATATGGAATCGGTTAGGCACAAAAATAATTTAATAGTAGAAATTTCAGTATAGTTTTTTATTAGCAACAGAAAACACAAGCGAGAGGTTTTGACGAAACGTGTGAGAGTTGGTTCGTATATGACCTTAGTTTTCAAAAAAGAAACACAAAAAGAATTCGATTCGAACATCTTGTATTTGGATTAGGATTCCTATTAATTTGAAGATGATCTTTAGACAGACATACAGAAAGACAATTTCCATATTTACTAAGTTAATAGGACATGCCATAAAAAAATAGACAGAGATATAGATAGATATAAATAAAGATCTAAACAAATAAACGTGCATGATTTTTGTTCATATCTGGTCGGCCAATCAAAATAAGTAAAGAAAGGTTTTTAGTTTATATAATCTATATATATCATGTTTTTTTTGAGCCAAATCTGTTATCATGTAAAGTGGTGGTAGCGTTAGCTATCCATCTAGTTGTATGTTTTCTGTTTGATGGCAAGTCAGACATAAAAAAACATTTTTCCCTCTGTGCTGAACACGGAATTTTACTCCATTACATTAATAAAAAATATATAGTAATTTTTATTTGACTCACCATAGCAGTTGTACCTTCTACCTTCTAAAGTGTGCACTCATCAGCGCAAAGAGAAGGTCCACAAGGCTCGCTCGCTTGCCCGTGTTCTATTGGATTTAGGACATGAACGTAAAGCATGAGAGTTCTAGGCTCGCTCGCTTTCTCTTTTAAGCTAATTTCTGCTTATATCTTTTTCTATTTAGGTTATTAAGATAATTTCTACTTGGATCCTTTTGTATTTAGTTTAGGACTCTAACAAGTTCGAGTCATATATCGGCAAACACACTCTGCACTCGATGAGTCAGACATCCTTGGAAGGGACAATGACAAGGAAGTTGTGGTGAAGCTGTTACTTGAGCAGCAAGATAAACGCAACGTGCAGGTTCTACCCATCATTGGTATGGGAGGTTTGGGCAAGACCACACTAGCCAAGATGGTGTACAATGACAGTGAAGTTCAGAAGCACTTTGAGTTGAAGATGTGGCACTGTGTGTCAGACAACTTTGCAGCTACCGCTGTTGTGAGATCCATCATAGAACTGGCTACAAAGGCAAGATGTGACCTGCCTGACACCATAGAGCTGTTGCGAGGGAAGCTGCAGGAAGTCATTGGCCGGAAAAGGTTCCTACTCGTTATGGACGATGTGTGGAACGAAGAGCCACAGAAATGGGAGGATGATCTGAAGCCACTATTATGTTCGACAACTGTTGGTGGAGCAACAGGAAGCATAATATTGGTCACGACTCGAAGCCGACAAGTTGCCTCTATAATGGGCACCCTTCCACACCATGAACTAGAATGCTTGAGTGATGATGTCTCATGGGAATTGTTCTCAAAGAAAGCATTTAGTAAAGGAGTGCAAAAGCAAGAAAATTTCATCATGATAGGCAAACTTATTGTTAAGAAGTGCAGTGGACTGCCTCTTGCTTTGAAGACAATGGGTGGCCTGATGAGTTCCAAACATCAAATCAAGGACTGGGAGGCCATCGCAGCGGATGAAAGGGTTGGCAAAGATAAAGTATTGTCCATTCTAAAGTTGAGCTACATGCACTTGTCATCCAAAATGAAGCAATGCTTTGCCTTCTGTGCGGTATTCCCTAAGGACTATGAGATGGACAAGGATAAGTTAATCCATCTATGGATGGCAAACAATTTTATTCATGCAGATAGAGCTACAGATCTTATGCAGAAAGGTGAATTTATTTTCAACGAGTTGGTGTGGAGGTCATTTATTCAAGATGTGAATGTCGAGACACCTGATGGATATCCTTGGCCTACATACAAGAAAATTGTATGCAAAATGCATGATTTAATGCATGACTTAGCAAAAGATATAACAGATGAGTGTGCTTCTGCAAAAGAGTTGGTTGAGCATAAAGCATCAGTAAATAATATACGTCACATCCGGTATTTGTTACGGGACGAGTATAAACAGATCACGGGATTAATGAAAAACTCGTATTCTGTCCGCACTTTATTAGCTGAATTTAAGTTGGGGTATTTTTGCAAATCAGATTACAAGGTACTTAAGAAGGTGCAACAAACATCATTAAGAGTGATGTGTTGCGCAGACATGTATGCTATTGATAGCAAGGTCATAAATACAACACATTTAAGATATCTAGATTTTTCTGGGTCAGGAATTGTTAGGTTGTCGAATTCAGTTTGTATGTTGTATAATTTGCAATCGTTGATTCTCAATGATTGTAAGTACCTAGAGATCTTACCAGAAGGCATGCAAACTATGAGAAAGCTCACCCACATTTATCTACAAGGATGCGATACGTTGAAACGGATGCCTCCAAAACTTAGTTTACTAGACAATCTCTGCACACTGACAAAATTTATTGTGGACACCGGAGATGACTTTGGTGTTGAAGAGCTCAAAGATCTGAGACATCTTAGAAACAGATTGGAATTGTTCAATTTATGGAAAGTTAAGAGTGGGTCAAAGGCCAATCTCCATGAGAAAAAGAATCTAACTGAACTGCTTTTGTATTGGGGCCGTGATGACAAATACGTTCCGTTGCTTGCTGGGGGCATCAATAATAATGAGGAAGAGGTACTACAATCTCTTAGACCTCATGCTGAGCTCGAAACATTGGGGCTACATGGGTATGCTGGCCTATCCATGTCACCGTGGATGAAAGAGCCGCAAATGTTTCAATGTTTAAGAGAATTATATATTTCCAACTGCCCAAGATGTAAGGATCTACCGTTAGTGTGGTGGTCGTCCTCTCTTGAGAAATTGCATTTACTCCGCATGGGCAGCCTGTCCACATTGTGCAAGAACATTGACATTACAGCATCGGGGTATAATAATGCCCCTCTACCAATTTTTCCAAAGTTAAAGACGATGCGGTTGATTGAATTGCCGGAGTTGGTGAGCTGGGCAGAAAATAGTGCAGGAGAGCCTATTAGCTTGGTGGAGTTTCCCAAGCTGGAAGAGCTGGACATCATCGATTGCAACAAAATTGAAACTCTTCCAGAAAACCGAGCTCTTACTTCTCTAAGTTGGTACAGTAAGCCTGTAGAAGGCCTTGTTCCTATTAGCATGCCTTTGGGAAGTTCTCCATCTCTTGTCCGATTGAACATTGGGATTTTGGTAGACATGATGATGCCTGCAAAGGATCAACAAAACCAAGGCCAGAGACGTCCGCTGGACTCCCTGAGAAGTTTGTGGGTCAAAAACGACAATGGCTTCATATCAGTGTTCAACTCATCCAAACTGCAATGGGGAATGCTTGGCCTTTGTGGAACAATTGGAAATCTCGTCATGCGACAATATTTTGCACTGGCCAGTGGAGGAGTTCCGATGCTTGGTTCGCCTTCGATTTCTGGAGATAAACTTCTGCGACAACCTAGAGGGGAAGGGCTCATCATCCGAGGAAATCCTTCCTCTGCCCCAGATGGAAAGGCTAAGAATATTTGGCTGTAATAGCTTGCTGGAGATTCCGAAGCTGCCCGCTTCACTTGTGGGATTGGAGATTAGGTCGTGCAAAAGTTTGGCGGCGCTGCCTTCCAACCTTGGAGATCTGCCAAAATTGAGGCTTCTCGGTATGGGGGGCTGCCGTCAGCTGAAAGCGCTGCCTGAGGGGATGGAGGGCCTCACTTCTCTTGAGCGATTGACGATCAGTTCCTGTCCTGGGATTGATAAATTTCCGCAGGGCCTCCTCCAGCGGCTCCCGGCCCTCAGATTCCTGTGCATATGGGGCTGCCCCGACCTGCAGAGACGTTGCAGAGAAGGTGGGGACTACTACGACTTTGTCTCTCCAATTCCAGAGAAAGGCATACACGCAGTAATAGAACCCCAAATGAAGAAGTCCATGAAGAGGTTCCTCCCCTTGTGCGGTGGTGATTCCCAGAGTAATTGAGGTGCGTGTGCTCCTACATCTATCACCTCTCTCCAACTATCTTGTTATATTCCTGTACGTACTTAGTAATTTAGTATTTTCTAAGGCAGAGTCCACTGCTGTTTCGTTTTCTGTTTCAATGCAGGTGTGCTGATTTGCTTGCAGCCAGGATTTCAATGGCAGAACAAGCGGCAAAGAGATCACTGCAACCGCACCTTCAGCAAAACAAAGTCTCCCTACCACTACCAATTTGGTCGACTCAACTACTGCATTGAGGTGCTGTCCTTGGCGGTTGTTCACATCAAACACGCCGATTCTGAAGCTCTGATGGCACCGGGGGCTGTATGCGCCGAAATACCCTTATAGGCAAAACCTCTGCGGTGCATGCAAAACAACAGGTGTAGTAGCTTCCTGTAGCTCTTTCTCATCTGTCCATAACGGTGAACTTGTGAATGTGGTAGTCCTTGCGGCCTCCGGTAGCTGACGATTGTATTTATATCACCAAAAAGAAAAGGAAAAGTTGTTTTTAACAGATTTGTTTTGTTTTGATTTTCTGGAGCGAGGTGCAGATTGCCGTACACATGATGGTACTAGTACGACAATAAATCACAGATACTTCGTGTAGTAAAAAATGTCGGCCATTCGTGCACACTGTAACAAAATTGCTTGTTGATCTACTCCAGCTGTTCAGCATCACTCTGTTTTTCGTTTTCGTTTCAGAGTTTCAGAGTCTGTCAGTCTTTCCCTTTCTGTTTCAAAGTTTCAGTTTCGTCAGTCGTGTTTCTGTAAGCCTGACGCATGCGCTTAGTTCATGTGAAGGCACGTCCGAGCTTGGTCCCAGCTTTGTCGTGCAGACAATCCAAATTTATGGCATGAATGTTTCTTTCCCCCACCTTTTGCTTGTTTAGCATCAGTGGAACTTATTTAGTTATCTGGCAAATGGAGTTGCCTCTTTGTATTTTCTAGTCATCTTTCATCATTGAAGTAGATATGGCATTCTGATGAAAGATGATTGTACATATCGAGATGTGCTGTTGTGGTATATGAGATATGAGCATGGTGTGGATGGTTTATACGGTAGTTGTGCCTTGCTTTCTCAAAATAGATCGCATTATTGCCTTAAAAAATAGATTGCATTATTGCAGGGATCTTTTCATATTGTATTTAAAGCTCAACCAGAATAGGTTGCGGATACCGCAAGATTGACAGAAAAACAGCATCATCCCAGCAGAAGGTAGACGTTTTATTCTTTTCTAACGTTCTTTTGCACATGATACTGCCAGCTCTCATATGGTCTATTATATTGTTCGAATGCTCTGTTCTACCTCGCAACTTAGCTGCAGCTGGCCTGCGTAGATGGTGACCGACAGGGCTTTCTTTGCTTCTCTTTTATATATATATTTTTTAGATACGTAGTTTTTATTATGTACTCCTTTATACGAAATTACAAATTGTTTTGATTTTTTCCATAAAATTTTAGTACGTATATAGACAAAAATAATGTATACCTAGATAAATAGCAAATTTAATGTAACAAAAAAAGTCAAAGTGACATAACTTAGAATAGACTATATCTAAATAGATAATAATGAAAATATGTGTATGAGAGTCAAAAGCATCTTATAATTTAAAGAGGAAGAAGTACACAATACATTTGCAATTTTTAAAATAACAAGATAGCCTAACATCTGAAACAACCTCAATAATTTCTGGCCTATTAGCTTTAGCTAAAAAGTTGCTCGAGTTTGTAAAGTAACAGTATTTTTTTTGACAGAAAATTAACCGTTTTTACAGTGTTTTAGCTTAGGCAACATATGCTATGCAAACTAGACTTACAGTAAACTATGCAAACTCTAATCAAGACCACAGGAATCTAATCTGATGGCTGGTAATTTTAGCACTTAATCCCCTCCACTCATCCCATCTGGCTGTTGCAAAACACCTCATGAGTGGGAGGGTTTAAGTGCTAAAATTACCAGCCATCAGATTAGATTTCTGCGGTCTTAATTAGAGTTTGCATAGTTTGCACAGAAGTCTAGTTTGCATAGCATACGTTCCCTTTAGCTTATCAGCCAACTTATAATTCCTACCGAACAACTTTTCTTCTCTTGTTTATTCTTCGTGCCGTGTTAACTAACCAGTATTAAAAAAACAAATAAAAAATCGGCAGACGTCACGCGTACTAGCATTTTTATTTTTCGAATTATTATTTTAAAACGTGCAGTAGTTTCCCCACCTGCTCTTTGATGACGAAGTGGAGATGCGGTACAGTGACAGAAGTACTTTTTAGCCTTTTAGAACTAAGAAAATACATTTGCACTTTTCTAAATCACAATAGGGCTATGTAGTTTGTTCGCTTCTGTGGTCAACTGTGTTGTCTGTATTAAAATTTAAATAAAAAAAATCAACAAACAGGTCAGTCGCCAGTTCGTCACAACCTAAAGCTCCAAGCCCACACCTGTGCGGTCTGCAGAGCTCTACACGAGGCCAGCACCCACCAGCACCCCTGCAGTGCGACCTTACACTTTGTTCAGCTCAGCAGTTGCCATGGCTGCCACTCCCATGTCTGTGCCCCGCATCAAGCTGGGCTCGCAGGGGCTGGAGGTCTCCGCGCAGGGCCTTGGCTGCATGGGCATGTCTGCCTTCTACGGCCCGGCCAAGCCCGAGCCTGACATGATCAAGCTTATCCACCACGCCGTCGCCGCCGGGGTCAGCTTCCTCGACACCTCCGACATCTACGGCCCGCACACCAACGAGGTCCTCCTAGGCAAGGTCGGTCTCGGTCTCTCGGGCCGTTGGCGTTTTCGATATCTTTGGCCCTTTTCAGTTTGCACTGAAGATGTTCGACGTAATGCTTCTGAATTCATTCTGAACAGGCGCTTCAAGGCGGGGTGCGGGAGAAGGTCCAGCTGGCCACCAAGTTCGGCATCTCCTTCGCCGATGGGAAGCGGGAGATCCGCGGCGACCCAGCTTACGTGCGGGCAGCATGCGAGGGCAGCCTCAAGCGGCTGGGCGTTGACTGCATCGACCTCTACTACCAGCACCGCATCGACAAAAGGGTGCCTATCGAGGTCACGGTGAGTAGTTCTTGTGCAGTTTGATTTCTTTACTTGGTAGCTGTGGATGCTTGATGTGAACATACAAATCGAGTCTGGAAATGTGAGGGGAATGTTCTTGCATGAAAGTGAGAGTGATGGTGGTTGGTAGCATATATATATGATGCAAGGTTTTCTCTTCTATAGTCTCCACCACCACCCGGAATTAACCCAAAAACAAAAGAAAACTATTTTTTTATCTAACGTGTGTGAGAAGGGACATTTAGCAGGACCCCACACCCTGTTAGCGGAGCTCGACCTGATTACTAACTTATAGGAGCTTTCTGAGGTACCATTGCATATTGCCATATACCACACCAGCAAGGCAAGGCATCAATTGGATCAATCGTCTCCAAAGTTGTATCTGGAATTCTGTGCCCTGGCAAGCACTAGTTACTGTCCTTTCTGGATCATGCATGTTAGAGAAGCCCAACACAACAGGATGGTTGGTGATCTCAAACACCACATATGCAGGCAGCCAGGAGCAGCCCGCAGAGGTGCCGAGAGCTTTATTGGATAAAAGGTTGAAGTGCTCACCAGGAGATAGTAGTCTTGCATGGCTTTAGAGCAGCCTGTAGAGGTGCCGAGTGCCCTATCTGCTCTATCCGACAAAGGGTTGAAGCGCTCACCAAGTTTCATGTTGAGGCAAAAGCAAAAACCCCATGATGCTTTTTTCTGGGACCATGGCACCCAAACCTACCCCTCGCATGATCAGGACGACATTAGCTTTTCTTCTGTGTCAGAGCTGAGTGAAGATACTAGCAATGGCTTCTGTTGGGGAAATTGGTAGCTTCATATAGGAGTACTTTCCTATCCACATGGCCTCCTTGTGTTTTGGACTGCTGCTGTCATTCACATATGAAGTCCTGTTTGTGCTGTTACTTTCTCTTCCAATCTATACTCCTATGTAAGACATGAACCATTTCCTTTTGAACAATTGAGTTTGTCTTCTTTTTCTGTTGCTAGATTGGTGAACTCAAGAAGCTAGTGGAAGAAGGAAAGATAAAGTACATTGGATTATCTGAAGCATCTGCATCAACAATCCGAAGAGCTCATGCAATCCATCCTATCTCAGCAGTACAGCTTGAATGGTCATTATGGTCTAGAGATGCAGAAGAAGATATAATTCCCACTTGCAGGTAATTTCATGAACAGTCAAAACACTATAGTTTTGCAGTCAATAAGTAGGAAGTTTTACTCTCTGAATTATCACCTTTCTGTAACAATTTCAGAGAACTTGGAATTGGGATCGTGGCTTACAGCCCACTGGGCAGAGGTTTCTTCTCTATTGGAGCAAAATTAGTTGACTCGCTATCTGAGCAGGACTTCCGCAAGGTGAACTCAAACTATTACCTATTGAACACTGATTGGCTTTGGTAGCCTCATAATTTACTATTATCCTTTGGTTCGACTTGTTCATAACACGCATAATACATTGTTAGATTATCGTTGATGTGTGTCTTTTCTAGATCTTACATATAATTTTAGATTCTGGTGATCTATTTGAATAGGAAGCTGAACTAGCTCAGTTGTTCCAAGGGCGTGGATGTATAGTCGAGGGGTATTTGGGTGCCTATTTTCTTCTTAATAAAATTCAACCTAGTTCCTCCTAGGTTGGTCTAAAATTTATTTGATATATGAATGGTACCATTGCATGCTCAAAGAAAAAAGAATTAGAAATATGGTGTGTTGCGTCTTTCTAATGAGGCTTTCATACTTCTGCAGCATATGCCTAGATTTCAACCAGAGAATCTTGACAAGAATGCTCGGATATTCGAGCGTGTGAACGCAATGGCAGCACGAAAAGGATGCACACCATCACAACTTGCATTGGCTTGGGTTCACCACCAAGGAAGCGATGTTTGCCCCATACCTGGCACAACAAAAGTCGAGAACTTAAACCAAAATGTGGGGGCACTGTCTGTGAAGCTTACACCAGATGAGATGGCTGAACTCGAGTCTTATGCTGCAGCAAGTGAAGTCTTGGGTGACAGGTCTGCTCAAGTGGCCAACACTTGGAAGGACTCCGAGACCCCGCCATTATCTTCATGGAAATCTGAGTAGCCAATCTGGTATTTTTCAACTGTGTCCTCTTTCCATTGCTGTATCTCCATGTTTTCAGACTACAGAAGATGCCCTTGCACTTTGCAAAAGCATTCATGTGGTATGCTTGCCTTATTGCGAGTTAGATTGTTTGGTGCGGAGTGCATATTGTGTGCCTCATTTTGTATATCTATGTTTAAAGGTTAAAACCACTGATGTGATGAATAACCATGTGCATTGTGTATCAAGAGTTCAAGACTTCAAGAGTATTTACCATGAGTAGCAACATGAATTTTGTGATGATATAAGTAAATGCGACCATAAATATGTTGAGTACTTGAGTCATTACTGGTTAATGGTCACTATACCACAACCCAAAATCTATGACTTTATTACAGTCAGTAAAGTGGCTAAACTGCCACACTACCAGTCAGTATAAACCTATCATGTCTACTCACATTTGTCGATGTAAGTTGCATCGGTATAAGCTTTTATACCAACTGAAGTAAGAAAATACATTTACTTTTTTTTACTGGTTTTTGCATTTTTTTGCCTTTTATTAGAACTAAGAAAATACATTAATTTGCACTTTTCTAAATCACGATAGGGCTATGTAGTTTGTTCGCTTCTAGGGTCAACTGTGTTTGCCGTGTTAATCTGTATTAAATTTAAAATTTGAAAAATCAACCCACTAGCTTGTTTTGTTACACACACTAGCTTGTCGGTGCTCCCGTTGACGACGAAACGAAGAACACTGAATCTGAAGGCTCCCTTCGTCCCCTTCATCTTCCTCCCAGTGCCAGATTCAGGCCTCGAGCTCCACTCTCCACCTCTGTCTCGCTTCCCACTGCGCACACACAGCTTGAGCTTGAAGAGAAGCGAGATTCGCGCAGTCTCCCTCCCGGCAAGGGCGCCGCCCATGGCTGAGTCGCTGCTCCTCCCGGTGGTGCGGGGCGTGGTGGGCAAGGCCGCCGGCAGCGCTCGTCCAGACCGTCGCCCGCATGTGGGGCGTCGACGGCGACCGCCGCAAGCTGGAGCGCCACCTGCTGTCCGTGCAGTCCCTGCTGACCGACGCCGAGGTGAAGAGCGGGACCAACCCCGCCATCAAGGCGTGGATGAGGGAGCTCAGGGGCGCGCCGCCTACCAGGCCGACGACGTCCTCGGCGACTTCCAGTACGAGGCACTACGCCGCGAGGCCCAGTCCGGCGACTCAAGGCAGCCAAGGTACGGAGGTACTTCACCCTCCAGAGCCCGCTTCTATTCCGCCTCACTGCTAGCTGCAATCTGAACAAAGTCCTGAAGAGAATCAATGAGCTGGTGACGGAGATGCACACGTTCGGTCTGGTGGAGCACGCGGAGGCGCCACAACCTCTGTATCGGCAAACACACTCTGCACTGGATGAGTCTGCAGATATCTTTGGAAGGGACGACGACAAGGAAGTCGTGGTGAAGCTGTTGCTCGAACAGCAAGACCAACGCAATGTGCAGGTTCTACCCATCATTGGTATGGGAGGTTTGGGCAAGACCACACTGGCGAAGATGGTGTACAATGACAGCAGAATTCAGAAGCACTTTGAGTTGAAGATGTGGCACTGCATCTCAGATAACTTTGAAGCGACCGCTGTTGTGAGATCCATCATAGAACTGGCTACGAATGCGAGATGTGATCTGCCTGACACCATAGAGCTGCTGCGACGGAAGCTGCTGAAAGTCATTGGCCGGAAAAGGTTCCTCTTGGTTCTTGACGATGTGTGGAGTGAAGAGCAACAGAAGTGGGAGGATGACCTGAAGCCACTATTATGTTCTTCTAATGCTGGATTGGGAAGCATGATAGTTGTCACAAGTCGAAGCCAAAAGGTTGCCTCTATAATGGGCAGCCTTCCACCACATAAACTAGCATGCTTGAGTGATGATGATTCATGGGAATTGTTCTCAAAGAAAGCATTTAGTAAAGGGGTGGAAGAGCAAGCAGAGCTGATAAAAGTAGGGAAACGTATTGTCAACAAATGCAAGGGACTACCTCTTGCCTTGAAGACAATGGGTGGCTTGATGAGTTCTAAACATCAAATCAAGGAATGGGAGGCCATCGCAAAGGATGACAGGGTTGGCAAAGATCAAGTACTATCCATTCTAAAATTGAGCTGCATGCACTTATCATCTGAAATGAAGCAATGTTTTGCTTTCTGTGTGGTATTCCCTAAGGACTATGAGATGGATAAGGATAAGTTAATCCAGCTATGGATGGCAAACAATTTTATTCATGCAGAGGGAACCACAGATTTGGTACTGAAAGGTGAATTTGTTTTCAACGAGTTGGTGTGGAGGCCATTTATTCAAGATGTGAATGTCAAGATAATTGACCGATATGGTTTCGCTCCATACAAGCAAATTGGATGTAAAATGCATGATTTAATGCATGACTTAGCAAAAGAAACTACAGATGAGTGTACTGTTGAAGCAGAGTTGCTTCTGCAGAAAACATTGATAAAGAATGTACGTCACATCCACTTGTCATGGTCTCAACCGAAACAACAAATCACTAGATTGATGGAGAACTCATCTTCCTTCCACACATTATTGATTCAGTCAGCGGTCATGGATTTTAGTAAAGCAGATTACAAGGCACTTAAGAAGTTAAAACTGACATCATTAAGAGCATTGTGTTGGGGCAACCGATCTGTTGTCCACAGAGAGCTCATAGGTTCGACACATTTAAGATATCTTGATCTTTCTTGGTCAAAATTTGATAGATTGTCAGATTCAGTTTGTATGTTGTATAATTTGCAATCACTGATTCTCAATCATTGTTGGTACCTAGAGCTTTTACCAGAAGGCATGCAAACTATGAGAAACCTCAGTCACATTCATCTAGTAGGATGTGATAGGTTGAAGCGGATGCCTCCAAACCTTAGTCTGCTACACAACCTCTGCACATTGACAAAATTTGTTGTGGACTTTGGAGATGGCTTTGGTATTGAGGAGCTTAAAGACCTGAAACAGCTTGGGAACAGGTTGGAACTGATGAATTTGTGGAAAGTTAAGAGTGGATCAAAGGCCAATCTCCATGAGAAGAAGAATCTAACTGAACTGTTTCTGGATTGGGGTTGTGCAGAATACATTCCGTTGCGACATGTCATCGATAATAATGAGGAAGAGGTGCTAGAATGTCTTGCACCTCATGTTGAGCTCAAAAGATTGGGGCTACATGGGTATACTGGCCTATCCATCTCACAATGGATGGGAGACCCACAAATGTTCCAGTGTTTAAGAGAACTATATATTTACAACTGCCCAAGATGTAAGGATCTGCCATTAGTGTGGTTGTCCTCCTCTCTTGAGGTATTGTACTTAAACCACATGGACAGCCTGTCCACATTATGTAAGAACATTGACATGGAATCTACAGGGCATAATAATACATTTCTACCAATTTTCCCGAAGTTGAAGACGATGAGGTTGTATAATTTGCCGGGGTTGGAGAGATGGGCAGAGAACAGCACGGGGGAGCCTAATAGCCTGGTGGTGTTTCCCCTGCTGGAAGAGCTGCACATAAGCAACTGCAATAAAATTGCTACTCTTCCAGAGAGCCCCACTATCACTTTTCTATCTTATTCCAATGAGCTTGTAGAAGGTCTTGTTCCTGTGAGAATGCATTTGGGATCTTCTCCATCTCTTGTCCGATTAGAAATTGGGATGCTGGTAGACATGGTGATACCTGTAAAGGACCATGAAAAGCAAGGCCAAAGATCTCCGCTAGACTCTCTGAGAAGTTTGTTTGTACTTAATGACAGTGGCTTCACATCAGTGTTCAACTCATCCAAATTGCAACTTGGGCTTGGAGACTGCTTGGCCTTCGTGGAAAAATTGAATCTCTGGTCATGTGACAATATTTTGCAGTGGCCGGTGGAGGAGTTTAGATGCTTGGTTCGCCTTCGATCTCTGGTGATTGATAATTACCGCAAACTAGAGGGGAAGGGCTCATCATCCAAGGAAATCCTTCCTCTGCCCCAGTTGGAAAGGTTAACCATACAATCATGTGGAAGTTTGCTGGAGATTCCGAAGCTTCCTGCTTCACTTGGAGAATTGGATCTTAGTGTGTGCAAATTGGTGGGGCTGCCTTCAAACCTTGGAGATCTAGCAAAGTTGAGGCATCTCAAGTTGTGGCGCTGCGATGAACTGAAATCTCTGCCTGATGGGATGGATGGCCTCACTTCTCTTGAGCTATTGAGCATCTCATGTTGTCCTGGGTACCACAACTTTCCACAGGGCCTCCTCCAGCGGCTCCCAGCCCTCAGATCCCTGGTAATACATCACTGCCCCGATCTGCAGAGAAAATGCAGGGAAGGTGGGGAGTATTTCGACTTTATCTCTCCAATTCCAGAGAAAGACATACATGCAGCAAGAGAACCCCAAATGAAGAAGCCCATGAAGAGGTTCCTCCCCTTGTGCGGTGCCAGCAGTGGTGATTCCCAGAGTAATTGAGGTGCGTGTGCTCCTACATCTATCACCTCTCTCCAACTATCTTGTTATATTCCTATGCATACTTAGTAATTTAGTATTTTCTAAGGAAGAGTCCACTGCTGTTTCGTTTCCTGTTTCAAATTTCAATGCAGATGTGCCGATTTGCATGCAACCAGGATTTCGATGACAGAACAAGCGGCAAAGAGATCATTGCACTCGCATCTTCAGCAAAACAAAGTCTCCCTACCACTACCAGTGTAGTCGACTCAACTACTGCATTGAGGTGCTGTCCTTGGTGGTTGTTCACATCAAGCAAGCCGACTCTGAATCTCTGATGGCACCGGGTGCTGTATGCGCAGAAATACAAAACCTCTGCGGTGCATGCAAAACAACAGGTGTAGTAGCTTCCTGTAGCTCTTTCTTATCTGTCCATAACGGTGAACCTGTGAAGGTGGCACTTCTTGCGGCCTCCGGTAGCTGACGATTGTATTCATATCAACAAAAAGAAAAGGGAAAGTTGTATTTAACAGATTTGTTTTGTTTTGATTTTCTGGAGCAAGGTGCAGATTGCCGTACACTCTTGCATAATGGTACTAGTACGACAATAAATCACTTACAGATACTTCGTGTAGTAAAAAATGTCAGCCATTGAGGTGGGATAATAACTTATTACAGTGTGCAGGAATTGCTTGTTGATCTACTCCAGCTGTTCAGCATCACTCTGTTTTTCGTTTTCGTTTCAGAGTTTCAGAGTCTGTCAGTCTTTCCCTTTCAATTAGAGTTTCAGTTTCGTCAGTTGTGTTCTGGTAAGCCTGACGCATGCGATTAGTTCATGTGAAGGCACGTCGAGTCCTGCACACCTCTTGGGTTGTTGTTGGTATGGCACGATCCTAGTGATGCTCCTGATGCGCAATCAGGAGAATAGCTCCTTGTAAGTTTCCTTACAAGATATACAATAGAAAATGCTGCCAGTCTGACAGCACCAAAACCAGATGAGTTTCTTGAGTGCGTAGTTTCCAGTTCGCCGGCGAGCCCCAACATTGCTACGCTTCCGAAGTCTGAACACGATGGTGGTCAGGAACTCCAGGCCGCCAACCGGCCAACGCCTCCGATTTACCGCTTGCGCCGGGCTGACAGAACATCTCAGTGTATATGCAATGCAACGAAGTCGAGAGTCAAGACATCAACTATGAGCATAGCTAAATGGGAATGTATCTAGTGCAAACTAACTTCCCGTGAAAACCCGTGCAAACCATAGTAAAAAAAGTCATCTAAATTCACCAAAAAATTCACACATGTAGATGATATAATGATACACAACCTTGCAAAATATTTGTTATTTTTATATCTCACAAACGAAATCGAGTTTAGACAAGATATTTTGCAAGGTTGTGTATCATCATATCATCTACATGTGTGAATTTTTTGGTGAATTTAGATGACTTTTTTACCGTGGTTTGCATGGGTTTTCACGGGAAGTTAGTTTGCACTAGATACGTTCCCTAGCTTAAACGACAAAAAAAAATCCTATAAGAACAGTGTGAGGTTAAAGTATGCATGTGCTCAGCTATAGAAAATATTTGCTGTATATTGACAAGGCACCACCAAAGACATGTGCTCAACTATAGAAAAAAAAAAATCTGAGATTGGGGTACCTTGCCAAGCTTAATTAAATTGTAAAAAATAGCTAGCTTGTTATCATTGTTACGAACACCAAAGACATGTTTGCTAGTATAATTTCAAATAGTGTAGAGGATGTTTGATTTTATACTAAGAAGAAAAATTGAGCCACGTTGATTGTTGTTGAGGAATGTAATTTTTCCATCCAACAACGACGACAAGCGTCCTGCGTCCAGATAAAACCTAGGCTACACCAGGCCTAGTCTTTCTTGATTTTGTAATTAGGCCAGGCCGGCCCATTTGCCGTTGTATTACGTAGTAATAAAACTTTACTATAAGAGACGTCACCTCTTACTCATGTTTATACTAAGCAGTGACGTCATCAAATCTAGCCCACTGCCCAGCTGCCACAGCGGACAGGGTGGCGTCGCTCTGTCTCAACTCTCTATAAGCTCGAAGCCCACACCTGCAGACCTCCACACAGTCACACACACCAGCACCCTGCAGCTGCCATGGCTGGCACTCCCATGTCTGTCCCTCGCATCAAGCTGGGCTCGCAGGGGCTGGAGGTCTCCGCGCAGGGCCTCGGCTGCATGGGCATGTCCGCCTTCTACGGCCCGGCCAAGCCCGAGCCTGACATGATCAAGCTTATCCACCACGCCGTCGCCGCCGGGGTCACCTTCCTCGACACCTCCGACGTCTACGGCCCGCACACCAACGAGATCCTCCTGGGCAAGGTCGGTCTCGGTCTCTCGGACCTTTAGGATTCTGGACATATTTAGCCTTTTTTCCAGTTTGCACCGAAGATGTTCGATGTAATGTAATGCTTCTGAAATCATTCTGAACAGGCGCTTCAAGGCGGGGTGCGGGAGAAGGTCGAGCTGGCCACCAAGTTCGGCATCGCCTTCGCCGATGGGAAATGGGAGATCCGCGGCGACCCAGCTCACGTGCGGGCGGCGTGCGAGGGCAGCCTCAAGCGGCTCGGCGTTGGCTGCATCGACCTCTACTACGAGCACCGCATCGACAAGAGGGTGCCCATCGAGGTCACGGTGAGCAGTCCTTGTGCACTTTGATTTCTTTATTTGGTACGTAGCTGTAGAGAACCGTTTGTAAGAGATGAACCATTTCCTCTTGGGCAATTGAGATTGTGTCTTCTTTTTTCTGCTGCTAGATTGGTGAACTCAAGAAGCTAGTGGAAGAAAGAAAGATTAAGTACATTGGATTGTCCGAAGCATCTGCATCAACAATCCGAAGAGCTCATGCAGTCCATCCTATCACTGCAGTACAGCTTGAATGGTCATTATGGTCTAGAGATGTAGAAGAAGATATAATTCCCACTTGCAGGTATGTTCATGAATTGTCAAAACACTAGAGTTTTGCAGTCGATAAGTAGGAAGCTTTATTCTCTGATTCAATTTATCAACTTTCTGTGACAATTTCAGAGAACTTGGAATTGGAATTGTGGCTTATAGTCCACTAGGCAGAGGATTCTTCTCAAGTGGAGCAAAACTAGTTGATTCACTAACTGAGCAGGACTCCCGCAAGGTGAACTCAAACTATTACCCATTGAACACTGATTGGCTAAGTTATCTTTGATTGTGTCTTTCCTTGATATTACATACTGGTTAATCTAGTTGAATAGGATAGGAAGTTGAACTGGTTAAGTTGGTTAAGGGTGTGGATGTCTATATCCGGACCAACCAGGCACAAGCTAGTCCTCATCAAGGCGAATGTGGGTGCCTATTTTCTTCTTAACAAAATGCCACCTAGTTTCTCCTTGGTTGGTCTAGTTTATTTGATATATTCATATTCAAGGGGAAAAAAATAAGAAATGTGGTGTCTTGCCTCTTTCTAATGAGGATTTGATACTTTTGTAGAGTCTACCTAGATTTCAACCAGAGAATCTTGACAAGAATGCTCAAATATTTGAGCATGTGAATGCAATGGCAACACGAAAAGGATGTACACCATCACAGCTTGCATTGGCTTGGGTTCACCACCAAGGAAGCGATGTTTGCCCCATACCTGGCACAACAAAAATAAAAAACTTTAACCAGAATGTGGGGGCACTGTCTGTGAAGCTTACACCAGATGAGATGGCTGAACTCGAATCTTATGCTGCGGCAGGTGAAGTCTTGGGTGACCGGTGTGCTCAAGTGGCCAACACTTGGAAGGACTCCGAGACCCTGCCATTATCTTCATGGAAATTTGAGTAGCCAATCGCGTGATATTTTCAACCGTGTCCTTCGCCCATTGCCGTATCTCTTGTTGATCGGACTGCCGAAGCAGAAGATTCCTAGGTGCATTTTGCGAATTGATTATGTTTGGTAGAGAATGCGTATTGCATGCCACATTTTGTATATCTACTATGCTTAAAGGTTAAAATCGATGATGTGATGAATAACCATGTGCATTGTATAAAGACTTCAAGAGTATTTACTATGAGTAACAAACTGTTTTTTTTTTTGTGAGGGTAATAAACTGAATTTTGTAAAGATAGGGGAAAAAGTGACCATAATACGTTGAGTACTTGAGCAATTGCAAATAAAAAGTTGGCAGTCAAGATAGTCGATACTGACTTGTAGTATGGCATTATAGCCACTTTATTGACGCTAATAAAGTCACAGATTTTGGGTTGTGGTATAGTGATGATTGAAAGCCGGCAATGGATCTTTCAAAAAAAAAAAAACTTTTTATTTGCAACATAGCCCTTTTGTAAAATAATTACATTTACACCCCCTAGGTGACGTTATTATGAAACTAGACCCCGGGTTGGGAGGAAGTTCCATGTCATCAGGGTACAGCTCAGTTGGGAATGCCAGGACATCCCATTCTTATGTTTATGTTCCCTACTGTATGTTCCCTACTGACGTTATTATGAAACTAGACATTTCTTTTCGAGAACGTTTCAACGAGAGGTGAACAAGGTAAAGATAAAAAAGGCGCCACCCTACTGCCGTCTCCAGCAAGATACCAACTTACGTTTATGTTCCCTATTGTAGTTTCATTATTAAGGCGATCTATTTAGAATATACCAACTTATGTTTATGTTCTATGACGTTGGAGGCTACAAACCATATTTGTATGTGTGACGTGATGACGTCGTTACGCCACCACAGATTCCACCATAGATCTAATAGGTTCGTGCTCTTCTTATATCCTCCGCCGCAATGGATTCCATTAGTGGCCATGGCTCTGGTTCTCTCTTGAGGCCCGCGCCTACTATCGAGCGCCGTGTGCAGCTAGCTTGTGCGTCAGATCACGCCCCTTCCAGTCTTCTCAAAGACGAGGAACCCCATCTATGTAATTTTTTTTAGAATTTATCTTCTTTTAGCACACCAGGTGAAAATTACATGAAAATCTTCGCTGGAACCTCTAATTAGTAATAGTAGTGAGATTAAGTATCACACCAATTTTTTCTTGTTAAACCCCATGACTTGAAAATTACAATATGGGAACTTTACTGCAGCTCTAACATGTGACAGTTGCAAAACAAGATCATGTGGAACAGGGCAACAGGCAGGATAAGAATACCGAAGATTTTGGAGAAGTATATAGGTGATCTTTGATCCAAGGTAAAATGTTTATAGATGAGGTATGATATGGTTATTACGAAGCCGTTGTCGTCGCGGCGGGCATTTGAGCCCCAAGCCATGCACAGCACAGTGCGCGGAGTGCCATTCCGTCACAGTCGCCAGCTGCTGCCCCACCGTCCCAACTGTTTCGACGACGTCGCCGCCGCAGCCGATCTTCGTCGGCTCCACGGCGTCGGGCAGTTGGCACATGAGGCAGAGCTCCACATTGCACAGTTTGCACTGGTACGACCACGCGTCGTTGTCAAGTACTCGCCTGGCGTTCCGGCCATGCCCAGCGGCGGCGTTGAGACAGCTGCGGCCGCGACGGCCGCCATGCCCGTTCTCGTGGGGCTGCGGCGGCTGGAGCGTGAGCGCGTGGTGGTGCAGCGCGTTGTTGTGCATCGTCTGCGGGAGCCTGCAGCAGCGCGGGTGCGCATAGAAGCCGTGGCACTTTGTGCAGGCGTAGACGAAAGAGAAAGACGAGGTTCCGCCACCGCCACCGACGTCGATGCCGACGGCGCAGATGTTGCACGACCGGCGGCCGGCGGCGCTGCCGGCTGGCAGTTTGTTCGCGTCGGAGAGCGTGAGCTGATGGCCCGACCCCGAGTGCGCGAAGTGCTTCTTCATCTTCTTGGGGAGGCGGTAGCAGGCGTCGTGGAGGACGAAGCCGCACGCGCCGGCGTGGCAGCGGTAGGCCACCTCCCCGAGCTCGACGTGCTGCGAGCACATCCTGCACAGCTCCCTCACCTCGTTGCTCCTCTCGCGCTTGAGGCGGTGGTGCTTTCCCTCGGGGTGGGCATGGTGGCCTGAGACGGAGGACTGCGAAGCGCCCATAGCAAATGAAGAATTGAACTGCCCGGAGTCCAAGCTATGAAGCTAACACAAGAATAGTAGTAGTATATTCTTTGTGTTATTGTGTATGTGTATGTTAGTTTCTTATTGCATTAGTCATGCATATATATAAAAAAATTGTCCTACTACTGTTTATATAGCTAGGCCATAGAGGACCGGATCAGCTGCTCGCCGAGTGACCGCGTATATTTTAAGACTGATTTTCCGGGAATAATCATCCGAGACATATATAGACGCATCGATGGCTCAGTGGCCAACACGGTGCTACGTGGTCAGGGTTTCAGCGTGGAGCCTGGTGGTTTTACCGGTTCCTTTTTGCGGGGTTTTCGGTCTTTCCACAACAAAATTTGCAAAAAAAAAAAAAAGATCTTCAATTCATTTTTTTGAATGTTTCAATGTATCTCACAAGGAGAATTAACTTAAACCAAAGTTGTAGTACTAGAGGAGAGATGAATCTTTATAGTTGATGAATTTTTCATCTGACATCAATTAGGGATCACAAATCTTGCTTTTAAGATTAATTATTATTTTGAAATTCATATTTTAATAAAATTTCCAAATTACCTCAAATGGAGAAAAGGCCTGAACCAAAGTTGTAATACTTAAAGAGACCTAAAACTTTCTGGTATGAAGGTTTAGATTTGAATTCATTTAGGGTCTAAAATATGCATTGCAATATTTATTAAAGTGAATATGAAAGAAATGTATCTTCTACTTAGTTATAATTGACTTTATGAGTTTGATTCATGTCAATCATTTGCTTTTTTGGGTTCACATTGTCATTTCTAGAAAAGGATTTCTAAAGGCAGATGGACTTCAATGCCCCCACTAAAGCAATTTCTACCATGTGCGCTTATCCCTAGATTAAAAATAACTTTTTCACTATTTTTTGTCTGATTTGTGATTTCTTGAAAATGATTTCTACAGACAGTCGGATCTGTTGTCAACCTTAAAAACTAATTTTTATGTGTGGCTAGAAACTACGCCTCAATAAATCATTGATTTGTAAAGACATGCAGGTACCGCGCCACAGAGGTTTTCCAGCCGTCTCTACCTCTTTGCACGAGGAATCTAAATTAAGTTGTATCTGGCCTGATAGATACATGTCTGGTGATAGATACGTGTCTGGTGTTTGCGCTTCGATCGTGTTGAAGAAGAGAGTTGAATCGTTCAAATGTAAGGACTGGCCGCGCAGTTCTCTCTCAATCGCAGTGGGTAATAAGGACATGATATGAAATCATTATATTCTAGTACATTTACAGAGCAAATTGAGGAGATTTGGTTTTCCAAACCGTATTGCAACTTTTTGGTACCAAGAGCTGTACAGTCAGAAATAAATAATTAACAGTTTCAAAACTTCTATCTATAGGTACGGTAAACTGTCAAACACTTCCTTGACCGACGACTATATCAAATTTTATACAGATCGACTACTCTATTCAATATGAAACATATGCTTTTGTAATATTGAAATATTTTCATCAAATATATTACTTTCTTCATAGATATTATTAGTTAAAGTGTTTTTATTATTAGTCCATCTCTAGAGCATATTGGCACATGAAAATCGCGGATGCTGGCTTTTAGCACACCTTTTTTTTCTCCTTTTCTTCTGCATGAAGACATATTAATTTTGAGACTAAGAATATCAACTTGAGCACAACTTTACTTCTCACATGAGTGGCTTATGTAAGTTTTATTTTTTTAGTAAGTACTCGGTTCTTGTGGGACAACTGTCAATTAGGAAGATGTTGCACCCTAAGTCCCACTGATAATTATTTTTGCTGGTACGCTTTGAAAATTGTGTGTAGAGAGAGATCCTTTATATATGCCAACTTCGCATGGACCATCGTGTTGACATTTCCAATTCCAACAATTCCAAGTAGCTTGGAGAGAGCTGTCAACTGGTGGTGAGCTAGAGCTACTAGTAGTTCGACATGTGTGGACTTGGTCCTCATCTTCGGGTGGAAATTCACCTGTAGTTAGAGTTACTAATAACTGCACTGATAGAGATGCATATCTAGAAAGGCTTCTGCACATCGCTACTAGAATCCGTCTATATATCCGTGTACATCATTTTGTTGTTTCATTCAAATACATTCGATCCAAAGTCAAAACGTTTAGTGTTTGAACTGTACCTAGAAGCTGCCGCCCCGAACGTGTGGCCGTGCCGCAACTGCAGCGAAGAAATCAGCCGCTGCACCTGCGGCACGTTTTGGCACAAAAAAAATGCACTAGAGAACTACGGCAAGGCTGTGGCACGCTGCAAATCAGGTAGCGAACCAAACGCATGACACAACTGCGGCGCTAAAGTTACAATACGGTGCGGCATGTTTTGGACGCAAACCGGTTATTAATGATATCAAGATCAAGTGTAGTAATATGTCCTAAAAGAAGTCTCTAAACAGCGAGCTTATTACTGACACGCTCTCCAGGACCGGGACTGGTTATTAAGCTTAGCTCAGTCAATCTGACCAAGACTGTGTGCATGTGTAATGGCTTGAGTGGAAATGGGTTTTATGGGTTAGTAAGCTTGTGTTATTAAGCTTAGCTCACCTATTCCAAAGTCAAAACACGTACTACATCTATATTATATTATTTATTTTATTTCAAGACCAATAAGCGCAGTCGTATGTCCTAAACGTAGGCTCTAACAGCGAGCTTACTGACACGCTCTCCGGGACTGTTTAAGCTTAGCTCAGTCAACGTGAATCGCCGGGACTGTGCATTTTTCTACTGGCATCAAGTTGCGTTAAGAAGCTTTTGCTTGCTCCTGCAGTTCCTCTCTGCTTCTTACGACATCAGATCGATCTCGCGGTAGTACACGTGAACGTGATTATTCGTAGTCGTAGAGGTCGGTGTGGCAGCAGCCATGCATGGATGGGATCGAACAAAAGGAAAGACGACTACAGTGGTGTCACCAAGGCAAGATGCATAATAGAGGGCAGCAGCCGGAATAACCAAATTAGTAAATTAAACTACGCTATTAGGGAAATGATTTTTGGTTTAGAATATTATAGTCTCGGCTACAGTTGGGTCAAGCCGTCAAGGACTAATGTAAACATTAGTTCTGAGTCCAAATTTTATGGATATTGGAGGAAGGCTCACTAGGGTTGTCGTGGGGGCTGCCGCAGCCGCCGCCTAGCCTCCGGCTGTCGTCGTCGTCGCCACTTCGTGCAGAAGTTACCTTATATATTTATTAAATATTTTTAGAATAAGTTAATTTGTAAAGGAAGGATCCGGTCGATAAGGATCTCTTGCCTTTTAGAGTTCACTCAGAACTATAAATATTAGGGAGTTGTAATCGGATCAATTAAGAAGTAATTGAACGAAAGTCCTTTATTCTAATCTCCCGCGCTCTCTCTCTTTCCAACCACCGCCGTGCCGCCGCCGTCCAAGCATGCCGCCCCACCGCCCCCCCTCCCCCCCCTCTCCTTCCTCTCCACCAAGCCCAGCCACCCTCCCCCTGCGTGCGTTATAGAGAACCTTTAGTCTCGGTTGGTAACACCAGCCCAGACTAAAGGTCTACATTAATCTCGGTTGGTGTGTTACTAACCCAAACTAAAGAGCCTTAAGGCATTAGTCATCAACTAGGACCAATGTGGACCCTTTAGTCCCGGTTGATAACGCAAGCCTGGACTAAAGAGTCATCTTGGGTCAGTTTAAAAGGAAAGCATCCTCTGACAAGTTGGGTTGGAGTCCCACGATTGGTAGGAGTGGGAGACGTACTTGTGCTAATTATTTTTTGTAGCCTGGCAAATCCTTTAGTCCTGGTTCAGGCAATTAATCATGGATCCTTATTAATCCTAATTGAAAAAACTGGGACTAAAATCCTATTCCCAACGAGGACTATAGCCAATTTTTTGTACTAGTGCAAGTTTCTCGTCGTTATATCACTAAATATGTATCTTATATATGCATAACTAAACACAGGAAACTAACTTTGAATCCATCAAACCATAGGTTGTCCAAACCTCCAACGACAACATACTTCAATTAGTTCACTAGAATACCAAACCCTATCAACATGAATATAATATATCAAAGAACACACATATACTTTCTATGCCATCATATCCATGCATGCAACAACTTCACATGTGCAACAATAGAAAATAAGACGGTGCCTTAATCAACACAAAAAACAAATAAAAAAAGGACACAAAAGTTACGTGGAAACCCCTAAGATGAGGCGAAATGTACTATGGAATAAAACAAGTACAGGTGGTGTGAGCCAATAAGTGAGGGGGCATGCTTCAAATCCAACATCCCCGTCCACACACACACACACACACACACACACAAACCACATGTATAATATGTCTGGTGTGGCCACGACATACCATGTGGGGGCAGAGACTATCAACTTGGCACTAAATTATTGAGCTTTGTTATGGTGCTTGACAGGAACCACCGGTTCCTCTCCTGTTAAATTATTTACAGTAAATCTTAATCTTAATTAAGAATTATAATTAAGGGCACTTTAGTACTTTTGCTACTATACAGGATCTCCTGTAGAGTCTTGACGTAGATCGTCTGAAGGGATCAACAACTTGTACCTACATGAGCGCAAGTACGACTTCAGGGATTGTTGGTGCGAGGTATTGCCTCCGGGCTCCGGCTACGCCGCTGACTATGTGTAAGAGTTCGCCGGCGCTCGTCCAAGGGCCCGCCATTAACCTGCTGCATGGGCTAGCTAGATGCTCATCCAAGAAATCAATTCAAACGAGATTCTCATCCTCATCTACAGTGGTGATCGCATTTTGTATAGTGTGCATCGTCGTCGATTTGGCAGCCGCCGCTGTGAATGGGCTTCATCTCGAATGGTTGGTTGCTGCATTCGTTGTTCACAAGTCTGTCTAGGTCAGGCGATTCAAAAGACCCATATGCAAATTACAAATTCTATCCTCTAGCTTTAATAATTCAGATTAATTCCTAGCCCTAGCCCACCAATTTTTAGTTCCGGCCCACAACTTAACTTCCTCTAAATTGGTTCCACTTAGTTTTTAACTATTGGATCTATTTGAATGAAAGGCTCTCATTATTCCCAAGTGCTGTAAATTTTCACTAAATTTTTATAGGTTATTATAAGAAATAGTTGCATTTTTATATAATCATGAGCTAGTAACCTAGTGGTTTGCACATTTGCTCCCAAATACAATGGTGTTGGTTTGATTTCTGTTGACTGTTGACTTTAATTTTTATTTTCTATCTATTTTCTCAGTAATACAAGTGATGTACTCTGGGGTTCCACTGCACTAATTTTGTACTCTTTTGTTTTTCTATTTTCTCAGTATATAGTATCAAGCTGCAATCCTCTACATAACTATGGTTCTTGTGCTATAGTTACCTTTTATTTTCCTACTGCCATTTTATCCTCTATAAATTAACTACATTACTTGCTCAATGGTGCATGATGTGATTTGCTGAAGATGGTGGTTACATGGCCCTTTTTCCATTTTAGCCTAAAAGATATGGAACCCACTAACAATACGACATGTGACTAGATAAGAAGGGTCACACATGCTAATATGGAAGCTATATTTTGGTCAATAAGTTAAATAGTGAAAGCAAGTATTGTTTTCTTCTATTAAACAATGGAAGTTGTGTTACGGTCACTAAGCTAAACTGGCTCCTCTAATGTTATAATAACAACATTTAGTGATGAATTATTCTATTGTCATGCCATAGTCGTCATTAATAACCAATATGATGTTAATTTATTTAGTCATGTTTGTTGAGCAAGACGCCTTCTCCAAAGACGCCTTCTCCAAAGTCCAAAGTGGACAAAAATGTTATAATCAAGATTTATGTGTTCTTTAGAAAACATAAGAAGGAGAGGACAAATAATATTGTAACATTTTTTATGCATATTTCAAACTATTAAAATAATGTTTGACCTATATGCAACGCCTTCTCCAAAGTGGACAAAAATATTATAATCAAGATTTATGTGTTCTTTAGAAAACATAGGAAGGAGAGGACAAATAATATTGTAACATTTTTTATGCATATTTCAAACTATTAAAATAATGTTTGACCTATATGCAACTGGCTTAGCTTGTGGAGAAAATTTTACTGTCTGAATTGTTAAATAGATTTAAAACGCATGTAAATTTTCTTCTATAACATACCCACTACAAATTAAAAATTCCTAGCCCCACCATTGCACACATTTCACTCTTTTGGTTTGATTTGTTGGATCTAATTAATCTCCCCTCTTCTATCTCAGCCCTACCTCTCAAGAACGAGAACTAAAGTCTTGCATAACGATGAGTGTGTGTGCGTGTTATGAGTGTCTGCGTTGTACTGTAGTCTGTAGAGCTTTGCTGAAGAGCCCTTAAAAGGCAGCTTTGCTATATATAGATATAAGCACCTTGTTCTTGTTATCATCCGAGTTGAGAAAACACCTTAAAAGGCAGCTTTGCTGAAGAGCCCTTAAAGTTGCATATTGTTGCAAACAAGCCCCTATGGTCCTATTCAGCATACAATATATAGATATAAGCACCGTTTGACATAATGTATTAGCCAAAACGGGGCACAGATGGTGAAAATTGAAGCTGCATATTCTCAAAATTCTCCATCTTAGTGACAATTAAACCGTAGAGCAAATGCATCCAGTTTCTTGACATCCGGAAGTCCAATTCAAATGCCTCAATCACATCCAAGTGATCACAAATCAAGAGACGTGTAACAAACTCACACCATCATTAATGCTTCATGTCTCAGGCAGGAATGAATAATTGACGAAGTTGAATGAAGGAACTTGGCCTTTGGGGCCACACCTTAGTTGACTTGGTTGAGTAAGCGGTACCGCGCGCTTTGCTCACCCGACGCGTCGTATACACTCTGCATCAAGTTGGGTGAAGGAGAGCAAGAAACTTCTATCTCTTGTTGGGCTATTTGCTTGCTTTGGACTACGTACGCCTTACTCTCCAGCTCCTCTCTGCTTCGTGGAGCAGGTCTTGGTAAACATATACGCGTCGATTCGCAGAGGCATCTCGATGGGTGCAGTACCAAGTCCTACTTATGCTCATATGCATGCCAACACTTATATATATATATATATATATATATATATATATATATATATATATATATATATATATATATATATAGAACTACTACTCTATAGCTGGCTACAGAATATCTTATTCTATAGCCACTTTGAGTTACGATAATTACAATACTAATTTACGAGAATTATAGTAACTCCTTACTATGTGTTATAATAACGACCCAACTAATGCTAATTTATGAGAATTATAGTAACTTCTTACTATGTGTTATAGTAACTCAATTATCATAATAATTATAGTAATTGAGTTACTATAATTCTTATAAATTATCATAGTAATTGTTGTAACTCAAAGTGGCTACAGAATAAGTTATTCTATAGCCGGCTACTGAATAGTCTCACCCTATATATATATATATATATATATATATATATATATATATATATATATATATATATATATATATATATATATATATCGTCGACTGTTGGATCGTGCAATCATCGTCGTGCCCTAGTTCTAGTCTAGTGGGGTTTGCAACTTTGCATTGTTGCATACCATCACAATCTGCGTCGCTCACCATCAGCAGCAGGCTCTTCTTCGTCGTCGTCACTCGTTAGTAAATAGTATTAGTAATAATGGGGGCTTTTGTATCTGTATCATCATCCGGCCACGGCCACTCCTCCCACCCCGAGCACTGCGCACGCTTTAAACGTGTCGGCCGAAGCGACTCCTCCCCGCCGTCGGCGTGCAGGATGTGCAAGCTGAACGTGGCGCTCGGCGCGCCGGCCTATCGCTGCTCGGAGCCCGGCTGCGGCGTCGTCCTCCACGACGCCTGCTACCGGCGCCCGACGACGCTCAAGCGCCACTTCGGGCACCCCAAGCACCACCTCACGCTCGGCGCCGACACCCGCGACGGCCTCTCCTGCAGCCTCTGCGCACAGCCGCTGGGCACGCCAACCGTCGCCTACAGCTGCGCCCACAGCAGGTGCGCCGGTTTCAGCGCTCACCCGCGCTGCTGCGACCTGCCGAGGAGCATCAGGTCGCCGGACCTGCACGAGCACACCACCAAGCTTTTCCTGCGCCCGCCGCCGTCGTCGGCGTCGGGTGGGAACGGCAACGGCGGCGAAGTGCAGCCGCGGCGAACATGTCTCAAGTGCGGAAAGACGGCCACGGCGGCGGCCGCTAGGGCGGAAGGCGGCCGCACCGTGGTCGTACCAGTGCCCCAACTGCACCGCCGCGGAGTACTGTCTCGCGTGCGCGCTCGGCAGCGATAGCACCGGGCGCTGCTCTTGCTTGCCGTGCTGCGACGTCGATCCTGCTGCAGTGTACTGTGTTGGGCATTTTGCCGGGGCGCTCTTCTGTGGGTTCTTGTCTGGAATGGGCATCCCAACGAAGCTGTACCCTAGCGAAAATTAAGCTAGCTTTAATTATATTGGTGAACAAGTATTGTTGATTGCAAATGAATCTTTTTTCCATCGGAAAATTATGTATATACATATGTACACCCATATGTAAATCTGGCGGACGAGCGAGTCACTGTATGACCAACTTAGCTTTTGTTTCTTCTCTTATTTTCTTTGTTTCTTTTTTTTTCTTAATTTGCATTGCTTGGTGGACTCGACCCTTTTGTATTGATCTCTTATATTGTTTTCTTCAATAAATTTCTGTAGGGACTGCAGTCCCTCCAGTTACTTAAAAAAACTGTATGTTGTGTAATAGCATCCAATCCAATTTCCTGTAAGAGACTGTTCTTAATTTCTGTTACTTGCATATGATTAGTTACCAAAGTGTTCGGCTGGTCATATAAACCGGCTGATAGGACAAGCCAGCTGGTTTGCTATGAGAGAAAAATGCTGTTCGAACAGCCGATAAGTCCAGCTGATAAGACAACTGTCACGGACGGTGGCCAATAACTGTCAGTTTTAACAGTGAATTGGCGCCAATATTGAGCAAAATTTCCTAACAAATTTCAAGTATTTCAACAAAAAAAAAAAGTTCCTGGTTTGCCACCAATATTTTTTGACAAATAGCTAGCCGTATCGTCTATGTTGGTAGATCCCAGTTATTAATTAAATGCTGCTAAAAAAGTTATTAAATTAAATGTTTTCAGACTGATATATTAATATGGCTCTCTTTTTCTTCATGAAGAAAAAACTCGATCGAGGAACGGTTCGAATACAAAGCCGGAGGAGTCGCATGCAGAGTTAAGAGTTCATGCGCCAGATCGACTGAGCCAAACTTTCATCATCACATAAATACATAATACCGCCCTCAAGAGGCGTGCGTAAAAGTAGGTTTGAGCCTATATAAGAACTACACACATGGGCAAACATACGCAATAAGATGAAGGCAATTCCGCGTGAGATTTTTCCATAGTGGCATTATCACAACTAGGCATGTTTTAATTCTCTCTCTTTATCATTTCATTTTCTTTATTACTCCTTTTCAAATTCACACATGTCACATCACATAGCTAAGTCTTACCCAACTTCTGATGGAAACTAATTAATAACAAGTTCAAAACTAAACATATATAAAAAGTTTGAACTCGAGTCAAGTGGAGCGGGAAGAGTTGGTGTGGGTGACCATGCCACTGAGAGAAAAAATCACGAGCGGTCCTTTAACTTGACACGAGGTGTCATCTAGATGTCTCAACTTCTAAAATACTATTATATAAACTTAACTTCGGGTGTCATCTAGCTCCAAACGGGTCCAACCCACTCCGAATGCTGACATGGCATGCTAAATATGCATTGGCCACATGCGGGCCCCACTTATCATGATCTCATCACGCGTCAAAGGGAATAAAAAAACACACGGCTTTTCTTCTTCCTCGATCGGGCTCGCGTGCGTACGAAGAGACGAAGCTCCTCATCGCATCTGCTGGCGAGGGCACCGGCGCGGAGGTTTCAGGTGGACGCAGCCTTGGCCGGAGGGGAGGAGGGGGTGCCCGAGCGCCATCACGCGCAACGCGAAGCAGAGGTCAAGTGCTGACCTCTCCACGCCGCTGGGCGGCAGCCCGACGGACCGACCTACCCGCAAACTCCGCCTCCACGGCCTCGTACTTCCTCAGGAAGCATCGTGATCGTCGACGCGCCCGAGTCGATGATCATCGACCAGAACTTGGTCTCCAGGAGTCCAGGACCAACAGCCATGTCTTGCCCACAGTCACAAGAAACGTGGTACGGTGCCACGTCCCATGTACCGGGATCGTGCGTTTCCGTATTGGAAACATGGATCAGTTTCGTCCCAGCAGTAGAAAATCCTTTCTCAAAGAGCATTCCGCGTTCCACGATCCCCATTCCTCGTACCGATGTACCGGGAACTTTTGTGATTGTGGTCTTGCCCACACGGTACTCTCGGCTGCTCTTGGACTTGAACATGATGGAGGTCGGTGGAGATCTCGCCGACGGTGATTTGACTTGTTGCCGTAGCGGTAGTCGTCGTAGGCGCAGCTCCGGTTGCCGTAGCTCCGGCCGCCACACATGACGTGACAGGAGCGCGCGGGCGCGGCACCACGGCGCGCCGCAGGGGAGCGCGGCGTCCGTGGAGGACGGCGCGGTGTCCAGGAGCGGGAGGCCGGTCGCTGCCGGTGTCGAGTGTGTCTGTGAGAGCCACGGGCCACGGTGGCGTGCAGACGGCCAGGCGCACCAGGTACTCGTTTGTCACGACCCCGCCGGCGGCATCGAGCCCGGCGTGCACCCGCGCGTACGTGCACGGGGCGCTTGTGCGAGGACAGGAGCCGGCGACGGCGCGCTCTGGCTTGGTGCGCCATTCACCGCACGCACCAGGAGGCAGGAGCGTGATCAGTACCAGCAACGCCACGAGCTGCTTCTTCATACTAGCTACCTTGTAATGGGGTCACAGCACATGAGCTTTGCACTGGGATTACGTTGCATATTTTTCGTCCTCAAGCAGGCGCGCGGCTCATGGTGATTAGAGACTACTGCTATGAATTGGCATCGGATCGGATCAAGCACTGGATCGCCTGGCCCGACGCTCAGCCCCTCCGTAGAAAGCATGCATGCAGCAACACTGGAGGAGTGCGGCGGTGACAGCAGCATCAGCAGCCATAGCGCTAGCTGGGGCGACCCTCGCCGGCCACTACAGACCCAAGCGCGCTCGATGCCATTCTCCTGCACGGGTGCCCCTGCGCGCGTGTGGGTGCTGCGCCGGAGAAGACGAGGCGTCGTCGTGTGGGTGCTGGTTGCAGCTGCGGCGTCGACATCGGCAGCGGACGCGGCACTGGCTGACGACGCCGAGGACGACGCAAGCTCAGGAGAGAGAAAAAACGGGAGGAGAGGACTTGACTAGTGGGCCTCACATGTGGGGTTGGGTTCAATGCACATTGCACAATTATCGTGCCACATCAGCATCTAGAGTGGACTTAGACATGTTTGACCTACATGATACCTGAAGTCAAGTTTATGGATCTCAAAATAGCATTTTAAGAGTTGAGGGATTTAGATGATATCTCGTGCCAAGTTGAAGGACCGGCCATGAATTTTCTTTTGCCACAGATATAATGTGCACGACGAGGACATGAGCAGGCAGTGCGCCTGCGTGGAGTATACTGTCTAGCGTGCGTGCTCGGCAATGCGGTATCACCGTGCTCTGCTGTTGCTTGCCGTGCTGCGACTGCGACGTCGCTCATGCCAGCAGTTATCCCTTGTGTCTTTGCAGCCTTTTCTCGCTCACCTTTGTAGTTGTAGCTTCGGTAGCTAAGTTGCTAAGTTCAGTTCGTATAAATAAACGATCCATGATTTATGATTCTTCTCAGTTATTATACGAGTATAGAATTATTGTTTTTTCTTTAAAAGATCAGGTTGTCCAGCATATATTAACTACATGAAATCTCCGCGCGTTGCTACGGGTCATCAAATGAAAATATATATGGGCATCACTCAGATCTCATCTACCCAAACCTCTACCTCTACTGTATCTAAGGGTCATCCTCCTCCTAAAATTTTAGGAGTTTTTCTTCATAGAATTATGCATGTTTCGGAGAACCACATGTATGTGACATGCAGTTTTGTTAGGTTTTTGCTTACAAACAGGTTTTTGCTTAGAAACGGTTTAAATTTTTGCAAAAAGTTATCGAAATATATCCATGTGGGGTCTTGTTTTGAAGAGTTTATTGCAAGGAACACCATGGTGCAATTGGATTTTAATTACTATACTTGGTTTAGGTGCTATGACTTTTTCTATTTTTTAAAAGAAATAGCTAGTGGGAGATAAATGAGCCTTAGTGGGGCTTACTCCTTTAACGCTTGATTCTTCTGTTCAAGGTCAAACGACAGCAGCGATGATGCTTTGCAGACTGAATTTTGTTGTGATACAGGTGGCTACATTTGCATTGTTATGTAGCGTCAAGTTTCAAACCTCACGTATGTTTATGGCCTTTTTCTAATAAAACGTGAGTTGCCTCCTGCATTTGGCACTGAACGGTAGTATAGCTGCAAGGACTTTAATTTTGGCCAATGCATGCGTGTCAGACTATTAAGCTGTGTGTTCATACATTGTCACGGCTCTCACGAGCCTAGAAATCCACGGCTACAGACAAATCAAAACCAATACAGCGAAAACAACATAAATTCTTACGTAATTTCTGGCTAAGGTGTAAGGCAAATTTTAATTTAGAACTTCCATGAAAAAACGTGAATTTTAGAACTACTATTCTACACAGTACGTAGAAGGAAAACTAAACCTCAAACTGTACTATTCCACGTATGGAGGTCAGAGGCACGTAGGGTACACGCGTACGTACCTGGCGGCGAAGTCGAAGCAGGCGAACGCGCCGAGCTGGTGCAGGAGGCGCGCGATGGCGCGGGTGTCGAAGGCGACCCAGCCCAATTGAAGCCCACATGCATCTCCTCAGCGCGGAACAGCGGCCCACATGCAGTGACCGCGAGTACTCCTCTCCTCAGCGCGGAACAGCGCGGAACACGGTGATGATGACGTCATTCGGGAGGTTTGGACCAATCACAGGGCAGAGAAATAGGCTAGTGGGGGTTAGAATTATAGGAGTTATAGATAAGAAGGGAACAAAGTTATATCAAATGCACAAGAGGCGCACCCCCTATGCCAGACCGCCATAGAAGGTGTTACCACTAGTACAGAAATGTTTTGTACTGGCGGTGACTAACCTATTTCTCTTGGCGGTTTTGCCAACCGCCGATGGGAAAGACCGGTGAAAATGGCCTATTTCCACCGGGCGGTTGTTTGAGAACCGCCAAGTACAAATTGATTTCTACAGGCGGTTCTCTTAAGCAACCGCTTTGTAGAAATCGCTGCCCAAAAAATATAAAAAATAGCAAAAAAAATATTTTTAAAAAGGCAAAAAATATTTTTTGAAACCGGGAAGGCACCCGTCCCTTTGTCTCCGTCGAAGTCGCAAGTCACGTATTTTTTTCGTAAAATCGCGCTACTGCGGCCGTGGGGGTTCGAACCCGCGACCTTGGCCTCTCGCGTATTCCCTCTACCACTACACCCACACGTCACTTGTGTCTATATCCCATTTCGGTTCCCCACATATTATCCCAAACCGATAGTAAATTCAACATTTCGGGGTCTAAACGAATTCAAATGAAAAAGTGTTCAACTACAAAGTTTCATAACTTTTCAAGATCTACAACTTTCATTTAGAGTGTTTCTCCATCCGAGGTCATTTGCAAAATTTGAATTTTAACTTTGAAAATTTCATTCGTAGTTTTATATAAAAAGATGATTTCAAATAAAAAAGTTGCCAACTACAAAGTTTCATAACTTTTTGAGATCTACAACTTTTATTTTGGGAGTTTCTCCATCCGAGAAAGTTTGAAAAACTCAAAAAAATTTAAGAGAACCGCCCGGTAGAAATAGGGGCGATTTCTACCGGGTCGTTCTAAAGAGAAACCGCCAAAGAAAAAATCAAACGCTAGTGTCAAGAGAAATGATTTGTGTACTAGTGTACTATGCCTCCTGCTGCATTGTTTAGTGCATAGCATTAACATCTTCATTTTGATTCAATTTTGAGCCGTTCTTGCGCGAAGCAATAAATGTGTACGGAAGTTTATTAATAAAAGGGAAGGCACTCAACATGATGGAATCTCTGGAGTTGGCGAGCTGGAATCATCTTAGCCTGGTGTTATTCTTTGTTGTTTTTGGTGCTGTGTTCCGAATACATGGATAGATCTAATTGGGGGTTTTCATTTAATCTTCTCTGTGTTGTATGTAAACAGTTTAATCCGTCACCGTACCCTAGATCGTCCATGAGTCACCGTTGCCATCCTCTGGCCATTCTTTTTTTTTTCCTACAGTATATAGAACTACATTGTCTAGCACGGGCGTTTCGTGAACCGATCTGATGCTCCAGACTAAGCAAAACTGATCTTCTGGAGATAAAAAATCCAAAACACAACGGATTTAACTATTTTTCCAATAAAACAAAGGATTGCAAGGGGAAAATACAGATATATAAGCATGGCACACAGGCTCATTATTAACGCACTCAAAACTTGATAATGACGACGATGGACAACAGATGGAGATTGGAAAACTAGGATGTTTTAAAGAAGAACGAACATGTTAATAACTAAAGGAACTACTAGTAGATATGGTATGGTACTGTTACTAATCTGGCAACACCCCAAGACAACACGCCCCTCCAAGAGACTGTCGTACCAAGGCCCAGGACGAGGAGGCCCAATACTCTGGTGACCGGCCCAACGTGGGGCAAGTAGCTGTCATTCCGTGAGCTGTGCGAGGATACTTAAGACAGAGGAGAGGAGAGGAGAGATTATGAAAATTGTAAACCGTAACTGAATTCTGTTAAGCCTTCCTCCTGGCTTTCGTGCTCTACTTTCCCTTCTCCGATTCCTCCTTCTCCGTTCCTGTCGTGCTTTTGCTAACATCTGGTATCAGATTTGTTTCCGATCCTTGCTTCCCCTCTGATTTCTTCCTTTTCGATCTGCAAACTGCTGTGGTTCGTGTTCTTCGCACACAGCCTTACTTGTGCGCCGAGTTCATTTGGTAATTCCACAGTGCCGCAGCGAATCGGAACGAATCCGTTCTGGATCCACCTTCCCACACATACTACACCAGATTGGCGAAGAGTTTGGGCGCCATGAATCCCGATACTCAAGTGCTGCTCAAGGAGATCCAGAAGATCGCCGCCGAGCAGGCTACGATCCAGAAACAACTTGAGGATCAGAAGCAGCTGCTCGAGCAGCGCTTCCAGACGGCGGAGGCGGCGCTGGAGCAGCAGTTCGCGGAGGCCGACATCACCATCGAGCGCCGCATCCTCGAAGCCGAGCTCCGTCAGGATTCCCGCCTCGCCGCCGTCGAGAAGGCCGCCGGCGAGTTCGTGTCGTGGCGCCAGGAGTCCGAGGGCACCATCAACGATCTTCGCCTCAAGGTGCTCAAACTCGACAAACACTGGGAGCGCTCGGTGTTCGCCGCCAACACTCAGCCCGGGTTGATCTCTTCAACTCCGGCGACGATGGAGCAGACCGTCGTGCGCCCACCTGCCGACGATAAGGCTGCTCGGCCCAGCGGGCACCGCGACGAGATGACTACACGGGAGGATGGATTTGGGGGTGTTTACACCCTGATCCATTCCCCGGCCAATGGTACGCGCACACCCCCTGAATCCAAGCCTATAATTCATGGCACGGCGTATGATTTAGCTGCTGCTAGAAATCGTCCACCGGATACTATTGGAGGTCCGATGGGTCGCCTGCCGAAGCTATTGTTTCCATCATTTGAAGGCGAGAACACTAGATTGTGGATTGTGCAGGCCGAGGATTATTTTGATCTCTATTCTGTTGATGAGTCAGTCTGGGTTCGTGTAGCCACAATGAACTTCGCTGGCCCTGCCAAGCGGTGGGCGCAGTCCTTGGGTCCGCGTTTGCGTCAGCTCACTTGGCCACAGTTTTGTCATAAGTTGCTTGAGCGCTTCGCGCGTGATGAGCATGAGGCGTTGTTGCGTAAGCTTTACCACATTAGGCAGCAAACCACTGTAGAGGATTACATTGATCGCTATTCACAATTAGTTGATCAGTTAGCTGCTTATGATTCTGCTCCACCTGCACTTCATTATGTCACACGTTTTATTGATGGTTTAGTTCCTAGTGTCAAGTCTGTTGTGCTTGTACAACGGCCATCCGAGCTCGATACTGCCTATACTTTAGCGTTGTTGCAGGAGGAGGCTGTTGCTGATTCTCGAAGGTATCGTTATGACAATGGTACTTTCAGTCGTCAATCTCATAAGGCCCCTTCTGCTCTATCTGTTGCTGACAAGAATGCAACAACCACTGAGGACACAAGAGCTGCACTAGCGTCCAAGGAAACTGAAGAAAAGCTTCGAGCTCTGAAGCGTCAGCGCCGTTCATTGGGCTTATGTTACAAATGTGGTGGCAAATGGACAAGAGAGCATACTTGTCCTCCTGAAGTGTTGAATGCAGTGCAGGATATGTGGGACTGTGTTCCTTCTGATTCTGAGGACGATACACCTGAATCTCCAGTGTCTGACGATCTCTTGTGTCTGACAGTCTCTAAAGCAGCAGTTGCTGGGATATCTGCACCTCGTACCATTCAGTTGCTGGGAAATATTCAAGGATTGCAGTTCAAGCTTCTGGTTGATTCAGGCAGTACTTCATCCTTTATCAGTTCTCACATTGTGCAACAACTCAGCTCTCAAGTGGTAGTCTCACAGTCAAATACTGTCAGAGTTGCTGGTGGGGGAATTCTGACAAGCCCTGGTATTCTGAAGAATACAGTATGGTTTATTGATGAGATTGCATTCACCAATGACTTAAAGATCCTTCCACTGCAACACTTTGATGCTATACTTGGAATGGATTGGTTGGAACAGCATAGTCCAATGCAAGTCCACTGGAAATCCAAGTGGTTACAATTCCAACATGCAGATTCCACAGTCACTCTACAAGGCTTGACTCCTTCTGTACATGATACAATGTTGGTTCATGTCTGTTTGACAAGTGCTGAATCTCCTGTACATGATGACCAGTCCCTCCCTCCTGAGCTTCAGTCCATCATCAAGCAATACCAAAATCTGTTTGATACCCCCAGTGGACTCCCACCACAAAGAGCTTGCAACCATGTCATTCCATTAGTCCCTGGCTCCAAACCAGTGGCTATCAGACCATACAGATACCCCCCAAAGCTTAAAGATGAACTAGAAAAACAGGTTGCTGACATGTTAGCTCAAGGCATTGTGCAACCTAGCTCCAGTTCATTTTCCTCTCCTGTCTTGTTGGTGCCCAAGAAGGATGGTGGGTATCGTTTTTGTGTGGATTATAGGCAGCTTAATGCTCTTACTCTTAAGTCCAAGTTTCCAGTACCAATTTTTGATCAGCTTATGGATGAGCTTGCCCATTGTTTTCGCGAGAGGAGTACTCGAAATTTCTCGGCGTATGGTGTTAGTTTTATGGGCGTGCCAGTATACTAACGTATACGAAATAAATAAATAAATCACACAGAGACAATCAAAATGAGAAACTTGTATTCTTTATTGATATTTTGAGAATTTTTACAAGTCTCTCTTTTACATTCATCCCTGCATGGCGCCTCAATCCACAGACGATTGGATAGTTCTTGGATTCTAGAGCCTCGCAAAGTACTCTAGTTAATTACATCCATAGTTTCGAGCCCTACGGAACACCTCCGATTAAGCTGCGTCAACGATCATCATAGACAAGTCTCTTGTCCTGTACTCCTCAGATGTACACTGCATTTAATAAGATAAGAAATAATAAACAAAAGCAAGGAGTTGCCGGGTGACTTAATGCCACATTCCGCCATACTTAGAGCATCGGCTAAAATATCTTAAGATCTATGTGTGCGTTCGGCCTCGTCGGTCTCGAACGTTATGAGTCCCGCCTCGTCGGTCGGGGCGTAATAAAATTCTCCGGCCTCGTCGGTCTCGGAAGATGAGTAACAAATTATGTTCGGCCTCGTCGGTCACGAACACTATAGTCCAGCCTCATCGGTCGGGATGTAGGAATGATTTCCGGCCTCGTCGGTCTTGGAAAATAATTAACAAAATTAAGTTTAATATTTTAGCCAGATCTCAAGCATCACGGAACATAGCTTTTCATCAAACTCGACTACTCCCGAACGGGTGTCTTCTCGATTTCCTATTACTTTTCACCTGCACATGTATATGAGTACCTGCACACGCATGTTCGTTCGTGCTAATTTAACATCAGGTCGAGATCTGCTTTAAACCTGATTGAATCTCACACACGTATTCACATACTAAATTTGGGAGTGATCTTGTACTGATAAAACAGCACGATCTAACCTGCAAAGAATACAGCAAAGAATACATATACGTGTATATAAATCCGGCCAAATACAACGGCGCCGGCACTAATCTCCATCCATGTCTTGTACCTACAATAGAGAAATGGATCTGCACTGTATGATGATGGCTGCACTTTCATTGCCACACTGATCTTTCGAGAAACAAAGAGTGACAAAGTTTCCTTTCATAGAACATGTCTGAATCTCAGGCGTTCACAGCGCTGCCGTCATAGTGGCATGTTCCTGTAAACAACAAAGACAAGGAAAAAGTAGATCGATGCCCTGCAAATCACTTACCATGGGGAAGCGTCATCGTCATGAGCCTGAGGAAGGAGGAACGATGGAGAAAAGAAGCAGACCTCCGGGCGATGAACGAAGGAAGAGATGTGGATTTGTTTTTTGCGTGTGTGAGTGTGTGATGCACAGGTGTGTGCGTGTGTGATGTTCTGGACTTCGGAATCCTTTCCACCTGCACAGAGACAAGAATATATAGAGGAGGGAGTAGGTCAATAGAGAGAGGAGCGTCTGAGAGAGTAGCGCCGCCGCCTTTCAGTTGCCAAGTGCCGAAAAAGAAGCGAGCTAGGCGGGTCTCCTGCTCATTCAAAATTTAAACTATTTTATTAGCTAATGATCTGCAACTTTCCGGCCGCCATGCTAATTACTGAAATTGAGGCCCAGCAAGGAAAGCCCCATGGCCATTGAGGTGAGTACACGAGCTAAAAGGATAATCATAATTATAATTTTTTTAATGCCAATTAACAAGAAAACTCTTAATGTACGGGCTTCCCAACATAAAAATAGCCATGATACATATCCTGTACGTATTCACATATACGTGTTGCCATTCCCTGAGCCACCAATTAAAAGAAATGCATGGCAACCGTACGAGGTCTATAAATAAATATTCTAGATATTTTAATTAATAGCCTTGCCGACAATAAAGCTCTGATTAAAATGTGACCCCACTGGTACGTATACATGTACACGTACATCATCAGCTAGATTAATACCAAGCTTATGTAACCTCTTCATGTAACGTGATAAATTTATGGTCCAACAAATGCCCCTCGCCAAGTAGAGTTCGAATGCATAGTAATTCTTGAAAAAGGATACGTAGCAATTCGTACTCAACTTGGCGGATAATTTTCACGTATCTTATTTGTCCTGCAAGGTTTGCACTTTATCCTTAATTTAATCACCTGTGCCTATAGATAGCTTCACTGTTTATGCGATCATCAGCATAATAGGATATTTCATTAGACTGATAAAAATCAATTATATATGGGCAAACAGAAGTTCCGTGATATCCCCTTTACCAAATAACAACCTTCCAGGAGATGGCATCTGTTAACTGATAATTATCGACTTTCCTCAGTTCTTGTTATATTTAATCCACGTACGGCCCACCACCTGACGCCGCAACAATAAATACCAGCCCCTCACCTGTCGCCAGGGCTTGATCATCTCTCTTTCCTGCACCCATCTCTTTCCCTCGCATGACAAATTTGCAATCGTCTTAGGATTTCTCCCGTTTGTGCCAAGGTAATTTTCTATTGCCTCTTTGTATCCTTGAATGCAGGGTGATAGCATGGCAAAGCCCTCCACATGTAGATGCAAACGAAGCATCGTGGCTTAAGAATGAATCGCTTAAGAATCACTAACAAGATCTGCTGGAAGGGGCCAGTGCTTGTATCAGAATTTTCTTGCAGGGATAAGGGCTATGAAGAGTTACCATAAAAGAAACGATTTTGCTGGTTGCGGCTGGCAAGACTCATCAGTCATCACCAAAAGCCGATTGCTTTTCTGATGATAACGCACCAGAACTGCCATTAGCCTGACATGCCTACTCTGTTCACTCCTGTGCACCAAACAAAATTAGACGGGTCACCGAAGATATGCATAGCAAGGCTATCTGATATGTATCCCGTTTCCTTTGTTATACAACAATACACTAATGATAATTTTTTTTGTGCAGGTAAAGTACTCCTGACCTTGCTGATGTCTGACAGTCAGCGTGGCTCTCATCAGCCTTACCCACCGTTTCGCAGGAATAATCATAGTGGACGGAGAAGATATTTCCGTGGTAATCAGCAGTACAGCAACAGCGTTACAGGTCCAAATAACAATTCTCAAGGGTATAGCGGTAACTCTCGAGGGACCCCAAAAGAATTTTCAAGCACAGGATCCTCCCAATAGAGGTCGTGGGCGCGGTCGTGACCGAGGACGTGGTGGACCATCACATTGGGAAAGACCATATCACAATCGAGGGAGAGGATTACACTGGCCGCAACAGCAAGGTCTGTATGTTCGAACCCTCCATGCCCACGAAGTGCACTCTGCACAAGAAAAATAATATATGTATATATTTTTTTTTTAGGAGCACCAGCAAACTTTCCAGCACAAGAAGATACTAGGAGTGTCGAACGATCGGTGAAAAACTCTCAAGCACCACATATTGCTCCGGCTTTTCAAGGAGTACCCTCTGATTCCCAAGTGCCCTACTTGATCCAAAATCCAGAGGCACCCAAACAATTCGATTATACTCCTGGCTTGCCAGCAATACCAGAAAGCCTCAAGCTCAGCCCTCCTCAACTCAAGTACCTAGTAAAAAACGAAATAGTCGTTGGGATATGCCAGCTAACCCGAAAAATGCTGAAAAGGTTGATACTACATCATCTTCAAAACTGGTAAGGGTATAGTAATTAATTTGTACTTTCTTTGGTATTGCAAGATGACTGATATGCCTTCTCTCTTTTTTTTTTTTTAAGTCTCCAAGAGTTCTTCCCCAGCTGTGTCTGTTCGTATTGGCATGACTGATACTGAGATTGATAAGAGGGCAGGCGCGGATGGTGAAGCCATCTTATGGGAAGAGAAGGACGAAGTTTATAGTGAAGCAATCGTAGACATGAGTTTTGATGAAGCCCCTGCAAACGATAACACTGAACAATACATCAGTTCTGTAGCTGAACTGATGAATCTTGAGCGAACTGAGAGAGTACAGGTCAAATTTGATCGTTTGAACCTATGTGAAGTCCCTACGCCTCCCCGCGAATTGACCAAAAAAACTTTTCGCTACGAAGGAAAGCAAGATGGATTAGGAGAGGTTGCCATCAAGGAGAGCTATAAAACATTTATAACCTTAGAGCCTGTGCTAAATGAAGCTCCTCCTGTGACTATTATATCTCTAGCACAGGAATTTTTGCGTTCTCCTGAGAAACGGTGGTACACCAACTCTCCTCCTCGGCTTTGTACTGAAATTCCCTATTATCCGATACAATTAATTTGGGCCCGGATCATGCTTACGTCAGTAGATGATAAGGCGATGCTGTTGAAATCAGATATTTTCCGTGGAGTCTTAGCCTCTCTTTACCATGTTCCTATTAATCCTTCACTGTTGGCAGCCTTCCTCACATTCTGGAACACAGAAGGTCACACTCTTCTTACTGCCCAAGGAGAAATGGGTTATCCTCTCATTGCCATATACGATTCCATGGGGTTGCCGATTTCTGGACATTTATATCAAGAGTTCATCCCACAAGTTTCTGCTGTTTCAGGGGTCGTCAAGACCCTTCACTCAATTTATGCTGATTTATGGTTGTCACACGCTGAGGGTCGAGACCAGGTCACTGTGCCAGAGTGGCTGGATCACTTCCTTGGTAAGAGCACATGATTTGTTTGCTCCTTTTTTATAATTATTTTCCCACACCGTTTACTGCTGTATATTTCTTAATCAATAATTCCCTTTCATAGGTGAAGACTTAAGCACAACGACTCAGGCAGGAGCAGCCATACCAAAGGATTTTTATACTGATCCAGCTGATCCTCTACTCACCAAGCTAGATTTTCGAGTAGTTGAATTACAGGGGCGACGCTCAGCACGATTTGCAAACCATGAGGTCTTCTATCGTCATGAGTACTCTGCAGAGGTGCACCGTGCTGCCTTCCTTGTTGTATGGCTTTGCACATACTGTATTCCCATTAATGGGGGAACACATATTCGTCCTGAGGTCTTTTCTGCTGCAGCAAGCCTTGCACAGGGTAGTCGCCTTGCCGTTGGCACAGCCTGCATGGCACATCTGTATCACAGTATTGACAACATCTGTCAGAGCATCATTGCCAGCTCTAAATCAGCTAGTGAATGCAATTTACAGTTACCAGCTCATTTTATTATGGGTTGGTTTGCTTCCTATTGGGATGCCATGCCCCTTCAGCCACCCGTGAATCCTCAGATAACTCATTTTCCACCATTTATTACTGATTCTTGGAGAATTACATCCATAGAGATCAGTATGTATGGAGCACATCGTTTGTTTTTAGAATTGACAGAGGATAAAAGGTCTCTTGCTTCCCTATCATTCTTAGGGAAATCCTCCATACGCTTTCCCACATCTGACACAGAGATTTCCTTGGATGACACAAGGGGGTCAATGAGTGGTGGTCGACGCTCCATCCGCATCACCGCGATCGACATGTTAACGAGTGCAAGCGTGGGTGCTGTCACACATATAAGATGTCAATTCTATCACAATCTAGTTTACTGCCCACATCGCTTTGCAAGGATGCATGGGTGTGATCAGGAAGTTCCTGATTTCCTGATGGAAGGAAAGAAGGGGGGAGTTCCTCTTGCAATTTTCAACCTATTTGAAAGGCACCCGCAATGAGACAATGGAGCACTTGCAGCGAAGGCATTTAGCATATTATGGTCTAATTGGACATCAGTTCCGTCTGCAACCTATTTCTTCACAAAAGAAGAGGTCCTTTGCATATGTGAAGTGGTGTGAATTCACTCTTAGCTTCTTAAAGGACATTGAGAGCAACTCCTTTCTCCAGGAAGCACCACCACCAGAAGCTGCAGTAGTTACTCCTAATAGCTCTAGTAAGTAAATATATCTGCTTACCCCCCCTCTTGTTTCCTAGTATATATAGTATCAGACTAACAACTGTGTTCTTCTGCAGCTACTCCAGTCATAGGAGACACCAAGAAGGCAAACAAACTCACAATTGTTCTTAATGGAAAGAAAACCTCAATTGCATCAAGTTCAGGTACCACCCTTGTCTTGATGCTCTTGCTTTTTTTTTTTTTTTCTCTTCTCATATAATGATTTGGACGTACCTAAGACGTTGCACTTTCCTCTGAAGATGGAAACAAAAAGAATAAAAAAGATGGACTGAAACCTGAAGATTCTCAGGCCGCTAAATATACTCATTGTGCTGACCCTGGTAACTACTATTGCCACACCTTTTTAATTTATTCGATTAACTTTAGCCATACTTCTTCATGCATTTAACATTGCTTACGGTTGTATCTTGTCTTCACGAAAGCCGCGAGAAAGCGTCCATCTCCTGCTGCTTCTAGTCAAGAAAAAAGTACTGGTACAACTCTTGCTAAAGAGGTGGAGGGGAGCAAGAAAGGGTCTGAAACCAACAACTCGCCTGATGACAGCCCGTCCAAGAAGCAATGTTTAGATGAATCAGGTAGCACCTCTGTACTGATCCTGCAAAAGGAACTTGCTATTTATTAATAGCTGTATTCTGATTGCTATATATATATTATTGTCCAGATTGTATGATGAACATGGAAGCAGCCTTACGTCAAGCTTTTGACGCAAAATCCAGCATAGAGAGCATCATCAAGATATACAAGGATGGCATTGGTGATGACTTCACCAAGCTTTCTCACCAATCTGAACCAACAAAGCTGGACAGGTACAAGGACCGTAGCTCCATTGTGGTTCCTACATCAAAAGATCCCTGGATACATATGGTACTAGGATATATGCGCCATGATCTCGAGGGCATTAAGGGAATGATAGCTGCACCTGTGTTGGACAAGAGTGCTTTAGTCACTACGGTAACACAGAGCCTAGGGAGATGGGGAATGTTAATGCAAGGTCGTGTCATCCCACAAGAAGTCTCTGAATTAATTGATGAGCTGAAGGATTTACAGAAAAATCTTTCTGCCGACTCAGAGCGTGTCGTCCCCATCAGTGTTTCTACTTTGCGGAGTGACGAAGAGCATATGCAAGATCAGCTGGATATCGGAAAAAATTCCCTTAACTCTGCACGACTCTGTCTTGGTTCGCTTGAAGAATGTGATGCTGCCTGGAATAAGCTCCTCGAGAATGTGAAGAATAAGAAGCTTCAACATCTCTCCAAAATTCAGGAGCTGGAGGGTGCCTTGCGCCTTGCGCGATCCAAGCTTTCCAAAGAACAGGATAATGAAGCTGCTATAGTTAAATCGCAAGCCCAATACAATCAGATAAAGAATGAAGCTTCAGAAGCTTTCTCCAATTTTGAGGAGTTATTGGCATGTGGCAGCAACTGTTTAGAGAGCATCAGAGCAAGCATCCAAGAAGCGGGGAGCCAAGGGAATTCCAACCTCTCAGCAGAACTACGTCTTCAACTTAAATTTATCGAATCTTGTGAAGTTGAGAGAGGCGATTAGTGGAGTCACTAGTAATAATAATTGTAGGGCAGCTCAGATGCCTTCTAGATACAGTAATTTCCTTTTATTCAACTTTGGATTGTAATAATTTTTTTTTTACTGCTGCCCCTTGTTTCTGAATTCTCAGGGACTAAGGCAGACAATTCTTCTGTTGCTTTTACTTTCATCATGGAGTTGCTTCATGCTTCGCTCTTCTCCCTTTGATTTTTTTTTTTTTTTTTTTTTTTTTTTTTTTTTGAACTGTATGCTCTGGTGATATCTAGTAACATCATACTGATAATCTGATGAGTATTCATGGGTCAGTATATAGAATGACTAAGTTACCTGTACATCTTATTCAAAATAATATGCTGGTACCAGACTTAATGTTGGCCAGCAGTAAAAAAAAACTACATTATTATGTATAATGAATGCAACAAATCATGCCGAAAAACCATGCCATGACTCCACGGTTGGAACAAATTCGTATTCCTGTTGCAATTGCATAGCTGGTAGCCAGAATGTCATCCAACCACATTGCATACTTTCTGAGATTAAATCTAGAATTGCAGCGAATGATCATGCCACAATCCAATTAATTTTATATCAACTCTACTGCAACCGTCTTGCTGCCACGGTGCCGCCAGTATTTTTGAAGGGTTTCACAGTTTCACATGTACCACACTGGCATGCTTCACTGCTCCCATGTTCCTTAGTGAAAGCGAAAAACACCATGCAATTCACTAGGATATTTTATCAACTCTACTGCGACCGTCTTGCTGCCACGGTGCCAGCCAAGTATAGTTGAAGGGTTTCACAGTTCCACATGTACCACACTGGCATGCTTCACTGCTCCCATATTTTTTTAGTGAAAGCGAAATATCATGCTCCTCACTAATTTTTTAGTTCTACTGCGACCATTTTTCTGTGTGGTGCCAGCCAGTAGAGATTTTAAGCGAGAATCTTTCTGCATCCAGTTGTTCAAACCTGAAAGAGAGTGAACAGAAACAAAGAACAACCCTGATGCTTTGTACATACCAAGGCAAAGAACAGAGTTTGAAGCGTATTTTTTTTTTTTTGTTGGCTTTCCCTTATCACTGAGCTATGAGGTAACTCAGAGTATGGCTGGAAGAGGACTCAACTAGTAAGATGATGATTGACCATGCTTGATCTTCTTTCTTATATATGATTTATTGTGTGTTGTTCCCTAAGTGATGGAGCTCTCCTCAAGCTATTTCTTCAGCTATAGTGCGCAGACAGCCTTGTACTCCTTGAGAAACATGGGAATGGCTGAAGGCAAATTTGTTTTTTTTTTTAGGGACAAGGCTATGGAAATATGCCTCAATTTTCTTGCGAGGGTGGTGGAAGATGGTCTCTCTCCGGTCAAGGGAGGGCATCATCAACTTCTTGATATTGGCTTTCCCCACTTATTTATTCACTTTCTCTTTTCTTTCTTTTTTTTTTTTTTTTTTTTTTTTTTTTTTTTTTTTTTTTTGGGTGGGGAGGATCAAGACACCAATACGCTTTGTCTCTAGGACCTTTGAGATCCCACCATTCCACACTTTGTGGACTAAACCTCGCAGGCATGATAATTATTTTTTTTTTACGGCCCTTGTTTATTGCTCACTGAGGTGGCAGGAAGCTGCACACTGAACCAAGACTTATGTCAAGGCAGGTAGCCCTCTCATGCTCTTCTTCCTATAGTTTTCCCCAGGATCAACTAGATAAAAGAAAAGGAGACATCAGCTGTACAACGACCTTTTACTTCAGATTTAGATTGAGCAAAACTCCGTCACCTAGGTCCCAATTGTGCAGTAAACGTGTTCATGCTGTTGTGCAGCAATTTGCGCATGATCACTCATCACGTTCAGACTGAGTCTCCTAACAGCCAGACCTGAAGAAACCAGCCAAGCGATTATAGGAAAGCCTGTTTACTGTTAGGCATGTTGACGCCAAGAGAAAAGTTTTTTTTTTTTTTTTTTTTTAAAAAAAAAGAACCCACTTCTCATGTTGTATTCAAAGGGGTTAAAATAAAGAAATAAACAAACCAACAAAACAAGTTTTAAGCAAAATATTTTTTAAGAAACCTGCCATTTATGGGTGGCATTGGCCGCAATCCTCTTGATCGATGAGCTGATAAGCACCTCCATCATATACCTGTTCAATGATATAAGGCCCTTCCCATTTTGGCTCAAACTTGCCCCGAGCCTTTCCCTTGAGGATAATGGGGCGTCGGAGAGCGAGCACCAACTCTCCTTTTCTAAAAACTCGAGGCCTTACAAGCTTGTCATAAGCTCGCGCCATATTATTGCGATATAATTCTAGATTTTTCAATGCCTGTAGCCTCCCTTCTTCTGCGGCATTTAACTCTTGATACCGTAACAGCACCTGTTCATCATTAGTGAGTTGATCATGTATTGCCACACGGAGTGATGGGATCTCAACTTCGAGTGGTAGGACAGCTTCACTACCAAAACCAAAGCATATGGTGTGGCTTGTGTTGGTGTGCGCACTGTGACACGGTATGCCCACAAAGCTTCATGCATCCGGTCATGCCAATCTTTTTTATTTCGGGAGACAGTCTTCTTTAATATTTTCCCAAGAGTTTTGTTAAACGCTTCAATCATCCCATTGGCCTGTGGGTAGTATCCTGTGGTAAAGTTCCACTGTATTTTATATTTGGCTGCAAATCGAGCCATCTTGTGTGATCGGAAAGCTTTACCATTATCAGAGGTAATACGATGTGGGACACCAAAGCGATAAATAATATTTCTCTCCAAGAAGTTAATAACATTGCCTGTCTTTACTTCCTGTAATGGTACAGCTTCGGCCCATCTCGAGAAATAGTCTGTAGCTGCTAAAATGAAACGATGGCCCCTAGCCGAAGTATCACATGGGCCAATCACATCGATGCCCCATGCATCAAACGGCCATGAGGGAACAGTTGGGTGAAGTGGCACAGGAGGCCGATGCTTGAAATCTCCATGTATTTGACAAACATGGCATGATCGGGCAACACGAAGGCAATCAGCCATGATTCCAGGCCAATAATATCCTGCTAATTTGACACTATGGCACATTTTTGCACCACATTGATGGCCACCACAAACTCCACCATGTATTTCATTTAGTATTTGATCAGCCTCGCTCCGGGAGACACATCGAAGAAGGAGCTCATCGAATGATCTCCTATACAAAACGCCAGCCTGCAGTAAATAAGATGGAGCCCGTCGCAAAAGTTGACGCCTAGCTACAGCATCATTTGGCAGGCTGCCATGATTAAAATAATCTATGAATGGCTTGCGCCAGTCATCTTCTTTGATGTTTGCAACAACTATGTTATTAACTTCATATTTTCCCGGAATTAATTCCAGCACGGCAGGAAGCAGCCACCTCTCCTCCACCTGAACTTGCACAGGCCCCTTATCAAGAAAAACAAGTGCAGCCGCTAACTTAGCTAAAGCATCAGCTGATGCATTCTCTCCCCTTGGTACATGATCAACCTGAATGCTCTCAAATTGCGCCATCAATTTTTTTGCAACCTCACAGTAAGGTGCTAATTCAGGCTTACGCACCTCATAGATTCCATTGATTTGCCTAATAATCAATTGTGAATCACCATAGACATGTAAACTATGTATGTTCAAAGATAGTGCTAATAGTAACCCAAAAATGAGAGCTTCATACTCTGCTTCATTATTTGAGCATTCCTCTTTGAGGAGAGAAAAAGAGCGATACAACGTCCCACCATTGGGACACCTAAATACTAACCCAGCACCTGCTCTTCTTCGCGGTGCCCCATCTGGGTCGTTCTCTACACGAGAGGCTCCATCAAAATATAACTCCCACGTTTCAGCACTAACATTGAAGACTTCCTCATCAGGAAGGTCTGTTACCAGTGGGGAATCATCAGGTACGGGGGTGTGCAGCGAGAAAATCAGCCAAAGCTTGCCCCTTGACTGCCTTTTGCGGAACATACGTGATGTCGAACTCCATCATCAGCACTGCCCACTTGCCAAGCCTGCCAAGAAGGGCAGGACGACTAAGGACATACTTCACTGGATCTGCTCTAGCAATGAGTTGGATTTCATGTGACAACATATAATGCCTCATCTTCTTCAGTGCAAATATTAAAGCAAGGCAAAGTTTTTCAATACCTGAATAATTCCTTTCAGCACCTACTAAAGTACGACTTAGGTAGTAGCATGCCACCTCTTTTCCTTCCTCATTATTTTGCGCCAGAAGTGCTCCTAAGGAAGCATCTTGTGCTGAGATGTACAATATTAAAGGGCGCCCCTTTACAGGAGCTGCCAAAGTTGGAGGATTTAACAAATATCTCTTAATGCTTTCAAATGCATTTTGGCACTGGTCATCCCACTCGAACGGGGCTCCTTTCTTCATGAGTTTTGAGAAAGGTTGAATGCGACCCGAGAGATTGGATATAAATCGACGAATATAGGCCAATTTTCCCTGCAAAGATTTCAATTCTTTCAAATTTTGAGGGGGCGGCATTTGTAGGATTGCCTTAATTTTCTTTGGCTCAATTTCAATTCCCCGATGATGAACAATAAAACCAAGGAACACACCTGATCGTACACCAAAAGCACATTTAAGGGGATTCATCTTCAACTGATGCTTCCTCAGTCTCTCAAATACCACTCGAAGATCTTCAATGTGGTGTTCTCGTTTTCGGCTTTTCACCACCATATCATCAACATAACACTCTACAGATTGATGAATGAGATCATCTAGAACATAAGTCATGGCTCTTTGATAGGTTGAGCCGGCATTTTTTAACCCGAAAGGCATAACTGTATAGTAAAAGTTACCTCTTGGTGTTCTAAAAGCGGTGTCAACAGCATCATGCTTGTGCATTTTAATTTGGTTATAACCCGAGAACCCGTCCATGAAGGAAAGTGCTTCATATCCTGTAGTAGAATCTATAACCATTTCAGTGACAGGGATTGGAAAGTCATCTTTGGGGCAAGCACGATTAAGGTCCCGAAAATCAACACAGACCCTCACTTGCCCATTCTTTTTCATAACAGGAACAATGTTTGCTAACCAGCGAGGGTACTGTACCTCCTTAATAAAACCCGCAGCAATCAATTTATCAACCTCAGCAACTATTTGGTCTTGCAACTCAGGGCGAAAGCGCCTTGGTAATTGCTTCACCGGACGGAATTGCGGATCGATTGCCAACTTGTGTGTGGCAACATCTGGATCTAGGCCTGGCATTTCTTTGTATGACCAAGCGAAACAGTCTCTGTATCCCATCAAAAATCTTCTATATTCTTCCCTCTCTTTGGGAGTAAGTATGGCGCTAACATAAGTAGGCCTGGGATCATCTTCAGTACCCAAATTAATCTCCACCAGTTCATCAACAGTGAGCTGAACACCCTCTTCTAACTGCGGAGGGGCAGGAGCAGCATCCAGCACCTCTCCATGATTAACAGGCATGGCTTCATGCATTCTGGACAGGAGATATTCCTTATCTCTTAAACCATGACAAGCACTTGCTGCTGCTTCAACAGAACGTGCTTCATGGAAATTTGGATATAGATACTCAAAACCTTCATCATCAGAAGAATAGTCTTCCCAATCAGTTTTTATCACTGTGGACGTCATGCAAATATTTACACAACCTGGCTGCTCAACTTCTTCATCATCAGAGAAATTTTCTTTATGATAACCTAGGCCATGCCTGGCGTGTGACGTGTGGCCTTTCTTGATCAGCCGCTCTGCTCGTTCCCACCATTCTTCACACACAAGAGGTGGAGATGGCAACCTGAAATTTTGCTGCAAGTGAATTCCAGCCTTTGTTAATAAAGGAATCATTCTTGATTCTACTCTGATGGCTGTTAATGCTTCTTCAACATTAGAGTCCATACCTGGCATTTGAAATGCATGGTCGCATGGTAGCTTATGTGGGACTTTGTAAAAAATAGTGGGGAATGCATGCTCGTTTATACTTCGAACAGCCCATAGCTCTAGGGGCTTCGCGGCAGATGTATGTAAACTAGGAAGTTGCAGGGGAGCACATGTTTGTCCCTGTACTTCAAGAGAGAGTGCAGCGTCACTCTCAGGCCCTGATGGGCATTTAAAAGTGCCTGGTATCATTAGCACTTTTGGCTATTTCTTTCTCCACAGTTAACGACACTGGAGTTGTAGCTCTTAATGCTCCCTTCGTATCACTTCCCGCCTTCAATAAAATGGGAGTCGATGGCCCAGCCAAGGTAGGCATAGAAGCAGCGGAGGTCGTCCCTGCCTTCAGCAAAATTGGGCTGGCAGTGGACAAGCCTGAGTTTGATACCTTTGGTACAGGTCCTCTTGACAATATTTGTGACATGGATTCATACTGGTGAGGACGAGTTACATTATATTTAGCTTGATCACGATCACGGGCTGCTCGCATTTTTGGCATGGCGGACTTCTTTAGAGAAGTTGAGCAGGGTGCAATCAAAAATTCCATCTCCGCAGCAGAGGAAGAGGATCCCGGTGTAATTAACACATCCATGGATGGAGTCACTCGCCCTTGGTGTTTCTCTGTCTCCATAGTTGGGAAATAATACTTAGCATCTGCATGATACACTTCCTGTATGGTGTAAGGAGTGGTGTTCCCAACAATGCGTTGCTGCTCTCCATTACTGTCCATGAACTTCAAACACTGATGTAACGTTGAGGGAACAACACGGTATTTGTGTATCCATGGTCGCCCCAAAAGTGCTGAATAGGACGTATTGGCTTCTATGACAAAGAATTTAACTTTAAAACTGAAGGTTGACATCTGCAGCTTTACAGTAACCACCCCTAAGGCTGGTTTAGCATGATTATCATATCCACATATTACTACTTCAGTTGGACTCAGATCTTCCATTATATAACCTGCTCTTGTCAAGGTGCGAATAGGCATAATATTTACAGCAGAGCCTGGGTCTATCAATATCCTTCGCAAGTGTGCAGCCCCAATATTCCCCTCAATGTAGAGAGGGCGATTATGATCGCCATGCTCCATTATCTGATCCTCCTCCGAGAATGTGATTTCATTCACATATAAGAGATTGTCATACAGACGGTGTCTTGCCATTGATGCCTGGTATAGCTGGGGCTTTTGTAGAGCTGTGATTAGTGCTTCTCTTAGTTCAGGCAACAACACTAGCGCATCATATACACTTAGCATGGCTGGAATGCGCTTCAAGTGAGCAATGACGTTGTAGTCCAGATCATGTTCTCCCTCATCTTTTAATTTGCCTTGTTCATGGGAAGTGGATGCCTCTTTATTAGGAGGCACCCTCTCTTTCTCAGCCCTGTATTGCCTAGATCTCAGAGGCTCTTGCAGCTCCCTACCACCACGTAGATTCATATTAACTTCCTTGACCTTCCCTTCTACCAATGAGTCCTCAGCAAACAACTCCTCCTGCTCGTGGCTTGTGAGTACCACCTCACTTTCAGCATCTTCTTCACCTTCATTTGTATATGCCATGTTACAAGACACCTTATTTACTGAGCTATCTGAATCAACAACCTGCTGACTCTGCCCCTGTTCTTTTGGAAAAAACTGAGCCAATGTTGGTAATGCAGGTTTGGCACGCGGGAAAGACTCATCCCCATCTGACTTGGGCACAAATCTTGCTGGCATGCGACGCCTACTTGGATCAGACCTGATCTTAATTGAAGGTGCCGCATTATGTGTAGGAGCATGTCTTTGCACAGCATGCTGATTACGGTCCCTCCTTTGAGGATTTTTGTACTGCATTTTGTGCCAAGATTGTTCACTACTTCCAGGGGTCACGGGTGTGAGTTGGAGCCCTTCAAATTGGTGTTGTACCTGTGAAAATGGCAGCCAATATTCTAACTCATCGCCCTGCTGCTGTTGGTGTGTTCCAAATTTACCAGCTGACACCATATTCACTTGGTGATAATCTGGATTCACAGCTTGAGGGTCGAGATTTAATTTATTTTCCTCAATAGACCTCTGTAACCATTCCTTGAAGGCAACACAATCCTCAATCACGTGCCCAACATACCGGTGATATGGACAATACAACGGATTATCTGTCATACCAGCTTGATCGGGCCGTCGAGGCTCTGGTAAATTTAATGCCCCTCTTGCCAAAAGCTGATCAAAGAAGTTTCTTACCAATTCTCGCCGGAATATATACTGCTTTTTGAGTAATTCTTGAATGCTCGGACGTGGTCTCTGTCCTGTCTGATTCCTTGCCCCTAGGACTGGTGCATTACGAGGTGCTGTAGACATTACTCCCCACCTAGTGGTGTTACTTTCGGCTTGTGCTTTAGGTTTGCCTCCATTATTAAACGCTTTTGCAGCCGTATGCAATTTCTTGTTATAATCAGACACGCCTGCATTCCTGTAGAGTTCCATGATATGTGGGGCCTTTTCAAATTCTAATTTTGTAGCGGCCACTGCGTTCCCAAGAGAACTGAATGTCTTTGGCTCACGCCGAGACACCTCCAAAGACCAATGTTGCTGCATTCCATGAACACACATTTCGACAGCATCTTGCGGGTGCATTTCCCTTGTCAGGCGAACGTAGCTGTTACGGAAACGAAGAATATAATCATCAATCTTCTCATCTCTCCCCTGTTTTATTTGGGACAATTCAAGAAGAGACGTATCTTTGCTCATACTGATAAAGTGAGACTTGAACAAGTCTTTCATCATTTGCCAATTGCGTACTGAACCTGCTGGGAGGCGGCTGTACCAATGGAAAGCAGAACCTGTTAAAGATGCCGAGAATTGGCGAAGCAAAAGGGATGGGACTCTTGCTGTATCTCCACAAGCCGCCTCAAAATATACTAGGTGTTCCCTAGCATCTCCGTTCCCATCAAATTGCCTAAACTTAGGTGGGTGCCATCCAGCGGGGAAGGCAACTCTGTCATGCCATGATTCATAAGGCTTCTCAAGTTCACTTTCAGGGCTTCGAGGTGCTTTTTCCTCAGCCATTTGTTTCATTTTCCTGTTAATCAATTCCTCAGCAATATCATGATAATCCTTCAATGTACCCGGGGCTGGAGCAGCAGAGGTAGACTGTGCAGGCGCACCTGGCATAACTAAATTTATTCCTCCTGTGGGCATGGTCTGCTCCATCGTAACAGCTGCAGGTGGGGGGTTGAAAGAATAACCTGCGGCCTCTAGCTCTGCAAGCTGTGGATCTAGCGTGACTGGTTGAGGAGGTGGTGTTGGCATGGTCTGACTTGCAGCAAGTCCTGCAATCATGTTGAAAAGTTGATCTAGTCTTGCATCGATATGATCCATTCTTCTAGCATTTGCTTCTTGTGCTGAATTAACATTAGGGGCACTTGAATTTTCCCCAACTTCATGAAAAGTGTGCACTCCAGATCCTTGGTTTGGCCCAACCGGTACATGGACTAGAGGTGGTGGACGTGTCAACACTGTAGCGGTAGGAAGCGGCGCACTTGGCTGTGGTGCAGCAGTAGATGGCGCACGAGCAGGCAATGGTGCAGCAGCAGATAGCGCGCTAGCAGATGATGGTGCAGCAGCAGATGGTGCGCTACCAGGCGGTGGTGCAGCAGCAGATGGCACAGTGGTAGAAGGCGGAGCACGTGGTGGTGTTGCTGCAGCGGATGGCGCGCGAGCAGGCGATGGTGCAGTAGCAAGTGACGCAGCAGGGGCCTCACTCTGCCCAGAATGCATGTGCACAGAAGCTATGTTCGTATCTCCAATAATTTCCTCATCATCTGATGGTAGAGATGGAGCAAGCTCTGAAAAATGAGGTGAATTTGGCAAAATCCTTACTGAATCAGCATCTGATTCTTCATCACTAGCCTGTCCAGATGATGAACTGCTAGCTGACACCACCATACCTTGTTGGGCTTCAGCTGCTTCCCTCAGCCGCGTACCCACTCCTGGTCGTGTTAAAATTCGTCGAATCTGATTAGGATCACGAGGTAGCCGAGAAGCCATTTCCCTGTAACGGGAACTGGACTGGCTTCCAGGAGCTCCGCTCCGGTCGTGACCCGAGCTAACCGGCAGACATGGGGCTGTTGCAATTGCTTCCTCTTGCTCATTCGATGCTGCTACTCGATCCTTATGGGATTCCTGTAACATCAATGACTTGTTCCTGCGTAAAAGTGAGGGATTCTTCAAGACCATTGGGGTTGGATTTGGAAGAATTTCTTCATCTGATGAATATGTGAACTCATGGGAAACATGAGGTGGCTCCCATTCAGTATCTGAGTTTTGTGCAGCCATAGTTGTTATCATGCCACACATTTCGGTGTCAACCTGTTGCACTTTCTTGTCAGGCTGTTTGTTTCTATCATCGTCATTGACAGACTCCGCTATCTTCTTGCCATCCTGAGTGGCCGCAGCAGCCCCGGGTAAGGTCACCTCCGGGACCTGCCTAGTCTCTTCTGCTCCAGTACCATGTGGCTCAACTGTTCGTGGCCTAGGAGCTAACTGATCAATTAAAAAAAGTTATATCTCTCATTTCTTGCTAAGTTTGGAGAGACTTGGAGTGTAACCCGCTCATTGTCCGTGTAGATGCGCCCATCAGCTCGGACACGGACCTGTACATGATGTAGCACAATATCTTGCAGCTCACGGTACATTGCCTCACGACTCCTCCGACGCCTTTCACGTTTTTGCCGATTTATAGCCGCATAGCGACTTCTTGATGGTGTAGGAGGGACTGAGCTTCTTGGTGCATTCCTAAAGGGTGCCCCTGGAGTGTTATGATATCTTCCCCGGAACTGCTCAGCTTGTCTCGAGGTGCCCTGCCCTCCAAAAGAGCTCCTAGCATGCCACTGAGGTTTATACTCCCTCGCAGCAGGGTAATGATGATTCTGCTGATAACTCTTCGGAGGAGGCATCGAATTATGCCCTGTATGATCATGAGACCGAAACTCATGTCGAGGCACCCATGCTTGTCGCGGGCGCCGATGAGGGAAACTTGGCCTACCTCTATAAGAGAAGGAACTCGGCCGATCCTGATTCTGTAACTGTCGCTGCATCCCACTAATCTGGTTCTGTAATTGTTCGAGTTGTTGCTGCAACGCCCCAGCTCTAGGAGCCGGGGTTTCACTTGGCAATGATGCAAATCTATTAGAATTCTCGGCCTCATAAATATGATGGCACGGCACCCATGTTTGAACATTCTGAGAAACAGCCCTTCTAGCAAATTTATTATAGCTTGCATGTGTGGGTTCTCTCTCAATGGTCCGTCTCCAAAATTCATTCATGATTATCTCTGTGACAAGCTCTGTTGTGTGTCGTCTCTTTGGAGCCCATTCTCTCTGAGAAATCACATAAGGCTCTCTGATAGGATCAGCATGCTCATGTACAGAAGACTTCCTGGTGGAATCAGCATTCTGGGACATATGGCATTTACCAATGGAACTAGCATCAGACTGACTCACATTGGAATTGCTTTGTGGCCCAAAATTCTCAGCAACGCGTGCCCTCAATTGTGTTTGGAGCTTCCTCACTTGTTGCCTCTTTCTCCTATAGTTACGATGGGCATTTTTATTTTTGGAGATCCGAGCTTTAGCGACCTTTGCCATCAGGTGACAACTCATCTTCCCAAAACCCTGCAGGAGTTCAGCTTCGGTATGATAGACTGTCGAAGTGGCAATTTCAGGAACCTGCACCTTCTGTATTTCAGGGCTCTTCAAGATGCTCCTAGCATCACTCATCAGTGCACGGTACTCTTTGTTGGCAACTGCAGCCTTGTATTTAAGGGTTTTCTTTGATAACCCCTGCTGAGAAGAGTCCTCCAGCTGATGGATCTGTGTTTTGCAACCCTCGTGGAAACTGCAATTGGTGTCATCGTGCCAAATTGAAGCACGAAAGGCTCGGACGGCTTGGAGCCAGCGGATGGAGAGGCGTTGATGGAGGTGTCACCTGCACGAGATGTGCATTGGTTAAACCACAGCTCCACAAACAACTGCATAAATATGTGCAAAAATGCACAGGAGATCTAGGACAAGAGCCAAGCAAGATGACCGATGACGAGCAGCAAAGATGGGAGGAAATCCAAGTCCCACTGGGCGTGCCATTTTGTTTTCGCGAGAGGAGTACTCGAAATTTCTCGGCGTATGGTGTTAGTTTTATGGGCGTGCCAGTATACTAACGTATACGAAATAAATAAATAAATCACACAGAGACAATCAAAATGAGAAACTTGTATTCTTTATTGATATTTTGAGAATTTTTACAAGTCTCTCTTTTACATTCATCCCTGCATGGCGCCTCAATCCACAGACGATTGGATAGTTCTTGGATTCTAGAGCCTCGCAAGTACTCTAGTTAATTACATCCATAGTTTCGAGCCCTACGGAACACCTCCGATTAAGCTGCGTCAACGATCATCATAGACAAGTCTCTTGTCCTGTACTCCTCAGATGTACACTGCATTTAATAAGATAAGAAATAATAAACAAAAAGCAAGGAGTTGCCGGGTGACTTAATGCCACATTCCGCCATACTTAGAGCATCGGCTAAAATATCTTAAGATCTATGTGTGCGTTCGGCCTCGTCGGTCTCGAACGTTATGAGTCCCGCCTCGTCGGTCGGGGCGTAATAAAATTCTCCGGCCTCGTCGGTCTCGGAAGATGAGTAACAAATTATGTTCGGCCTCGTCGGTCACGAACACTATAGTCCAGCCTCATCGGTCGGGATGTAGGAATGATTTCCGGCCTCGTCGGTCTTGGAAAATAATTAACAAAATTAAGTTTAATATTTTAGCCAGATCTCAAGCATCACGGAACATAGCTTTTCATCAAACTCGACTACTCCCGAACGGGTGTCTTCTCGATTTCCTATTACTTTTCACCTGCACATGTATATGAGTACCTGCACACGCATGTTCGTTCGTGCTAATTTAACATCAGGTCGAGATCTGCTTTAAACCTGATTGAATCTCACACACGTATTCACATACTAAATTTGGGAGTGATCTTGTACTGATAAAACAGCACGATCTAACCTGCAAAGAATACAGCAAAGAATACATATACGTGTATATAAATCCGGCCAAATACAACGGCGCCGGCACTAATCTCCATCCATGTCTTGTACCTACAATAGAGAAATGGATCTGCACTGTATGATGATGGCTGCACTTTCATTGCCACACTGATCTTTCGAGAAACAAAGAGTGACAAAGTTTCCTTTCATAGAACATGTCTGAATCTCAGGCGTTCACAGCGCTGCCGTCATAGTGGCATGTTCCTGTAAACAACAAAGACAAGGAAAAAGTAGATCGATGCCCTGCAAATCACTTACCATGGGGAAGCGTCATCGTCATGAGCCTGAGGAAGGAGGAACGATGGAGAAAAGAAGCAGATCTCCGGGCGATGAACGAAGGAAGAGATGTGGATTTGTTTTTTTGCGTGTGAGTGTGTGATGCACAGGTGTGTGCGTGTGTGATGTTCTGGACTTCGGAATCCTTTCCACCTGCACAGAGACAAGAATATATAGAGGAGGGAGTAGGTCAATAGAGAGAGGAGCGTCTGAGAGAGTAGCGCCGCCGCCTTTCAGTTGCCAAGTGCCGAAAAAGAAGCGAGCTAGGCGGGTCTCCTGCTCATTCAAAATTTAAACTATTTTATTAGCTAATGATCTGCAACTTTCCGGCCGCCATGCTAATTACTGAAATTGAGGCCCAGCAAGGAAAGCCCCATGGCCATTGAGGTGAGTACACGAGCTAAAAGGATAATCATAATTATAATTTTTTAATGCCAATTAACAAGAAAACTCTTAATGTACGGGCTTCCCAACATAAAAATAGCCATGATACATATCCTGTACGTATTCACATATACGTGTTGCCATTCCCTGAGCCACCAATTAAAAGAAATGCATGGCAACCGTACGAGGTCTATAAATAAATATTCTAGATATTTTAATTAATAGCCTTGCCGACAATAAAGCTCTGATTAAAATGTGACCCCACTGGTACGTATACATGTACACGTACATCATCAGCTAGATTAATACCAAGCTTATGTAACCTCTTCATGTAACGTGATAAATTTATGGTCCAACAACAAGGCAATGTCCCCCCCTCCCCGCGCCAGTCAAGCCTACCGACGACAACACAAGCGTTCCAAAGGACACAACAAGCCAATGTCCCCCCGAGCCGGCAAAACCTACTGACGACAAAACAGAACGGATCGATGGCTATACCAGGGTGGAAAGGGCGACCATCGCCTTGTCCAACGAGTTCGCCTACTCTACTAAGTGTGACAGGTATGTTTGCAAGCATGCATAATTTTAGTATTGAATGCATGGAGAGGGCGTAATAAGGAGGTATTTTACTGTTGAGTATCTTAAGTGCAGGCCAAAGTCTCCGGTTTTGATTTGGGGGTTTTCAAATGATTGCCCATACAACTACGAGCATGGAAAGTTCATGCTGACCTTGGGCGCTCTCATGGACGAGCCATGGGACATCAGGAGGTTCCATCTCTGGTACATGGAGGCGGCGAAGGTAGGCCTCAAAGACTTTATTATCAAGATGCCAAATGAGTACTTCCACTTGGACGATGATGTTTCAATACCGGTCGAGTTCAGAGACATGCACTACCTACTACGACGGAAGGACCTTGACGTCGCTCAAATCACCTTGTTTGCCCTGTAAGTTCATTGTGACCTTGACACCTTTATTGCATTGTTGAAGCTAATTTAGGAAGTACTATATGGAATGACTTGTCCTTGCAGGATGCAGGCCCATATAAGCAAGCAATTGGGCCTAAACTTTGTATATGCCTCTCCGATGCATATTATGGAGAGAATCATCGTGGGGTACGATGTGCCAGATGATCATCTAGACATGCTAAAATTGAAACTAGAAGCAAGACCCGCGGCTTGAAAAATAACAATACAAACTACGAGGTATAACGCGGGAATGTACCTCAAAAGATGCATGAAGGCGGTCGGTGAAACTGGATGTCTCTTGGCCGCCCACCAGTTCGGATAAGTCTAAAGGATATTTGGCACGTTTGAAATCGCTACCAGTTTTCCATGTTTCAAGATCTGAAATCTTTATTGTTTGAATGGTGCAGACGGGGCCTCGTGGGCCACTAGGTTACATTTTTAGTCTATCCTCAGGACGGAAGGGCCATCATATTAGACTCTTTGAACACTCCAAAACAAGGCTACCGCGAGTTTGAACTACCATTGAAATAGTAAGTAACTGTACCTATCCTTTTACATTTAACTTAATTATATGTTGAATCTGGCGCTGACTAGTAGTCATTTGCTTATACACATCGCTTACAAGAAGTACTTGCAAGATCCCGAATGTTTCGATCGGAGACCGAAGGCGAAGAAGCTAAAGGATGGTAACAAAATGAAGATCAAGTGCAACTTCAAGGTATGTGTAGCAAAAGCCGTGCTATTTCAAGTATTCTCGATCTCGCTCTATATGTTTGTAATCGATTTGTATTACATTTCGTGCAGTGCGCGAAACAACCCGTGGGAACTTCGCTGTGTGGATTCTTTGTTTGTGACCACCTTAGAGCGTGCCCCAAATATAGCAACGGCTGGTGGGTTCTTAAGAAGGAAATAAAGAAAACGTGCCGAAAAGAAATAGGAGACAAGCACCACACCCAAACTGTAGCAGACATATGCAAGTTTATCATGCAGGACTGTGTGCTTGAAGGAAGAATGTTCTTCAACCCCGATAGCGAGTATGCTCAAAACCCTCGGTATGAGAAGATCAGAAACTGGACAATCAAGCTACGCGTCCCAGGACTACAAGTTAGAGGACATCTTCTTAGGTTCGAAAGAAGCCACTTCTTAGGTTGTAGCGGAGAAACGTACAATTAGGACAAAACTTTGAATTCTCGCATGTTTAATTCTTCATCATGACTCGAATGTGCTACACTTATGATGTCGTCATGTGTGTGTGTGTGTGTATATATATAACCCCGCGCGAAGCGCGGGTAGCTGGGTACGAAGTTGACAAATACACACTATATATTGATCAGATTTAAGAAAAACAGTAAAAATGGTAAATAAATTAGGTGACTGTGATTGAAACATAATAATGTGTTGAAGTAAACAAAGGGCAGTCTGTTTTGTAGAAAGGCAAAATAGAGAGAGTAGTTGCACTTGTTTAATCTCTGAAAAGAGATATGTGATAGCCATAGATAAATAGGGAAGCAATTTTTTATTGTGAAATAATGCTAGCAACGCAATATCTTTATGTCAATGTAGTTAAGGAAAATAATATGAAACTAAATAAGTAGCCTTGTTAAAGTTGCATTCGGAAGTAGAAATTAGGGAGTGCATGGTAAAGTAAACAAACTTAAAACACGGAACCTTAAGAAGCAAACTAAAAACATGGAATGGTTGAGGGATGGCGAACGGCTGCATAATCATGATTTTTTATTCTGGCATTCTGTCGAGAACCTGAAAGGCGCATGACACGAAGACTGAAAAAAAAAAAAACAGAAATTGAAGGACGCACAATGCACTCGACGGGGGGTGCTGTCGACGGTGGGCAGGGCCGAGCACAACGTCGACGGGCGGGCGACTCTGAGCGGGGCAGCGCCGCAGCGGCGGCTTCGGCCACCGGCGGGGCTCGCTGGCACGGTGCTGTCCCGCGAGGCAGCAACCACCGGGGCAGTCCTGCTGCATGGCTGCTGCAGGCGCCGGGGCCGCAGGACCACGCCGCCGTGGCGGAGACGGGCAGAGGAGGGCGCGACGGGGGTCTAGATCGAGGGCGCCGGGAGAACGGCCAGCGAGGGCACAGGCGACGGAAGCCGCAGGTCGCCCAGAGAACGCGAGGTTGAGGTGCAGAGCGACTGGTGTGTTGCCTGTGGTGGACTGCTGGAGCTGGTCGGACTGGAGTCGGCGTCCTGATGAACTGAGAGATCGATTTGAGCAGCGCAGGTAGTGTGTAGAAGGTGAGGTACGTGGACGGCTGGATGTTGTGGTGGGGAGCATCGGAGGGCTACGAACCAGACACTGTTAATGTACAGGACTTTGTGAGGAGGCGCGTGTGCACCGAAATAAGTAGATGGGTAGATAGGGAAATTATTTCCTACTCCTGGGGAGTAACTACTCCCATGTTAATATCTCTAGATTTAAGGTGTATATGACCGAACGAAGTATATGTACACGAAGTATATGATCATACTAGACTATCTATGGTGGTATATATATCAAGTATGTATGCATACATAGAGTATGTGGTTATACTTATTTTATATACTGCAGTCAGTGGCATTTTCGTAATATATTAAAATGTATGGATTCCTTTGAAATTTTTTCGCATAGAAAGATTTGAAGTATCTTAGTATGAGTATATAAACATACTCAAAGTGATAAACAAATATGAACACATACGCAATATGATTTTTTAAAGATATGAGTAACTACTCCTGGGAGTAGGAAAACCTCATCCTATATATGTATGTATGTATGTATGTGTGTGTGTGTGTTATCTGTTTATGTTTAATGTGCTTTTATCTATTTTCATTTATTTACAAATTTAAATTTCAATTTGAAATGCAGAAAGTATTTTTAATTTGAAAATCAATAACCATGGCGGTTAAGTTATACAAACCGCCCACGCTTAATGAATTAACCATGGCGGTTGCGTTACATCAACCGCCATGGTTAATTGGTTAACCGTGGCGGTTTGCTTATGCATAACCGCGGTTGTGTCAACTGCCACGGTTAATCGTTGATTAACCGTGAACTATACTTGGTGGCGGTTAAGAAAACCGCCACTGTTAATCTGTTTTAACTGTTACGGTTAAACATGCTGTAGTAGTGATACTGACACTAGCTTATATGAAGATACACAAATAAAGGAGCAGTACGAATGGGAATCGATAGTACAGAACTAACTCAGTCATCAGGACACAGATCACAAATTTAAGTAAAGAAGAGGAACAGGGAGGCAGCAAGATAGCAAGCCTCCTTCAGTTAACAGCGGAGGAGCTCTGTGTTATCTCTTCGGCACGTACGGCTCAGGCAGCGGAGTTGACCTTATGCAGCTGACGACATCCTTTGGGTGGGGGCCGACTCTGACGCCGTGAAGCAAAGAGATTACAGATCTCGTCCACCTTTTTCTGCATGCCCAATTATTCATATTACGCACAGATTTTATTTTTATTTTATGTAAAAACAAGTCAACCTAGCTAATAACAGTACATACTATACATGGATTAGAACAAAACACATCACACGCAAGTTGTAATAATTAGAGAAATTTTACATAAAAGGAGTGGGGCAGCGAATCCAAAGAAGTACCTATGCCCGTACGCAGCTCACTCCCAAACAGGTTGTTTGGATTCCTGGAGACCTGATGCCGCACGCTTCCCATCACTTCCTCACTACAACGACCCTTGATCACAATTTCCTTGAGGCTCGAGAGACATGACAGCCCAGAGATGGACCTTTTGTGGCCGAGTGTAGAATGAAACGGCAGCACCTCAAGCTTAGGCGCTGACTCTGCTTCTTCAAATTTCACCGACTCAAAGACATAATATAACTTTTCCAGCTTCAAGACCATCAGATTTGGCAGGGCCGGCGATTAGCATGTGCAAAGTGTGCGACTGTTCAGGGCCTCAAAAATTACAGGGCCTCCAAATTTACATATTACACTAAGTAGTAAGTAGCAACTAATTAACAGCTTGCAATCAATAATTTGTTAATTGGAGTTGGCTCAACACCCCACATAAGGCTTCCCCATATGTACAGATTGACTCTTTGAAAATGATATCTTGAAGATGATCAAGTATGAAGATATAATTGAAGACTTTATTTCAAATACTAAGAGAATGATGTTTTTAAGAAGAACATAAGGTCGGTTTATTGCTTAAGTACTAATTGTATTGTTTTAGCATCAAGATTTGATATGTTCTAAGTAATGTAAGAACAACATATATTTGAAGCTTTATAATAAAATAAAAGTATGCTTTTGTTATATTATTTTTTTATAAATTTTAGGGCCACATCACTCATTTCATTCAGGGCCTTCCAAATGGTAGGTACGGGCCTGGATTTGGGAACGCCTCTCGATGGAAGATGAGGCGGAGGTTTACACCAACGAATGACCCCTCCAAAAGACGTAGGATGGTCAGGTTGGGCAGCTTGCCAAGGACTTGTATGGTGGCATCCAACTCTGACAGCTCGGTCCTTTCAAGCTTCAACTTCATAAGATTGTGGAGCCCCTCTATCCATTCCGGCAGTTTGATCAGGCTACCACCTTGAGGCTTCGAAGGCTTTTGGAGGTGAGGACACCCCACCCAAGTAGTCATATAAACATGGCTCTCCCCAATGAATGCACTGACAGAGATTCCAGGCAACTAAGAGTATCAAGGGTGGAACAGAACTCCTGGTAGTTTTTCTTGTTGATGCCTGTTGCTGCTAACCTGCGCAACTGGGTTAGGCTTTTTATATCCTTTAGGATGTGCTTCCCCACAGTGATGTCAACAGTACCTAGTGTGTGCGGTGCTCTCAGCTTTCTTAATCCTCTTGGAAATATAACACCATATCCGCTTTGCTCCCTGAGTACAGAGGGATAATGAGGCAGCATAATGCTATGCAGACATCACGTCTATTTATTATATGCTATCTTTATCCAGAATCTGAGGTGCGCAAGAGAAGGCACAAAAAAGCCCCGAAAAAAGTCAATGCATATATCTTCCGCAATAGCTTTGGCATATCTTCGAAGCTATCTTCAAATGATTGAAAATCCTTGTCCCTAGCATATATGTATTGTAACTTCCTGAGATTGATGATGGTATTTGGCAACTTTAATATCCTTGTATCTTTAATATCCAGAGTCTGCAGTTGCTTCAAATTACCCAATGAATCGGGAAGGTGAAAAATACACTGGCACCCTCTTAAAGAAAGGTATTTTAGGTGAAGAAGCCTCCCAATTTCCTTAAGATGATGATCAACTAGATCTTTTGTGTTTTCCATGTCTAGCACTTGCAGTAAACACATTTTGGCAGACATGAAAAAAGGCCTCCACTTCCCAAACACCGTTAATGACCTTATACGAGACAGGTCCACTGCACTCTCAAACTCTTCCATATCTCCCTCCCAGTTGCTGCTCAGAGTGAGGTGACGCACAGCCCCCATTTATGTTTGACCTGCAACCTTCTTCTAGCCTTAAAATAAGATTTTCCTCTGTTGACTTTGCGATGCTGATATCACGTATGATATCATGGACTTGGCAAGAGTCAATTCGATGTCTATTGTACAATGAGACTTGACACGGTAGGATCATGCTTCTACCTATTAGTTCCATAAAGTGTCTATGAGCTATTTCATCCGCAGCCTTTTCGCGAACCTCTCTTGAATAACCTTCTGCAGTCCACCGCTGAATCAAAGCGTCTTCAGGAAAGATGGACATACATAGAAAACAAGACCTAAGATGATAAGGTAAACCAGCGTATAACTTCTACTGAGGATTGTTTTGACGCCTTCAAGCTCTGGGTTGATCTTCAATTCAGCACTAATACGCTCATTTAATTTAGCCTTTATCTGTGTGACATTATTATTCATACTCATGAATCTAACGTTATATTATGATTTTTTTTTTTGGTGGCAGGAGGAGGTCATTGAGGAGGGCAAAGAAGCCTTGAAGGGTGATGCTGGTGAGGGTCAGTAGCCTGGTAAACCCGATTGATGATTCGCCATGTTTTTTTGGCCCATCGTGTTGGACGCCATGTGCCGATAGAAGGCGTTTGCTGCTCCATGCATTCCAAGCTTCCTAGTTCCCTCCCTCTTCATGTTGTAGGCTGGTAGTGTTTTCAATCTTTGTTGGTTTTCTATATTCACCATTATCGCTGCATCGGGCCACAAAATGTTATCGCTTCAGACCTTGAGGCCGTTGCGTTTATTGCTGTGACCACGTGTTGTCAGGGATATAAGTTACTGTCAATTTACCAATACGTGGAAAAATCTTGCTCTGTGACCGCGTCATCCAGTCGGTGCTACGTGCTCCGAGTCAATCTCCAAGGAGAGCTACTACACGTTGCTAATTAAGCCGGCTGCTGCCTCTCAAGCAACATCCTCACCCATCGTCGCGTCATAGAAGTCACCAGTTGCTACAGGCAAAAACTATTTACGTCTAAGTATAAAAAAAACATTCCGTCCAAGTTTAGTAAAAAAAGTCGTTTTAGACAATGACACGGTTTTCTTAAGATCTTGTTTTTACAAAAATATTTATTGAAAAGTGAAACATGTATATATTTTTATGAAAGTATTTTTCTAGATAAATCTATTTATATGGTTTTTGTATTTCTAAACTCAACGACTTAAAAGTTATTCATGATTTATATTCTCGATGTTTGACTCAAACGCTGTGCAAAATGATTTCTTTTACCCACCCAGAGGAAGTATAATTTTTGGGATTAATTTCACATAACTACAACTATTTGTGCAACCACTTCTACAATACTACAATATTTTATAGGGAAAATTTACTGGAAGAAACTGAAAGTGATCTCTCTTTGCTAGTGGACATATAAAATAGAGCACTTTACTGGGTGGACACTTCGGTCCTTGTCAAATTTGCTAGTGGACACCATGCCTAATAAAATAATTTTATAAAATAGATATAAAATTATATAAATGTCCAAAAATTGTACATAAAATCTTCTACACTCCAACATGATGAGAACTAAATATTAAAAATATTGGAAATGATCATTTTGTCCACCTTCATAAATAGATAAAGTTAACCATGGTTAATTTGTTTATATATTTGTAGGACACAAAATCATGGAAAAATCACATAATGTGTACATTACGAAATCTTGACTATGCCAAATATATTAGCTCAAAAATCATAAAGTTTATAATAGTATATTTAGCATGACTGAGTTATAGATTTATCTTCTGTCAAGCTAAATTGATATATTAAACTTTATTTTTCTAGTTGATATTTTTTAGCATAGTCATTTTTAGTGATGTACACATTCTGTGATTTTTCTAAGATTTTTAGTGTCCTACAAATATATGAACAAACTGGTCATTTAGTGCAAAACAATACTTTTACTCTGCGTAGTTCTCATCATGTAGCAATGTATAAGATATTATGTATAATTTTTGTACACTTATATGATTTTATATGTATTTTGTAAAATTATTTTATTGGGCACGGTGTCCACTAGTAAATTTGACTAGAACCGAGTGTCCACCAGCAAACTGCTCTATTTTGCATGTTTGCCAGTATAGAGATGCTAATTTGGTGTCCTGTAGCAAATTTTTCCTATTTTATATGGGTCCACATGTCAACTACATAAGTTATGCGTGGACCCACATGTTAATTGTGTGTCCCAAATGTGGGTTCATGCATAATATTGTGTAGGCTTGTAAAACTAGGACCACAAGTAGTTATAAGGTCCATGATACAGATACGGAAAATTGTAGTTTCTTGATAGTAAGGCACATATAATCATAGTATGGCATTAATTAACTCTATTAAAAAGATTTGGGGCAGAGAATCTTCGTGCTAACTTTTTCATGTACATTTAATAAAAGTAGTGTGGCCAAAAAGCACTTTTATTCGTTTGTGCATGCTGCACAGCGCTCCTAGTTGCAGCTGCAGCTGCAACCGCTGCAATAGAGTCCAGTTGCTAGAACCGAGATTCATACTGTAGCTGAGGTTTGTGCTTTAAATATTCTTATTTTCTTTAGAATGAGAATATAAGTAGCCTCTATTTGGTCACAGCTCCACCTTCACAAATTTGTGAAGGTACAAATACTTAGTTTAAAAAATCTATGGATTTTCTTAAGCTAGAACTACGTCAAACAAGGCTAGCTGCAAGTGCAGCTGCAGCTGCAGCGGCAGTAAGCAGTGCCGAACTGGAAAGGTCCCCGCTTTAGTCTTCTCTGTCTTATCCAGTCCCACTACCTTTCCCTTTACTCTTCCCTCACCTCTTGCAGCTCGCTCTAAGCTCGGTGGCTAAACAAGTGAAGCAGCAGCAGCTAGACAGCGATCCAGGATCCACCATGGGAAACACCCTCGGCTTCGGCGTCCTCGGCTTTGTCCTCGGCTTCGCCGTTGGCGGCCTCGGCTTCGGCGTCCTCGGCTTTGTCCTCGGCTTCGTCGTCGGCGACTGCCTGACGCAGGTTCGAATCCATATGTGTTCAGAAGATACTGCCGGCTGCAGCGGTTGTGGTGGTCTCAACTCTCAATTCCATATGTCCCCATTTAATTTAGTACAGTAATAAGTTAAATCCTTGACAACATATGCAGAGCTCCACAGTCTAGACTGACATTTAATTCTCAGTAAAATTTACCTTCCCAGGATCAAAGTTTGTCATTTTTTTTTTCTTTTTGACCAAGGTCATCCTCTGACATATCGTGTAGATCGCCTTATGTGCGCTTGTCTTAATTTGGATTAGGAATACGATGGATCTTAGGCTTTGACGACCTTCCCATGACAATAGATTTATTTTTTTAATAATAAAAAAGAGATTGTTCTTTCTCGAAAAGAAACGGAAGAGGATCCTCATGAACTAATCTGCTGTTACTGAGACCATAGCAGCTCGTGCAGTTTTTTCACTTGAATGTTTTCCTCTTCGTGTGCGTGATTGAATATTTTTGGCAGTGCTGCGGATCCTCTGACGAACGGCCCTCCGGCGTGGAGTTACTAACATGCGGGCCCCGGCCTCATGCGTCATGGACGCGGCAGTACGACCCGCCTCCGCCAACCGCCCACTGGAGCCGCCCTTTGCCTACTCCAGCCACGAAGGCCGCTGGTTCAAACACTGGATACCAGGAGAGGGTGCCTGCCAACAGAGTGGTGACTTCTCAATATCAATACAAGTAAGATGCTGCTCTTTGTTGCTTCTTCAGATTTTTCGATAATGGAAAAGGTCGCGGCTTCCGTCCTCTTCAAAGAAAGGCATCGATCCACATTTAATTACAAGCAAACCAAAGTTCCGCACACACACACACTAAGAACCAAAATAGTATAGTATTGAGAAATCTGAAACAAAAAATGCCATGCATGATACACGAAGAACTGCATAGTACTTGACTCTATGATCTGACATGTCCAAACCAAATCATTCCTTTGGTCATCCGTGTGCTGCAACAGAGCCCAACACCACAGCCAGTGAGTATAAAACCTGCAAAATAAGATTTTGGTTTGCACTTATAAAAAATAGTGTCATTTCTCGTAGCCAAATGACCCAAATGAGCGCCGTGAACAAATGGTCTGAACTGACGGAGGAGGAACACCAAGTATGATATAGGCAGCACGCCATAGAAACTTGGGCGCTAGGCACAATGACATTCAAGATAATTGCGAGAAATTTCTCCCTGCTCCACCGATTCACTTTTATTGTCTTTGTGGCCACAGACTCATCTTGCTCTCTGTGTTCCTAGGACTGAGGACATCGACGAGTCATCTGCAGAGAGTCTGCGCGACTCATTGAGCTACGCCATAGCCAACAAGATGCTGATCCAGGTCCCAATATTAGGAACAACGAAGAAATTCTGGCGATTATCTGACAAAGCGACTAGGATCAGCAGAAAACTTGCATTGATACTGAGGAGCCAGCACTCAGTTGGCAAGTATCTCACAGCTCCTCTGCAGGTGTCCCACGTCTGGATTGGGGACAATGGGAGTGTCAAGCTCAGGGGGGTCAGTCTCACTGGTAAAGGCTTCAGTATTGAGCGTGTGAGAGATGACTACAAGCACCTTTTCAGGGTCCTGATTATGTTGATTAAATTATCGGCTGGGGATATCACCAAATTGCCTCCGGACTACGTGGAATTCCTCATGCTCTTGAAGAGGGACACCCTTGCAATGAAAGATGAATTCTTGATTGTAAACAATGTTGCGCTGCTGCCCATGAAAAACCGGTAATTCTTTGACTCAGTCGTCTTTGTCGCCTTTGTCGCCAGTCTCATTTTGTTACTCGTGTTCACAGCACTGAGGTATTCCTGATGCTACACGATAAAATTGTTAAATCTCTTGGCCGTACAAACACAGCAAAGAAGAAGAGGATACTCTCTAGCCTCCCTTACCAGAACAACTGGCTGGATACTGCCAAGGCAAATACAAAAATCGAACAGTGGGTTGAGGGTGTCCAAAACGAGTACAAAAGCACTCCACTTGATCTACTGCGCCTCAACAGAAATGTAAGAAGCCACTTGCATCAGTACAATAACGACGACGACATTGAGGAAACTCTGTATTGTGAATGGCCCGAGCTGCTCATGGTGATGGAGAATATGTTACATTTGGAAGGTGAGCTCGAAGGCACTGACATTCAGAACAAGTTCGGCTAGTCAGTCCTACTGCAAAACATATGTATTCTACATTTACTGTGGTTGTTAAGCTACTGTAATTCGATCATCAGTGCGAAAGTTTAGGGTAGAGTGATATGCTACCTGGTTTATGTAATAGGCTAGCATCTTTCTTCAGGTTTCACAACTTTAAGGTAAATTTGGATCAGCTTTATAAAACTACTAGCAAAAATATCCGTGCGTCGCAAAGGAAGAAAAAACTATCACATACATTTACAAAAAATGAGAATAGAAAATGTTATATTTGTATTTATGTTTTACGTTTCTATTCAATTTAAGACCTCTAGTTTATTTTGCCGTCCAAATGGTCCAGCACATGAGAATGATAGCCTCCATAAAAAAAACTGTGTTTAACTAGATCTTGAGCAATGTTTTGTAAACTACTGTTATAAATCTTCTGCACTTTGATGTAACTATTTTGTAATAAATGTTGTAATGTTGTGGTTACTCCTGTGTTGATCCTGGATGGAGGGTGATTCGGGGTTTCCCGAAGCCACCCGGCAAAACACCGGAGTTATCGGGTTCCCATGCACAGCTGTCGGGGGCTTTAAAGGGAGAATTGGATAGGCGCTATTGGTCCGATATGCAGAGCGTCGGCTTAGTCTAATGGCGAAAAACATGTTCTGGAACCTCCCTGGAATGCATTGCACTCGTGTGGTCATTGGTCCAATGACCACCGGACTAAGCACGTTGAACCATGCACCAGAGTAGCCGTTGGATGATCAAACGGCTAGTTTGAACAGGCATGTGACACTTCCGCGCGAACAAGGCATCGGACCAGGATGTGTTGGTCCAATGGGATGCATCGAACGATCCAATGCTCCCGAGTTTAGCCAGTGAGCTGCTCCAACTGCTCTTTTGTTGTATGGATGGTGTTATGAATAGGGGCTGGTCGGTATTTGGCTGGTTCTCTTGGCATTCCAACTGGTCAAACACTCTTGTGTACTTGTGCAAACACCTCCCACTCATCTCTTGGCCTTATGCTTCTTTCAAATTGAGATTAGGAGTGATTCTAGTGCATTTGTATAGAGTTGTTGCACCTAGTGGGACTAGTGATTGATTGAGCTGCGGTTTCCTTGTTACTCTTGGTGGTTGCCGCCACCTAGATGGATTGGAGAAGTTGTGGGTCATTGAGGAAGATTAGTGCCTTTTGTTTGCCTCTAACCGTTTGATATTGTGAGAGGTTTTGATCCCACCTCACGGAGTGCAAAGGGATACTCTAGTGGAATGCTCATGGCTTGCTGGAGTGGACCATTTTCTTGATTCATGAGGCACCTAAGTTGTGGGTCTAGCTTGTCACCCTAGTTAGCGCTTAAATCATCCTTTGGGGACTCGCCACAACAAGGACGTAGGTTGCCGGCAAGCAACCGAAGCTTAGGGATAAATATTGTAACAGAATCATCCGAATTATAGGGCCTATGTGCACCTGTCACACCTTAAAGGCCTCTGACGATTGTGCACGGGAACCCAATAACTCCGGTATTCTGCCAAGTGGCTCTGAGAAACCCCGAATCACCCACCATCCAGGATCAATACAGGAGTAATCATAACATTACAATATTTATTACAACATAGTTACATCGAAGTGTGAAGATTTATAACAGCAGTTTACAAAACATGATCAAGATTTGATTGGAGGTACGCAGTTGCCTCCATGGCTCTCCCTTCGGATGTGCTAGCTCTGTGTGTGTCTTGAGCTGATACTGCAAATATGTCTGGTGCCGATCCAGGAGCCAACAGTGGGTTAAAAAGAGCAGCTTATCTGAAACCTCCAAGACTGAATACTTTGCACCCACACTTTTTTTTTTTTTTGAAAAAACTTTAATTAACTAACCGCTCTAGCTAGCCTCTATGACGCTTTATTAAAGTACTCCCCACCTTTATTAACAAGTTGCCGTAGCTTTTGTTTTTTAATGCTCCGACCACCTTTGGACTTTAAGCGTACATAGTCCCTCTTAATTTTTTTACTTTTCTTGTTGGGTACTCTCTCCGTCTCTAAAATAAGTGATTTTTAGAGTTATCTTAAGTCAAATATTTTAAAAAATATTAAGATTTATGGTATCAAATTAATATCATTAGATTTACCATAGAATATATTTTTATAATATACTTATTTTATGCCATAGATGCTGTTACTTTTTTCTATAAGGTTAGTCAAATTTAAAAAAATTTGACTAGTACGGATTTTAGGAATCACTTCTTTCAGAGACTATATAAAGATGGGACTAAGAATTTTGTAAAACAACTTCTTTATTTGGTGTTTTAACTTAAAAAAAAAAAAAAAAGGCCTTCCGACAGTTTTGTGAAATTATTCTCTTATAAAAATAATATTTGATAAATCTTTTCCATAATTCGCCAATATATGTGCGTCCATTCCTCCTTCCCCACCAGATTTATTCCCTTCTCCCGCCCAGTTTTCCAGGTTGACGAAGCTAGTTAAAAGCTACCGGAGCAAAGCAAAAATAGAGTTGCCTATTCATTTTATTCACTTGCTATAATTATATGTTCACAAGTGATTTTTAATAAGTTTAGGAGATACTCTATTAATTCTTATTTTGATGGTATATAACTACGATAGTAAAGTAGCTCTAGCTTATTTCCAGAAAGTTGGTATATATAATAAAACCACCATATTTTAGTTTTCATTTTGAGGAATCTAATCATGATGAGGCGCGCACTAGAAGAGCGCAAATATATAATGACATGCAAATTATTAATGCATGCACACGCTAACAAAGAAAAAGCATGAGATTCCTCCCCCACTTTGGGTACCAACAGAATTAAGATCACTCACCACCCAAAGCTAAAATGCGCCACGCTATGATCAAAGTAGCCGTGTTTGGGTAGCTTTGTGTAGCATGATCGATGCCAACACAGATTATTATATGTTGATCAATCATCGACCTTTACTTTCACTTTTATAAATATAAATAAATCTGTAGTTAGTTGGAACTGTTCCCCACACAACAAACAAACAATTTAGCGATATGTGAGAAATTCATGACGTACGGATGACCAGCAAGATGGGCAACAAGCAGAACAATGCATGAAGCACGCACACGAGGCCGAGGTTGTCAAGCTGTATGTGCTCTGCTCAACGACTCGTCATCGATACTAGTGGCCTGTGGCAGCCGACCTGAACTAGAAATGTCGTTAGCAGCACCGCACAATCGTCTGAAGTCCAACAAAGTCGCGTTCTAGAAATGCCACACACAAGCAGCACTGCAGCAGAACAAGGCGATGTCACGAGAGCGAATGGATCCGCGGCAGACGATTTTGGGGGCCACTCAATCAAACACCTGATGAGCACCGTGACCATGAGAAGGGAGCACATCCACTCTGCGTTGTGGCGCGGCAATTCTTGACGCCGTGGTGCGGTGGCAAACGCGCTGCGCAGCAGCCAGACCTAGTCCCTGCCCCAGCACGCTGCACCCAAAACTTGAGCTGGCGATGGCCCTTGTCGTCGTGGTTGCGCTTAGTCACAGCCTGAGTTTGCTCCAAGTTGGTAGCAGACGTCGCTGGGCAAACTGCGCTCCTCCATAGATTTCGCTACCGCAGCCACCGGCAGTTGCCTGAGTTCTCATAGGAGCGCAGCACCGGAGGATGAATGACGACCGTATGTAGGTATATATAACCCGGAAAATGAGTGTCCTATATAACGATGTCTGCCTCATTCTAGTTATAGTTTCCATAATTCAACAGCTAGCCAAATGGTTTCACAAAGAAAGTCAACCAGTTACAGGTCCAGAGCTTCGGGGAAAAATAAAAGGACGTGGAAGAGCTCAGCGATTACAACAAACTTTAATTTGACACCACGATTCAAAAAAAATGAATTGATCTTTCTTTTGCTCTTAAAGAGAGCAGACCAAGCTCCTTTTTCAAAGGCTCTTAGAGCAGCAGGGATGGAGAAAGTGCACATGTAACAGTTCCACGCCAATTATACCATCGAACACACCAGAAGTTTGTCTACCCATGTTCGATTGTCTACCCGTAGCAAAAACAGGAATAAACTGAGAGCTATCTGAAAAACCAATGAACAGGAGCTGCTACTGAAAGTTCTACGAGCACTAAAGATCAGGCAGACGTTTTAACCTCCCTATAGCTAGTGCTGAACATCACAATCATCGAACAAACAAACACTAACTAGTGAAACATGCTAGAGTGATTAAACAAGTCATCCCACACTGTAGCTTGAAAGAGATGTTCCATATTCCAATCAACCAGGGCAAAAGAAGAGACACCAGGCCACTGAGATGAAAATATGCAAGCATGACCCTGCTGTTGTCGATATGAAGTTACACTGAATTATTGACAATCTGCAAGCACGACACTGCTGTTGTCGGTCTAAAATAGTAAAATTGCAGAACAATTAACAATCTGCAAGCACCACCCTGCCATTGTTGGTCTAAAGTTACAGTGAACAATTGACAATCAAAGCACAAACACATAGAACACCAAGCTGTCCAAGTCTCCAAGAATTCAGATCAGAACAATAAGCACAAACACATAGAACGTAGAACACCAAGCTGTCCAAGAATTCAGATCAGAACAAAAACTCTGAAGCACGACACAGCTGAAAACCTGTAGTTTCTGAAAATCAAGAAGTCACCCATTGGTTCCACCGACTTGCAGACTGACTTGATTTCAAGCTACTGTCCACCAATAACCAACTAGCAACAGCTAACAGAAGAACCACACGAGCTGCAGTTCAACTGAATTGATGGAACAACTCGCCCAGGTCATATACCGGAGGAACAGTTTGGGATGTTCCTCGCATTGTGTTTTTGGCAATTATGGAAGCGAAGAAATGCCGTTGTCTTCAGGAATGTAGCTCTTCAATTGCGGCAACTCCTCGCAGCTTTGGCATTGTCATCGAAAACCGCCAAAGCAGCCTGTTATAGACAGTTAGTGCGCGATTTTTCAGTCGGCAATGCAAGCATTAACAATTCTAAAGCTGCTGCAAATCATATTGTGCCATTTTGGGGAATCATCAATAAAATTCAGGTGGGGGAGCTAATCCCCATCCCTCCCCCCCCCCCACCCCTTTAAAAAAAAAAAAATCTGAACATTTTTTTTTTGAGAGGACCGGCAGGGGAGTCCCCTACCTATATTTTTGTATTTAATAAGGAGAAAAGTGTAATTTACAACAGGGGTTACAAGGCTATCAAAGCCTAAAAAGACAGCAAAGTTACAAGAAAATCTCACACCAACTATTACGGGAGTCTGCAGCTTAGTCACCGGAGTTCCCGGAACGACGAACCGGGAACGGGAACGACGTTTTAGATGCAATTTTTACACTGTGGGAACTATTTCGTTCCCGCGTTCCCGTCCCGAACGCTCGTTCCCGGAACGTGGAACGCTGCATCGTTCCCGTTCCGCGGTGACTATGTGTCAGGCACCTCAGGTTTAGTACCACCTTGTCAAGGCTAGGGGGCCATGACCACCTTATAAGGGAGAGCATCCCTCTCCCATCAGTCCGGGCTTTTGGGAGGAATTGGGCCTCTTGCCTTATAAGTGGGCCATGAGCGCATGAACGTCCGAACCTATGGGAGGTGGAGTGTTGGGCTGGGCCTGAGGTTGCTAACAAATGGTATCGAGCCCAGGCACCACCTTATGGGGGGTGGCCCACCTTATGGGGGGGTGGGATGTCGGGGGTACCACCTTATGGGGGTGGGATGTCGGGCACCTCGGGTTTTAGTACCACCTTGCCAAGGCTAGGGGGCCATGACCACCTTATAAGGTAGAGCATCCCTCTCCCATCAGTCCGGGCTTTTGGGAGGAATTGGCCCTCTTGCCTTATAAGTGGGCCATGAGCGCATGAACGTCCGAACCTATGGGAGGTGGAGTGTTGGACTGGGCCTGAGGTTGCTAACAAATGGATGCCAGGGGCACCACCTTATGGGGGGTGGGATGTCAGGCACCTCAGGTTTAGTACCACCTTGTCAAGGCTAGGGGGCCATGACCACCTTATAAGGGAGAGCATCCCTCTCCCATCAGTCCGGACTTTTGGGAGGAATTGGGCCTCTTGCCTTATAAGTGGGCCATGAGCGCATGAACGTCCGAACCTATGGGAGGTGGAGTGTTGGACTGGGCCTGAGGTTGCTAACACTATGGTCTGCAGTCTTTTTCTTGGCTTTGATGCAAACCAAGCCAAGTTCTTCCTAGTTTCGGAACAGATGCACTGATGCAGTATGCATACTGCCTCCCGAACTGATCATCATGAGAAAACAAAGACGACTGGATCACTTCCTCGCAGATTTCAGAAAAACAAACACTAGAAAAGGGCAGAGTTTAGAGGAATGCAAAACTGGACGTCCTCATGAGGAGATGAACCCAATTAATGACCAAGAAGGATCCTCACATATTCTAGCTCTAATTTACCCCAAAATCGGACCCCCAATGCCCTGGAGCTGCTCCATTATCCTGAATAATACAGTCTTAAAACACCTAATAATCTAGACAATACAAGATCAATCAGGCACCGATCTGTCAATTTTGAAGTTGAAGGCTCCAATGAACCAGGTGTGGTTTAGTAGGAGTAATCGTGACCTGCATTGCACATTTCTTCTGTGTACGATGACAGAGGATGACGTACAAGACCTGCAACATCACTTGCAGGGAACATGGCACGTACCCAAGCACACAACATTGGCCTGGCATATTTCAAAAAAAAAAAAAAAAAAACGAAATGCTACTCTAATGTAAGTAGAAAATAGCAGTACATTTTGTTTCTCAGAGACGGCATGGTACATCACTTGAAGGGCGCGTTGCACACTTGCGCTTGCACAGAGCCAAAGATCAGTGGTGTAGATACGCCTGATCAACTTGTCCTCTGCAGCTGACAGCCCAATTTGGGTCGGAACTCTGATGTCATGCAGCTAGGAGATTAGACAAACTTTTCTGCATGCCCAATTCATATTTTTGTATAGATTTATTTTACATAGGAAGTAAACATAACAGTAGATACTACAATGGATTAAAAGATAACACACCCCAAGCAAGTTCTAGCCGTTAAGTAATGATAAACAAACACAGGGCAAGCAGCGAATTCAATGGAGCTTCAAATCGGTTCACCTATGCGGATACAGGTGTCAGTCCATCTTGAAAACAGGCTTGTTTGGATTCCTGGAAAGCTGCTCCTGCACGCTTCCGATCATCAAGTCCTCACTATAAACAAGACCCTTGATCACAACTTCCTTGAGGTTCGGGAGAGATGACAGCCCAGAGATGGACCTTGTGCAGCGTATAAATGTATAATGAAACAGCAGCAACTCAAGCTTAGGTGTTGCCCGTGCTTCTTCAAATCTCACCGATTTCGGTTACCTATGCTATAGCTGCAGCACCATCAGATTCGGGAATGCCTCTCGATGGAAAGTGAGACGGAGCTCTTCAAGAACATTGAACGAACACCACAGGAGGCACAGGATGGCCAAGTTTGGTAGCTTGCCAAGGACTTGCATGATGGCTTCACCCTCCAATAGCTTGCATTGGTGCTCCTAGCACCAGCTTCATAAGACTCGACGCCCCCACCCCACCCCCACCCCCCACCCCCCCCGATCCATTCTAGCAATTTGACCAGGGGGCCTTCCAGCTTGAGGCTCCGCATGTTTTTCGGAGGTGATGACAACACCATCCAAGCAACCACGTAAACCCAACTCATCAGTTGATTCCTTTGACAATGATTCTATAAGAACAGCAAGGGTGGAACCGACCGCTTCACAGTTACTCTGATTAATGCCTGTCACAGCTAACTTGTGCAATTGGGTGAGTTTTCTTATGTCCCGAAGTATAGCTTTTTCACTGCCGGTGATGTTCACAACACCTAGTGTGCGCAGGGCTTTCAATTTCCTAAGCCCTCTTGGCATTATAACACCAGATGGGTCTAATCTCCTCGATGCCAAAGTAGGGAACACAACATATATAGCGCCAGAAAGTGCACACAATATCATGCAAATTTGGATCACCATGCATCGACTTGACATCCTTCAAAAGCCATGATGCACAACATGCCCCACAAAGCTTTGCTAGATCATGTGGTAGCCTTTCATTTGAGTTAACACACCTAGGACTCCAGCCTTCAGCAAAAAGATATTGTAGCGTCCTAAGGTTCATGATAGTTTTCGGCATGTTGCACACGCATGTGTCTTTCATATCTAGTGTTTACAGTTGCCGAAGGTTACGAATCTGGCAGGTGATAAATTTCACAACATTCCCAATGTGCTCAAGGTGATGGTCTATGTTGGATTTTAGGGCAATCTGAACAGGGGGAGGAGAAGGAGCCTTCACTCGAGGGCGAAGGTTATTCACAGATAGGGAACAATATTCAAACGCACCATCAATGCTATATTTACTGTATTCACCAACCCTTACATGGGAATCCACGCGCACCTTTTATAGTGTCCGAAACCGACTGAAGCACATTTACAATTTTGCCCTGAAACCCTAAGGGAATATACTAGGAATATTATTGGCATTTCTACCGTCACTACTAAAATGCAGAGATAAATCCCACCCCTAGCAACGACGTCAGAAATGGTCGGTATAAATTACTTGTCATTAGCAACTAGTCACTCTTGAATTACTAACATTTCTAAATATGAAGTAGGTTGTCATCCCTAATTATATTGCTAGGAAATTAACATAGATTTACATTGTACTAATGTGACTAGGCGTATAAAATGTATGAATAAAATATGAATGTAAACTAATGGGTTCTCGCAAGCGGACAGATAATTATACCGTTGTAGCATTTTACCTAGGGAAGTATCCAGGTTGTTGATTTATAATTATACCTCTGGGAAAATTATGTAATAAACTATTATTATTATATTGATGAGAAACTATATAGACTGAATAAACGATATTACCTAAGTCATATACTCTACTCATAAATGCATGTAGGTCACAAGATAAATAAAGATAAATATGGGTGATAGCATAATCATCAAGTATCATAATTAAGGATAATCATCAGAGCATCTTACTAGTCATAATCATAGCTAGCCATTTGATAAACTAAGGAGATAGGTCTATAACTACGTCAATTGAATAACTCTAATTAGTGCAACTACATCTAGTAATCATCGCTAAGTCAACCCTAAATCATCATTGCATGTAAAGAGGCATCAACTAATGAGGGTATTAAGACCTAAGTCACCTCCTTCGCGACCGTGCCCATGCTAGTCCTACATACGGGGGGGTGGACTACGAGGAACTAACGTAGCACCCACCTACGCACTACCACTCGTCCCCGGCATATCGGGGGTGCACTCGCAGATAAATAAGACATCTAGACACCACGCCTACATATCGCCTATCATCTACCCATTGTACATATGGATAAACGCTATACGAGCAATTACATGAATTCAATAAGATCGAAGTAACTAAACTAGACATAAAATCAAAGTAGACAATGACTATTGCAATTAAGAACAGATGAATCTATTTAGAGTAAAGTCTTCCTAATCTGAATAATGAATACAATAAAGTAATTAAGAACTAGATCTATTACCGAACTCTCGCGCTCCAAATTACGCCGCTGGGCTCCGATCCGATGAAGAACTAGATCTCCTCTACTTCTAATCTAGCTAGCTAATCCTATGAACTAGAAGGCTCTTGATGAACTTGAAGGCTCTTGATGCTTGATGGCTTGAGGCCTTGGTGAATAATGAATTGGCTCTCTCTCTAGGGGTCTACCCACATATTTATAGTCCTGGGATGCGCGTGCGCGCGCAGGATCAAACCGACGGAACATAGGGCTGAGATGCATCCTCGGAGGCGGTGGAGGAACATTCCGGAAGGGGGCCGCAACCCCTAACCCTAGGGCGCCGCCCGACCCCATGGTGGGGCCGGCCGCCCCACTGCCGCTGGCCGGCCCCCCATTGCTTCGGTGTCTTCCGAGTCTTCCTGAGTCTTCTCGCGATGTCCTCCGTGGCGGATAAGTTTTGTGGTTATTTTGCACTAGAATCCCTCTTTTTCAGCTTTTCTGAAAATCACCCTGGAAAATACAGAATATGCAAAACTCGTGGAATTTGTCAGATAAAGCCCTAGACTAATGTGTTTTCATGTTGTCCTTCGGGTAAAAAGCCCTAGTAAAAGTTGACGCTAACGAGTGTCAACAATACCCCCAAGCTTTACCTTTTGCCAGTCCCTTGGCAAACAAACCAAGCCTAGTTGATATTGTATTTGGATCAAGAGTTGCTACAATGTCATTATACTTTCCAGTACACATGCTTTCAAGTGAAAATTTCCTCCGGATCAAACAATGTATGCTCTAATCTTCAAACTTTCTCATTTCACCTGTAATATGGGGCTTCACAGCTTTTGCATAAGTCTTGAGCAGTCGAAAGATAGAACAATCAAGCTAAGTGCTATGTCTCAAATTCTTTGCAATACTAACATTCCGGAGTTTTTAATAAGTTTTCAGAATAAAACTCAGAGCTTAATTGTATGACACCCTTAAGTCTCTCAATGTATGTGATATTTATGGTTCTCTCTTGAGGCATTAATGTTGTTATGTCTCCTATAGCTAGAGGTATATATATAGTGGAGCTTATAGGAGTGGCAATAACAAGGATAGACATACTTGTAAAATATGTATTGTAAAGTCAACTAGTGGATCCACAGAGAATCGAGGCATACAATCAAACCAAGATGTGCATGTGTATGAAATATAATAGATAGGTGCATATGTGTTATTTATGGCTAACTCCTATTTCTACTTTTGCTCTTTTGGGAATGACTCTTTTAAAACTTTTCTCAGGGAAAGACATGGGCTATCTTTATTATTTCTTTTTTTGTTCAGAAGGCGGGCATCTAGTACCCATTGTTTTAATTGCTGGGACACTTGTCCATCTTTTACTCCCCCTTTTCTTTCTTTCTTTTTCTTTCTTTTTCTTTGCTTTTCTTTTTGCATAGCCACATGCGTCCTTTGAATTCAATAAATAAATCGAGAGATATAATCGGGACTTAGAGCATTAAAGACAGAGGGTTATCCTATAGGGTATTAGTATATTTTTGTGTCCTCTCCCAGTGTAGGAGGTGAACATTTTATGATGAACATGTATGGAAATATGGTGAATGATTGCGATTACTCCTTGAAGTAGGAATAATGCATATGTGGACTGGAGGGTGCAAGTGTTTCTTGGTTTTAAAAGCATGACAAGACTCTCAAAAGGTATACAACACAGGTTGACTGAACTCAATGCAAAGCAAGTAGCTTAAATGTGAAAGAGTTTTCCTATCCTCTAAGATGTAAATTATGGCTTTGGTAGGAATTCACATTTGTCATACAAGAGCTCATCATGTAATTTTTAGATTTTCAAAATAAAACCTCCAGAACTTAGCAATGCTAGGAATAAGATAAATAGCAGCTCAACCTTCATGATTTATGTTAATCAACTACCTAGACTTAGCGCAAGCTTATGCCTCCACGATTAAGGTTCAGAATAAATTCTCCAATTAAAACAACAGTGCTTGGAATTAGAGAGATTTTAAGTTTGACAAGTAGGTACTTAGTAGGCATTCTAACAGAACAACTATTCATCATCTCCAAAACAATTTTAATGTTCATCAATTTTAATAGCTCTAGCCTGGACTAATCATATTCTACTAAATATAGAACTAAGTATTTCTTTGGTTTCATTAATTATATATCTTTTTATGGTTTTATATTTAATATCTAACACAAGACTCTATGACTTCGTGGACCTTCATGTACCCACATATTTTTAGTATTTTATGACTATTTATAAAGTAGACTCAAAAATCGCTTAGGTGTAGTCACCTGATAACTAGGGGATGCTCCTCTCCCAAGCTTGATGATTGCAATATCTGTTGTAGATGTCCTTTAGAGCGAACTAGCCAATAGCGAACCCGGTGGTTGCAAAGACTCTCCTTACTATATTGTTGTTCCTGCATAAATACTCCACAAGAAATTAAAACTCGAGGCTCGAATTTAATAATGGGTTAGCGGTCACCAAAGAGTAATTAATCACTTTTATGAGTTATCTTTAATGTTGTCTAATTTAAGCAGGAATTCACTTCTTTTTTGAAATTTTCTTTTTATGATGCAAGAATTTAAATATGAATGCTATATATATATATATTTTTTTTTTTTGTCACCCACAGTGGATATTCCCTCGGAAAATGCCATAGGGTATCCACATGCGGCTTTATGATGCCATGAATAATGCAGTAAATATTTTTGTTTTATATTTTTAATAGGTGAACAGATGATGCTACTAAATAAATTTAAATTACTAATGCATTGAATGAGATAACTATCATTCTAACCTTATGGCTAGGGTACGGAATTTAAAGTCTACTGACAGGACTTAGACAGAGTGAGCACTTACTCAGTGGGTTCATCGTCTGAGGTAACCTCAGTCAACTTCCCATCTCGTGCTGATGCGTCGCGTGCCTCCTTCCATCTTGCTTCGGTCTCTTTTGCTTCTTTCTCTTCTAGCTCCTGCTCTTCATCTTTGTTTGCCTTTTCCCACGCTTCTAATCATGCTAGGATCTCCTCCTTTTCTTCCTTGGCGATCTGGTCCATCCTTTCTGCTTCTTCTGCCCAGCTACTCTAGCGAGGTACTTGCTTGTTCTCTTCTTGCTCCGGAAAACGATCTTCATATTTCACAACCTTGCCAGGAAAGTCTTCCCATCCACAGTGAGGCTGAGCAGCCTGACGGTGGGCTTGACGTCTTCTCTCCTGTTGCGTTGCTTTCTCTGCCCTGCTCATGGTTATTTAATGTTCTGAATTGACGATGTACCTTTCCGGTAGGTAGGTTGAAGTAGATGTGTCTGACCCAATGTAGATGTTGGCGTTGGCGGTGTAGAGGAACGGTCTGATGAGCCCATGGCTCCTCAAAATGTATCTATAGAAAATCCAAATATGGTAATTGGTCTTAAATTTGGACCTATTATTTTTGATGAGAAATATATCGAGGACATGGATAAATTTACTACAACTGGCCTTTCATCAAGTATATTTTTTAGAGGTGCTTTATTGTTTGGAAAAGAGGAGAAAAAGAAGCCAAGGAAATATATGTTTATTGGTTCGATGCAGCTGGACATGACATGAGCATTATTGGCCTAGGAGAGTTTTTGTTGAAGCTGGTAATTTGATGCATACCGATGCATGCATTCTGCTAGCAAGGAGATCACATATATTCTAATGATAGTAGCTTGGCCGGAATAGTTTATTGTTCATAGATATATCTAGTAGCACGTCAGGATGTGTCTGTTTGCATTTTCCATCGTTTTGGTTGAGTCCGTTTTTGTTAATTAGGCGTCAGGGTCAAGTCACGTTCCACGTTCATACCGGACCTGTTGTGTTGGTCTGACCATGTTTCCAAGCTAAGGCGGCCTGCGTGCCTTTTAAGCCTGGGTCAGCGACCCATGTAATTAGATTGAATTTTTTATTTTGTGGAGTTTATCTCTCGTCGAGCCGCCACCGCCGAGAACCCTAGTTGGGATGATTGATCCGGATCCTTCGTGGATTTGCGTGGAGTGCGTGATCGAGCTGCTACGCTTTGGGTGCATCGCTTGGAATTCTTGGAGTTCCCTCTCTTCTGGTCGTGGTTCGTCGTAGCCGCGGGTGGAAGATTATTTGCTGATCGGGTTGCATCTGTGTAAGCCAATCCCTCATTATTATCAATACAGTTCTAATTTGATTTATCAAAGGAATATTTGGATTATTCCTATTATTCTATCGTTGGTACTGTGCTGGCCGATTCATCATTACTCATTGGTCGGAGTTGTTATTAGCTGGTGACGTGAGATAATCTGAGTAGTGCTGCTGCCATACTGTTTGCAATATCTGATTAATAATATCAAGCAATAGTCTCGTGACGATATTGAAGGTGGATGCCATTGATTTCCCTGAATATTATATTTGCTTGATTGTGGATTATTTTTGCTACCGTTCACGTTAGCCTCAGAAGGAATTTCAGTGGTAGGAAACTATTTATTCTATTAAAAAGGGCTGCTTGATAATTATTTTATTGCTGAAATTACGCACCGTGAAAGATTGGGCAAATTTATTTGGACATCATAGGCGTATCCTTATCAGGTGGTATCAGCTTCTGGGTTGTTTACGGTGCATTTGAATTTGTTCAATGGCTGATTATAGCCTTGCTAACAAAGATATTAAGTGTGTGCCAACACTTTATACAGTATCCTATGGTTATCTTTACTATGCTTGGGAAGATGCCATGGAGAATTTTGCGTCACACATGCAGTTGTTTTTTGCTAAAAAGATTTTTTCTGATAATCTTTTGATATGGTGGCGGGAATTACATAAAGGACACGTCATGAGAGGAGAAGAACCTTGCAGGACTGGCACGATATGAAAGCCATGCTGCGGCACCGACTTGATCCTCCTCCTAAGCCGAAGCAGAAGATAGTTGGTGCTGGTGCAAAAGACTCTCTAGCCAACCAGTCGGTTGTTCGTTCCTCCCGGGCTGATTCTATCACTTTGGAACTGAGTATCATCCTGCTTCTAATCGGCAAGCTGTTGATATTAATTCTCATAATAAGTTGGCTTCTAGTGCTACTTATGGCAAGTCTATGCGTGCTGATATTTTTTCTCCTCCTAAATTGAAGGAAGCTACAGATCAAAGAAATTATGGTAAAAAGTTATCAGCTTTTGCCAGCAATTCTCTTAGTCCCACCAGAAAGTGCATGGAAGCAAGGGAAATTCAATATGTTGACAATCAGCAGTTTGTGGTTCCTGTTAAAACATTGGAAGCTAGTTCTTCTGCATTTTCTTATGCCAAGCCGCCAAAGAAGAACTATGCTAGTTATATTTCTGCAATTTTTTCTGATCCTCCAGCACACAGCAAGGAGGTTGTTGTAGTAGAAAAAGAGATGGAAGAAAAATCTACGGGACCATTGATTGATATTGTTGATGATACAACAAATGGGTTATCTATGTTGGCTCAAGAAGTCGAACGTGATGATACTGTTGTTCGAGTCAAAGGGCAGCGGTCTAATATATTTCAGTCTGAGTGCAAAATTCAAGATAAGGTATGCAAGTTGATTATTGATGGTGGTAGTTTCACTAATGCTATTACTTTGGATTTGGTGAACACATTATCTTTGTCTATGCGGAGGCTGCCAATGCCGCGTTATATCCAATGGATGAATCAAAGTGGTACACTTAAAATTACTCATAAGGCACGAGTTAAATTCTCCATTGGAAATTATGTTGATACAGTGGACTGTGATATTGCACCAATGAGTGCTTGCCATTTGTTGTTGGGTCGACCATGGCAGTTTGATCTTGATGCTACTCATAGTGGTCGTTCTAATAATTATTCGTTTATGCATAAGGGAGTACATCATGTGCTCAAACCAATGCTTGAGAGTGCTATCAAGGCTAAGGTGTTTGCTCCTGTGACAGTAAAGAAAAAGGCTATTGAAATTAAACCAAAGCCGAGGTCGGCTTTGCTTCAAGGGACAGAGAATGATGAGATATGTGCTGCACCAATGATTATTGATAGCATCCCACATGTTCCATTAATTATGGGTGATGTTACTCATGATGTTCCTCTGCTGACGACTATGGTTCCAAAAATCAATTCCATGGATGATATGGTAGTAAATTCTCAAGTTATTGAATATGAGTGCCCAAGCAAGAATAAAACTGCAACTTCTGAAGATGATTCTAATGGGGTAACTAAACCAGCTTCTGTTGTGGCCAACAATATTCTTAGTAACGCAACAAAAGAGGACTTGATGATTAGTTCTCCATGTGAGAGTTCCAGAGCCCACTATGATCAACAAAGTCCAGCGATGGTTGCACATCCATCATCTATGCAGTTTGGCCTAGAACCTGAATTTGTGAAGCACAGTAACAAGAATTATGGGGATATAATGGAGAATTTACCTGAGGATACTCCAAAGCCGAGGACGGCTTTGTTTAAAGGAGGAGAGGATGATGAGCCCATGGCTCCTCAAAATGTATCTATAGAAAATCCAAATATGGTAATTGGTCTTAAATTTGGACCTATTATTTTTGATGAGAAATATATCGAGGACATGGATAAATTTACTGCAACTGGCCTTTCATCAAGTATATTTTTTTAGAGGTGCTTTACTGTTTGGAAAAGAGGAGAAAAAGAAGCCAAGGAAATATATGTTTATTGGTTCGATGCAGCTGGACATGACATGAGCATTATTGGCCTAGGAGAGTTTCTGTTGAAGCTGGTAATTTGATGCATATCGATGCATGCATTCTGCTAGCAAGGAGATCACATATATTCTAATGATAGTAGCTTGGCCGGAATAGTTTATTATTCATAGATATATCTAGTAGCACGTCAGGATGTGTCTGTTTGCATTTTCCATCGTTTTGGTTGAGTCCGTTTTTTTGTTAATTAGGCGTCAGGGTCAAGTCACGTTCCACGTTCATACCGGACCTGTTGTGTTGGTCTGACCATGTTTCCAAGCTAAGGCGGCCTGCGTGCCTTTTAAGCCTGGGTCAGCGACCCATGTAATTAGATTGAATTTTTATTTTGTGGAGTTTATCTCTCGTCGAGCCGCCACCGCTCGAGAACCCTAGTTGGGATGATTGATCCGGATCCTTCGTGGATTTGCGTGGAGTGCGTGATCGAGCTGCTACAGTTTGGGTGCATCGCTTGGAATTCTTGGAGTTCCCTCTCTTCTGGTCGTGGTTCGTCGTAGCCGCGGGTGGAAGATTATTTGCTGATCGGGTTGCATCTGTGTAAGCCAATCCCTCATTATTATCAATACAGTTCTAATTTGATTTATCAAAGGAATATTTGGATTATTCCTATTATTCTATCGTTGGTACTGTGCTGGCCGATTCATCATTACTCATTGGTCGGAGTTGTTATTAGCTGGTGACGTGAGATAATCTGAGTAGTGCTGCTGCCATACTGTTTGCAATATCTGATTAATAATATCAAGCAATAGTCTCGTGACGATATTGAAGGTGGATGCCATTGATTTCCCTGAATATTATATTTGCTTGATTGTGGATTATTTTTGCTACCGTTCACGTTAGCCTCAGAAGGAATTTCAGTGGTAGGAAACTATTTATTCTATTAAAAAGGGCTGCTTGATAATTATTTTATTGCTGAAATTACGCACCGTGAAAAGATTGGGCAAATTTATTTGGACATCGTAGGCGTATCCTTATCGGGTGGTATCAGCTTACGGGTTGTTTACGGTGCATTTGAATTTGTTCAATGGCTGATTATAGCCTTGCTAACAAAGATATTAAGTGTGTGCCAACACTTTATACAGTATCCTATGGTTATCTTTACTATGCTTGGGAAGATGCCATGGAGAATTTTGCGTCACACATGCAGTTGTTTTTTGCTAAAAAGATTTTTTCTGATAATCTTTTGATATGGTGGCGGGAATTACATAAAGGACACGTCATGAGAGGAGAAGAACCTTGCAGGACTGGCACGATATGAAAGCCATGCTGCGGCACCGACTTGATCCTCCTCCTAAGCCGAAGCAGAAGATAGTTGGTGCTGGTGCAAAAGACTCTCTAGCCAACCAGTCAGTTGTTCGTTCCTCCTGGGCTGATTCTATCACTGGAACTGAGTATCATCCTGCTTCTAATCGGCAAGCTGTTGATATTAATTCTCATAATAAGTTGGCTTCTAGTGCTACTTATGGCAAGTCTATGCGTGCTGATATTTTTTCTCCTCTAAATTGAAGGAAGCTACAGATCAAAGAAATTATGGTAAAAGTTATCAGCTTTTGCCAGCAATTCTCTTAGTCCCACCAGAAAGTGCATGGAAGCAAGGGAAATTCAATATGTTGACAATCAGCAGTTTGTGGTTCCTGTTAAAACATTGGAAGCTAGTTCTTCTGCATTTTCTTATGCCAAGCCGCCAAAGAAGAACTATGCTAGTTATATTTCTGCAATTTTTTTCTGATCCTCCAAAGCACACAGCAAGGAGGTTGTTGTAGTAGAAAAAGAGATGGAAGAAAAATCTACGGGACCATTGATTGATATTGTTGATGATACAACAAATGGGTTATCTATGTTGGCTCAAGAAGTCGAGCGTGATGATACTGTTGTTCGAGTCAAAGGGCAGCGGTCTAATATATTTCAGTCTGAGTGCAAAATTCAAGATAAGGTATGCAAGTTGATTATTGATGGTGGTAGTTTCACTAATGCTATTACTTTGGATTTGGTGAACACATTATCTTTGTCTATGCGGAGGCTGCCAATGCCGCGTTATATCCAATGGATGAATCAAAGTGGTACACTTAAAATTACTCATAAGGCACGAGTTAAATTCTCCATTGGAAATTATGTTGATCTGATGGACTGTGATATTGCACCAATGAGTGCTTGCCATTTGTTGTTAGGTTCGACCATGGCGGTTTGATCTTGATGCTACTCATAGTGGTCGTTCTAATAATTATTCGTTTATGCATAAGGGAGTACATCATGTGCTCAAACCAATGCTTGAGAGTGCTATCAAGGCTAAGGTGTTTGCTCCTGTGACAAAAAAAAAAAAGGCTATTGAAATTAAACCAAAGCCGAGGTCGGCTTTGCTTCAAGGGACAGAGAATGATGAGATATGTGCTGCACCAATGATTATTGATAGCATCCCACATGTTCCATTAATTATGGGTGATGTTACTCATGATGTTCCTCTGCTGACGACTATGGTTCCAAAAATCAATTCCATGGATGATATGGTAGTAAATTCTCAAGTTATTGAATATGAGTGCCCAAGCAAGAATAAAACTGCAACTTCTGAAGATGATTCTAATGGGGTAACTAAACCCAGCTTCATTGTGGCCAACAATATTCTTAGTAACGCAACAAAAGAGGACTTGATGATTAGTTCTCCATGTGAGAGTTCCAGAGCCCACTATGATCAACAAAGTCCAGCGATGGTTGCACATCCATCATCTATGCAGTTTTTGGCCTAGAACCTGAATTTGTGAAGCACAAGACAAAATTATGGGGATATAATGGAGAATTTACCTGAGGATACTCCAAAGCCGAGGGGGGCTTTGTTTAAAGGAAGGAGAGGATGATGAGCCCATGGCTCCTCAAAATGTATCTATAGAAAATCCAAATATGGTAATTGGTCTTAAATTTGGACCTATTATTTTTGATGAGAAATATATCGAGGACATGGATAAATTTACTGCAACTGGCCTTTCATCAAGTATATTTTTTTAGAGGTGCTTTACTGTTTGGAAAAGAGGAGAAAAAGAAGCCAAGGAAATATATGTTTATTGGTTCGATGCAGCTGGACATGACATGAGCATTATTGGCCTAGGAGAGTTTCTGTTGAAGCTGGTAATTTGATGCATATCGATGCATGCATTCTGCTAGCAAGGAGATCACATATATTCTAATGATAGTAGCTTGGCCGGAATAGTTTATTATTCATAGATATATCTAGTAGCACGTCAGGATGTGTCTGTTTGCATTTTCCATCGTTTTGGTTGAGTCCGTTTTTGTTAATTAGGCGTCAGGGTCTGTTGGGGGAAATTATCTGCCCCAACCTCCGCTCCCGGGCGCAGGTCCCCTAACACCGCTTAACCCCTCACTCCTATGTATTTGTGGTGTCTTTCAGGAAAGAAGAACCTCCGCAGTGGGACGACCAGGAGGCCCCCGGTGACTCCAAGTTCCGAGGATAGCCGGAGGTTCGAACCTCCGCCGTGGATGACCGGAGGTCCGGACCTCCGGCAGAGCAGAACATTGAAGGTGAAGGTTAGAGCATCTCCAAGGGCTTTGCATTTAGACTTGGCATTTGGTAATATGCAAAAAAATTGTAAAAAGTAGTGTCCAATGGTTTTGCAATTCAGTTTTGCATTTTGGGAAAGTTTGCAATTGAGGGTGGAGAGTTGGCAAAATTGCCAAGCCTTGATTGCCTTTGCAAATCCGATCGGCCGGACATCTCGGGAGAAAACCTTCCACGCACTGTCTGGACTTGTTCCCGCGGCGCTGGAGTCTCCAGTTCGCGGCATAAAGGTCTCGGCCCGTCCATCGTCCGCGGCCGCCGCCGTTCACCTCCTTGGATCGCGGTTCCTGGCGATGAATTCGGGCCGCCGTCCAGCCGTCCCCACGACGGCGTTCGTCCCCCTCCCACACGGGAAGAAGCCAATGAGATAGATCGAGTCGATGATCAACGTTTGTGCTGCGATGCAGGAGCTGCATGCATGGATGGTCGTCGACTCGTCGTCGTCAATGGATGCATGCACCCGATCGGCCTCCTGCTGCTACGTTACTGCGCTCGGCCTCCCAAGAGCTACAACGGGGCGACCTCCCTAGGGCACGGCGACGAATTGGCGGCGGCCTGTCGCGCGAAGCTTGGCGCGAGAAATTTCACCGGGCCCTCGAGCAAGCGCCTGGGTCCACAAATTAGTTAATTGCCAAGTCTAAATGCCAATTCCCATGGAGATGTCCCATTTTAATTATTTGCATTTTGTTTTGGGAGTTTGCAAACAACAACAAATGCCAACTCAATTTGACAAATCCCTTGGAGATGCTCTTACTGGGGGGAGACGCCCGGTGACCCCAAGAGCCAGAGGCGGCCGGAGGTCCGAACCTCCGGCTGAGCCCAAGGTCTACAAAGGAGGCTGAGGTGAAGGCACAGATACGGCCCGGCCCACGACATTATGAAAGAAGATGTCCATGCTGCCCCTAGGGGGAAAAATAGCGGTTAGAGCTAGGTCAGAACTGCCCCTAGGGTTTGAAGGGCAAATATGTAATAGTCCAGATGGGAACTGTCTGGTAGTCACCTATAAAAGGGGGACTCAGCACTGTTGTAAAGGTTGTTGAGAATTTAATGAGAATATTTATTATTCAAGCGCGGTTCCCGAGCTTGGCTGTCTGAACCTGTTGGAGGGAGAGAGGCTTTTGCGGGGCCCGAAACTCGGCGGAGGTACCCGGCTTAGCGGGGAGCCTCCGCTCATTTACCAAATCCCGCACCTCTTGAGCGCGGAACCTTCCGCCAACATTGGCGCCCACTGTGGTTAGCCAACAAAGACCCTAACATGCCACCAAGTAAAAAGAGAGCCACCAGAGCGCCCACGCGCAAAGGAACTGCGTGCGGAAGGCCAAGACGCGCGCGTCTGCGCAAAGACCTACGCCCGAGCCTCCGCCACGGAACGAAACAGGGGCGGCGGAGGCGACACCACCGCTGTACCGCCACAAGATCAGGAGGAACCGGCTACAACTCAACAGCCCGAGGCAAGGCACACCGCAACACCGAGGAAAGAGCTGCAACGAGTACAAGCCCAACTGCAAGCCTTGCAAGTAGAAAGGGAGAGAGTGGCAGCACAAACATCCCGAGCCGTCGCGGAAGCAAGACAACAGATGGCAATCCTGCAAGCAGAGATACAAAGTATGCTCATGGCGCATACGAGGAAGGACACCCCGCCCAAGGGCCCAGGCTTTCGTAGCCTTAGCTACTACCCAACTCCAGTCAGGTGCACCCAGCCAGGGGCCAGCCTTCGCGATCTTTGGCGCAGCCCAAACACGGACAGTGGATCAAAAATCCCCACTGTCAGAGGGATTACAAATAGCAGCATGGCCGATGGGCTATAAGCCAATCATACTGCCAAAATTCAACGGCAAAACCGACCCCCCCATAGTTCATCATGAGTTTTGAAGCAGCGGTAGCCTCCGCAGGGGGAATGATGCAGTTCTCGCAAAATCCTTCGTCATCGCAGCGGAGGGGGATGCGCTTGCTTGGTATTCCATGCTCAAGCCAAGTTCAATCTACTCGTGGGAGAACCTGCGCGACAAAATAATGACCAACTTCAAAGGATTCTCAAGCGAGTCACTGACAGCATCAGACCTGTTTCACTGCAAACAGCAAAAAGATGAATCCCTAAGAGAATACTACCAACGCTTTGTCTAGCTGAAGGCGAAGGCTCCTAACGTACCAGAAGAGGTAGCAATAGAGGCAGCAGTCAAAGGACTGAAGATTGGGCCGTTTGCAGCACACTTAGCCAGAGAAAAGCCTGAAACTATGGAAGCGTTGTACTCCGAATTTGAAAAATACTGTAAGTCAGACAACGACCTCAGGAAGAGGGTTGAAGAGCAAAATCAATACAAACAAGCCCAAAACGCAAGCAGGCAGACCTCCGACTCAGGGAGGGGCTACAAACAGCAGCAGCCCCAAAACAAACAAGTAATGGGAATCGACCAACAAAACCAGCCAAACCAACAGTTGGGCGCACCAGCAGTACCGCAGCCTACCAAAAACCAGCCGAGGCAAAACACAGGAAAGAATTGGAATAGCAATTCTGGCAACAACAGGAAGAAGCCGTATTGTTTTTTCCACGGAGAAGACAAGGGACACGTCACAAAGGACTGCCCAGAAGCAAAGGAAACCCAGGAAAGGATGAAGAAAAGAAAAGAGGCGGAGGCACCGTTATACCAGCAGCCCAGGGAGGTCAATCACACCTCCGCGCCAAACTGGCAAAACCCATACTGCCCGATATACTCAGCCTTAAACAGCACCCAGATACACCCCTCAACACTAGCAGCAGCTTGTTTCCTGAGCCACCTACCTGCATGGCGTCCGGCACCTCCGCATGCAAGCTCAACAGCAAATCCCAACCAATACAGGCTAGAGCAAGCACCAGCCTACAGCCACCCAAGGCCACCTAGCATAACTTACATGGATAGCCAACCTCAAGGCAGAACCTATGAGGCGTTACCGCCACCTCTGCCACTCCCACCTCAGCAGCTGCAAGTATAGCCAACGGCCCAAGCAAAACAAGAGCCAAACCAGGAAAATCAACACAAACCCCACCACCCACTACCAACCATCGGCCTGATATTACCAATTAGCGGAGGCTCAGCAATGGAGTTCCAAACCAAAAAACAAAAGAAGGACCACCTCCGCTTAGTGAACAACATAGCAGTCCAAGGCCAGGTCAGAGCGACGGAATGGTCCAGGGTGCCAATAACCTTCACCGAGCAAGACCTGAAATTAGAAAGTTACCCCCACACCGACGCGATGGTAATAACGGCAAACATAGCAGCATGGGAGATAAAAAGAATTCTAGTGGATTCAGGAAGCTCCACTGATATACTGTTTGCAAGCTCCTTCGACAAAATGCAGTTCGGCAGGAACCAGCTGAAACCTTCGGAATCTCACCTGGTCGGATTCGGGGGAAGAAAGGTGGAGGCACTGGGGAAAATTGCACTCCCTGTATCCTTCGGAGTCACCCTGGGCACGAAAAACCGAGAACCGAGAACCGAACCGAAATGACCTGGAACCGAACCGAAAAAAACCGAAACCGAAATATTCGGTTCTGTTCGGTTCCGAGTTCTCAGGTACCGAAATTACCGAGGTAAATTCGGTTCCGTACCTCGGTAAACCGAAATACCGAATTAATACCGAAAAAAGATGTCCGCTTGTGGCTTGTCTAGGAAAGCAGAGGTGCACCGTGTACTGGCTGGCGCAGGCCCAAGCTAGCAAGCCCAACAACAGCCCACATGAGCAACCTTATCCTCTCGACCTCTCCCATTCCAGGCTGAAACGACGCTCATCCATCCGACAGCCGCGGCGCCCCCGCCCGGTGCGTGGCTGCGTCCGCCCGCGTCTTTGCGTCTTTGGCCCGCCTGCCCCCCCCCCCCGCTGGCGTGCAGCTGCGTGCGTACCAGCGCCCGCGCGGCCGCCCGCCAAGCCGCCCGAGCCGAGTGCCAGCGAGCCCGCGGCCTTGGCGTCTTGCCCGGCCTTGCCCGGTGGCGGTGGCGGTGCCGCCTAACACGACGCCCGGTGCCTTCGCCGTTTCCCCGCGTTCACCAGCGGCTCGGCCTCGCCCGTCGCGCCTCAGCCTTTCAGCCTCGCCGTCCGTCGCGCCCGTCCCCAAGCCCCAAAGGCGGCCGCTGAAATCTGTTCGGTATTCAGGTAAATACGGAACCGAACCGAATTTACCGATACCGAATTTGCTCGGTACCGAGTTTTCGTAGGAACGAGCGGTACTTGTTTTGCCAGGGACCGAATTTGTCGTAGTACCCGAAGTACCGTACGAGCGGTTCGGTAATACGAGCATGAGGGTGACTTAGGAGATCCGAACAATTCCAGAACAGAATACATAACCTTCGACGTTGTCGATCTTAACTATCCCTACAATGCCATTCTGGGCAGAGGATTCTCTAACAAGTTTGGGGCAGCAATCCACATGGGTTACCTGCATGAAACTACCAAAGACCTTTGCGGCGTAATCACAGTCCATGGAAGCCAAAAAAGAAGCAAGAAACATAGAAAGAACAATACACAACTCAAGTAGAAATGTCAACTCTGTAGCTGCAGAAGAATCAAGCAGAGGGGAACCTCCTGATATGCCCAAAGGGAAAACAAGCTTCAAAGCTGGAAGAAAAAATGAAAAGACAATGAAGTCGGTGTGTTTGGAGCAGTCCAGACCAGACAGAAAGATAACAATAGCCTCCAATTTGGCAAACCAAGAAGAGAAAGAGCTAGTGGAAGCACTAAAAGAAAACAAAGATGCCTTCGCATGGTCTGCGGAAGACCTCCAGGGAGTATCTAGAGATGTTATACAGCATACCTGGACGTTAACCCGGGCATCAGGCCAAAGAAGCAAAAACAAAGAAAAATGTCTGAAGACAGAATCATAGCAGCTAAGGCGGAGGTTCAAACACTCCTAGATGCGAAGGTGATAAGAGAAGTCAAGTACTCTGACTGGCTAGCGAATGTCGTACTAGTGCCCAAGAGCAATGGCAAAATGAGGATGTGCATAGACTTCACAGACCTAAACAAGGCTTGCAGAAAGGATGCATTCCAGCTCCCTAGAATAGATACATCCCTGGATAGGGCCGCAAACTGCAAAAGATTCTCCCTCCTGGATTGCTTCTCAGGGTACCACCAAATCTGGCTCAACAAAGAAGACGAAGATAAGATAAGTTTCACAACACCTTTCGGCACATACTGCTTTCTCAAGATTCCAGAAGGCTTGAAAAACGCGGGCTCAACCTTCACAAGAATGACAAGCAAGGTGTTGGGGAACCAGTTCCAAAGGAACGTCATTGCATATATTGACGACATCATAGTCATGAGCAAAGAAAAAGAGGAACACATCAAAGACTTGGCAGAAACCTTCGCTAACCTCCGCAGCGCAGGCTTAAAACTGAACCCAGAAAAATATGTCTTCACAGTAAGTCAGGCCAAGATACTGGGATGTATAGTAGGGCTAGAAGGGATCGCAGCGAACCCAGAGAAAACAAAGGCAATACTGGCCATGACAGAACCAACATCAAAAAGAGAAGTGCAGAAACTCACCGGCAGAATTGCAGCATTAAACAGGTTCATCTCAAAGTCAGCGGAAAAAAGCCTACCATTCTTCAAAGCTCTCAGAACCTCCGACAAAGTTGAATGGGGACAGGAGCAATCTGAAGCCTTTGACAAGCTCAAAGAATATCTGGCAAACACTCTAAAAGTCACAGTGCCAGAACGAGACGCCATGCTACTACTATATGTGGCAGCATCAGATCATGCGGTCAGTGCAGTGCTAGTCCAAGAAAGAGAAAGCGAAGGTCAGAAGGAACAACAACCAGTATATTACGTCTCTGAAGCCCTCGCAGCAGCTAAGCTGAACTACACTCAGGCAGAGAAACTAGCCTACGCCATCTTAACCGCCTCGAGGAAACTCAAGCACTATTTCCAAACACATGAAATCATAGTACCTTAAATCGCAACCAATCCACCGGAGAAATTCTCAACAACAAAGAAGCCTCCGACGAGTTGGCAAATGGGCCACGGAGTTGTCACAATACTACATAACATATGTCCCACGAACAGCGATTAAATCTCAGGCACTAGCAGACTTTGTGGCAGATTGTACACCTTCGCAGCGAAGGTTGCAGAACGTAACAGAGCAAAGTTGGGTATTACTCACAGATGGGGCCTGGGGAGTCAATGGCACCGGAGCTGCCGTAGTGTTGATATCCCCATCAGGAACCAAAATAAAGTATGCAGCCCGTTTGAACTTCAGGGCAACAAACAACATAGCAGAGTATGAGGCACTAATCCTAGGCCTGAACAAGGCAAAGGCCTTGGGAATTCAGAGACTTCTAGTCAAAACTGATTCAATGATTGTGGCAGGCCAAGTAGAGAAAGAATACCAGGCAAGAGAACTAGAGTTGTCAAAATACCTCGAGCAAGTGCGAAGGCTAGAAAGAAAGTTCCAAGGTTTCACCCTAAAACACATCCCAAGGGGGGAAATACAGAGGCAGACGAACTAGCGAAGGTAGCGGCAAATAAATGGGAGTTGCCTGAGGGAACATTTTACGAGCAGGCAACCAAGCCTGCAACATCCGCTAGAGAAAGAATAGAAAAACAGATACTGGCAACATCAGAACAAGACTGGTGAACCGAAATAATACAAATGCTCGAAGGAACATTCAACCCACAGGCAAAAGCAGACAAGGAGAGAATGAAGTACAGGGCAAGATCATATGTACTGATAGACAAGAAGCTGTATAAGAAAGGAGTAGTTCAACCACTACTCAAATGCATATCCAAAAGGGAAGGCAACGAGCTGATAAAAGAAATACACGCAGAAACCTGCGGGTCACACATAGGACCAAGAGCCCTATCGGCGAAGGCCCTAAGGCAAGGTTTCTATTGGCCGAGTCACGCGAAGGATGCCGAAGAGCTAGTCAAAGCGTGCGAAGCTTGCCAGTTGTACTCCACCAAACAACCTTCGCCGTCATCAGAACTCCAACCAATACCCCAATCTGGCCACTGCAAAGATGGGGCATGGATCTGGTAGGCCCATTACCGGCAGCACAAGGAGGATTCAAGTTTGCAGTGGTAGCCGTGGAATACTTTACAAGGTGGATAGAAGCAAAACCATTGGCATCAATAACCTCAGAGGCGGTCAGAAAATTCTTTTGGTAAAATATAATATGCAGATTCGGGGTTCCGAAAGTACTAACTGTCGACAACAGAAAATAGTTTGACTCAGATAAGTTCAAAGAATATTGCAAATCCATAGGCACGACACTAGCCTTCGCGTCAGTATACTACCCAGAATTAAATGGGGCAGTAGAAAGGGCAAACAGAGAAATTTTCTCAGCAATCTCCAAGACATTGTTCAACCTGCGCAAAGGGAAATGGGCAGAGGAGTCACCAAGGGTAGTATGGTCACACAACACTACGGCCACCAGGGCCACACGATACACCCCATTCAAACTCATGTATGGAGAAGAAGCAATGACGCCGGAGGAGTTGAAACACAAGAGCCTCCGCGCAACTAGCAGCAACATAGTAGAAGAAGCATGCTCGAAGGAAGGAATAGAACAGGAAAGGCTGCAGGCCCTTGAAAACATCATAAAATATCAAGACCAGACCAAAACATGGAGAGACAAGAATGTAACAAAAAGGCTCATCGTAGATGGAGACCTAGTGCTGCGGAGGAAGCCAAACGCAAATACGGCGGGCAAGCTGCAATCAAAATGGGAAGGACCCTTCATAGCCAAACAGACGTCAAACAAAGAGGCGTTCGGGGCTAGAAGACGGCGAAGGTCACACCTCCACTCACACCTGGAACACCGCAAACCTTAGAAAGTACTACATCTAATGTAAGCGAAGGTACCCTCAGTTTAGAAGCATTTTTCGTTCTTAATTTCCCTTTTTTCGCCACTTGGCGACAGTCCTGCACTCCTTTCCTCACACGGGGGCTCCTTTGCGGAGGTGAGGTTTTTAACGAGGCATGGACTTTGTAAACAACCTCTGGAAATATAAAGAGGCTCCCCCAAAAAGAAAAAAAAGAGCACATCGCGAGCAAGAAAGTCGAAAAGCTGCCAGCAATGAGGCAGCAGACATTCGACAAAATGACGTAGCGAAAAAGAGGACCTACTGGGCATAGCCAGCATAGCCGAGCAAGCCCGACCGGCCTCCGCGGCAAATAATCGCTGGTAAAGTCGGAGATAACCTCCGCAAAAATCAAACCTGGAAGAAGACCCTACGAAACGTACGGGCACCAGGCAATCAAAGGAATAACCTCCGCAAAAATCAAACCTGGAAGAAGACCCTACGAAACGTACGGGCACCAGGCAATCAAAGGAGATAACCTCCGCACAAATCAAAACCTGGAAAAAGACCCTACCAAATGTACGGGCGCCAGGCAATCAAAGGAGATAACCTCCGCAAAAATCAAACCTGGAAAAAGACCCTACCAATGGTACGGGCACCAGCCAATCAAATAAGATTACCTTCACTACGAAACAATTTTGGAGGCACAACCCGCCAAGCGTACGAATACCAGAAAGTACAGGAAGACAACATCCGTAGCAATTTAAGCCAGTCTGAAAACAGGCACGTGACCAAAAGTAAATGCTGATCGACAGCAGTAAATGCCATGTGACCAGAGCAAAGGCTGGCAGCAACCACCCCAACCACCAAAAAGTTAAAGGCGTTTATGAGCCAGGGCCATATATAACCTGTGCATCACCCCTTCCCGACCACTCGGAAGAAGGCAGAGGGAGAGAAAGGAAAGAATGGAGGCGGGCATTTCCCCCAAGTACAAAAACAAAGAGACACCACGCAAAAACTTGAAATCAACATGGCGCAATACGCCAGGGTAGAACTAGGACCCACAGGTGAAGGGGGATACCACGCAAAAGCTTCTAACATCCCCCTGAAACCGAAGGTTCTACTTCAACAACTCCTAGCCAAACAAAGCCTCCGCCAGTCGGAAGATACCATGCAAAAGTTTGTAAAGATTGGAGGGCAGAGCCCAAGACTAAAGGAAGAACCTGCGCCAACTAAACATACCGCAGACCAAGCAAGCGATGCTGTGCGAAGGTCCCAAGGCGAGAGAAAACATGCAAAAGCGCAAGCACAGCTCCAGCACCTGCGTCAAGCGGAACAACAGGGCCAAGCATGAGATCAACAGCTACAACTTGATCACAAATGACCGCCGAACCGGCAGGATATGGCTGACCAGAGAACATACGTGGCGCTTGTAAATGTAACAGCGAAGGCAAAAATGCCTAGAATAAAGAAATAAGAAAACAATAGCCTCCGCTAAAAACTGTAAACTCCGCAACGTTACAACGATTGACAAAATTTACAAGCGTGCAATATTCATTACATACACCATAACCATAAACTTACAAATGAACGCACGCTGGCTGCGAGCAACATGATACAACAGTACAACGTAGCTTAGATAAAAGCGAACTAAGGCGGGGTACTAGGACCCCGCCACGCCAAAGAATGGACAAAATCGCTGTGCGGGGCTTCAAGCTCTTCAACGATAAACTTAAACATTTCATTTACATTGTTGTCAGACCAGCAGTCGAGCATCCGCCCGCTAACATAAACTCCATCCCTCATCATAGTTAACGGAGGTACATCAAGCACTTGCGCAGGTCCCAACAAGGCCACCTGCGCAAGGCAATTTAAAATTAAAAACAAAAGACTAAGCAAAAGCTACCTCTCAAAGGTTATGTTTGCAAACCGGGCTACACATCATTCCTAAGTTAGAAACTACTTGAGCCTGAGCCTAGGCATCCACCTCCGCGTCTTCGGAGGCTTTCGCCACCGCACGCCTGGACGACTCCGGACGCGACGCCTTCAAAGCCTCCGCCTTCTTGGCCGCTCGCTCCGCCTCAGCCTGCCACAACAACGAAGCGGAGGTTATTAAAAAATTAAAGGTACAAACTGCCCAACTAAACTAAAACAAAACACTGTTACCTCCGCGTTGCGCTCCTCAGCCAACGTGCGCGCATAAGCACGGCCAAAACGACTCCAGCAGTAACGCATAAAGTCGCGCACAACACGCATGGGCGCGCGGAGGTTAGACCAAACAACCTCCTTAGGATCCGTATATGTGGCTTTCCCCTTCAAAAGCTGGAGGTGCTCGCACCCAACCTCCGCCAAAGCATTTACAAAGTTCTTGGCACAAGAAACGGTGGCAAAATCCGCGATGCCATCAACGAACTGCGGAAAGTGAGAAAGGCGCGAACGCATCCAGTCAAGAGCAGCAAAGGTAGAAGGGTCTTCCGGTAGAGGGGGAGCGACACCGCCATAACGGTGAATAGCGTCAGAATAGGCACTAGCCACGACGATGGCCGCCTCCTTCGCCTCATCCAGCTGCTTTTGGAGCTGCTCCACTTGCTTTTTCAGCGTCGCGGCAGCCTGCTTCTCACTCTCCACCTCCGTGCGGAGGTTGGCATTAACATCATTGGCCTTTTTTAGCCTCTCTTCTAGCAAAGCAGAGGTAGAGCGGGCTTCCTCAAGATCCTTTTCCACGGTCTTGAGTTTGACGTTAAGGTCTTCAGAGGCTTTCTTAAACGGGCGGAGCTCTTTTAGATCGGAGGCCAAAGCTTGCTTCTCAGCCTCCAAAGTCTCAACCTCCTCCTTGAGGGCACCCAGGGCCTCGTCACGCTTCAGCACCTCATGAGCAGCGAGCTTCCATAGCCTCCACAACATGATGGCTCTGTGAAAAAGACAAAAGTTTAGCACACCAAACAAATTAAAAGCATACAAGTAACACTAAACTGCAAACGAAGGTGAACACAAACCACGCTCTGTTGTTCAAGATTCAGGCGGAGAAGCTTGAAATAGTCCAGCTCTCGCAAATACTTGCGAGTCTCCCCTGTGGGCAAACAAAAAACCTCAGGATATAAGCTAAAAGGTAGGACACCAAAAATCAGCCCAAAGAAAACGGCAAACCTCCAAGCTGCTTGTGCAGGCTATGGAGGGCAAAACTCCACCCACTTAATGTTTCCATGGAGTCAGCTGCGCAAGAAAAGCACCAAACAGATCAAAATAAAGTCGCAAGGGAAAATAACGAAGAATGAAAGGTAAAATGAGCCAAACCTTCACCCGCACCGCGGAAACCTCCGAACGAAGGACCGCTGAATAGGGGAGGATCGCGAGGAACTTGGTCGAGGCCAATGCGAGCCAGGTCGATCCCGGGAGCAACCTCACCTTCTCGGGCAAGCACTTGTGCAAAGCCCACTGAGAGAAGTTAGAAAGAACACCAACAAAATAAGAAATGTCACAAACAACGGAAACTTACAAAGAGCATCAGCCCCGGCCACCGCGGCACCCGAAGCCTCCGAGACAGGTCGGCCAGCAGGGTCACCATGAGCTTCCGATGGCGGTGCTGGAGCTTCCGGGGCAAAATGACCAGCGGAGGGGGACGGAGCCGCACCAGGAGCCTCCGCAAGAGGTGGTGTAGGTTGACGGGAGGTAACCTCCGCCCCTCCACCGGTACCAACGACAGCATGAATTGAAGCCTCCGAATCATCGGAGCATGCGCCGAAGACACTAGCGAAGGGGGGAACGGAGGCCGATGCTCCAGCAGCCCCAACAGACGCCTTCTTAGCGGGGGCACGCGCCACCTCAAGCAAGGAAGCCTGCCCCGTGGCCTCCGCCTCGACGTCATGACCTCTATGGGCCGAGGAAGCAGCGGTAGACGCGGACGAACTACCGGAGGCCGCCTCACCAGCAGACACGTCTGCGCGTTCCGTAACCTCCGCGCTGCGGACTAACGAAGCGCGTCCTCTTTCCCACGACCCTGGGCCCTGGAAGAAGCTCCGCAGCGCTTGCGACCCGCAGGCTTGGGGACGTCACCCGAACCCACCTCCGCAGCAGCAGCAGCAGCAGCCTCCTTCTCGCGGATTGTAGCAATCAACTTTTTCGGCATAGGGTGATCACCATATGTGACACCCATCTCTTCAAAAACGCGATTCAGACGAGGCATATTACAGCCTCCGCCCGACGGGCAAGATACTCCTTGTCCGAGATCTCTCCAAGAATTTCTTGAGCCTTCACTTCAACCTCACGAACGAAGGCCTCATCCGTTTTGTCCTCCGGACGAACAACTCCAAAGCGAGGGAAGGGCACACCCCCTAGCATCACCAAAAAAAACAGGGAAGTTGCACGCTCTCCAAACGAAACGAGAGCCTATGCTTCGCCAGCGGCCAGCAGTCGGCAGCAACCATCTCTTCCACCAAATCACGACCTTCGGAGTAACGGCAGGCCATAGCGAAGGCCCGGTTGCATGCAGTCCGGGCAGCAGTAGGCATAGCAGGAGGCGGGATAGAGTAACGCGGCTCCAGCGGGGTCATCACAGAAGCGAAGGGGTAGCGGGTCACCTTCTTGCCGTCAGCCTCCACAAAAGTATAGCCGGGGGTCTTGACATAGAACCAATGCAAGGTCCAATCTTTATCCTATTTGTTCTTCTGGCAGTATGAGAGCTCAAGCCTCGGTTCAGTCTGCCTCCGCTTTGGGAAAAATGAGCAACTACCGTATTGACAAACAGCTCCATCCAGCTTCTTGTGCTATTTTTGCAACTCGTAAAACTGGCAGAAACTGTCAATATCTGGTGGAGCTCCATAGGACTCACAAGCCCACGCAAACTTGCTAAGTGCAGCAATTCCGTTGGGAGTGAGCTGATGTATCTGCACGTTAAACTCGTCCAAAACATCCCTCAAAAAACTGCGGGGAACGAAGCGAAGGCCGCAGGTGAAGAAGTCACGAAATACCACCGCATAATCTTTACCGGGAGGCTCAGGAACGACCTCTAGGCCAGGAAGCTTCGCCTTATCCTTCTTGAACCAGCCTTCGGTCTCCATGTGGTCCAGCATCATCTTATTGACGACGCTGCGACCGACCTCGTAGGTGATCCTCTCATTGTTGCCAGCCATCTCCAGGGAAGGACTCGGAGGTACCAAATCAGCAAGCGAAGCTTCGACGTCAGAAAGGGTTTCTTCAACGTCTTGAGCCTTCGCGCTGTCCACCATGCAATCTTCAAAGCAGCGAGCCCACCCACCAGCTCTCACGCAAAGTAACCGAGAGTAAGGACCCAAGAATGATGCCCTAAGCGGAGGTGAAGGAAACTCGGAAGCCACAGCTGTAGAACCAATGAGGGCAAGCAAGCCTGTAGTACGGTACGCATGGCCCGCGCCCCCTTTATATAGGCACCAGGGGGGACCTCCGAGGGATGGAAGACAAACCGTCAAATCAAGTCACGTCACACGACGCACCAACCAGCGGTTGACACGTGGGCGGCGCGCGGAATTCCAAAGGGGAGAAAGGGGACCTCCGCCGCAGGAGCGGGAGGCTGCAGAGGATGTTGGCCTACCTGCGCTAGCCCAAGTTCTCTAGGGGGAAATGTTGGGGGAAATTATCTGCCCCAACCTCCGCTCCTGGACGCAGGTCCCCTAACACCGCTTAACCCCTCACTCCTATGTATTTGTGTGTCTTTCAGGAAAGAAGAACCTTCACAGGGGGATGACCAGGAGGCCCCCGGTGACTCCAAGTTCCGAGGATAGCCGAAGGTCCGAACCTCCGCCGTGGATGACCGGAGGTCCGGACCTCCGGCAGAGCAGAACATTGAAGGCGAAGGTTACTGGGGGGAGACGCCCGGTGACCCCAAGAGCCGGAGGCGGCCGGAGGTCCAAACCTCCGGCTGAGCCCAAGGTCCACAAAGGAGGCTGAGGTGAAGGCCCAGATGCGGCCCGGCCCACGACATTGCAAAGGAAGATGTCCATGCTGCCCCTGGGGGAAAAATAGCGGTTAGAGCTAGGTCAGAACTGCCCCTCGGGTTTGAAGGGTAAATGTGTAATAGTCCAGATGGGAACTGTCTGGTAGTCACCTATAAAAGGGGGACTCAAAGATCGTTGTAAAGGTTATTGAGAATTTAATGAGAATATTTATTATTCAAGCGCGGTTCCCAAGCTTGGCTGTCTCGAACTGTTGGAGGGAGAGAGGCCTTTGCGGGGCCCGGAACTCGGCGGAGGTACCCGGCTTAGCGGGGAGCCTCCGCTCATTTCCCAAATCTCGCACCTCTTTAGCGCGGAACCTTTCGCCAACAGGGTCAAGTCACGTTCCACGTTCATACCGGACCTGCTGTGTTGGTCCGACCAAGTTTCCAAGCTAAGGCGGCCTGCATGCCTTTTAAGCCTGGGTCAGCGACCCATGTAATTAGATTGGATTTTTATTTTGTGGAGTTTATCTCTCATCGAGCCGCCACCGCCGAGAACCCTAGTTGGGGTGATTGATCCGCATCCTTCGTGGATTTGCGTGGAGTGCGTGATCGAGCCGCTACGCCGGGTGCGCCGCTTGGAATTCTTGGAGTTCCCTCTCTTCGATCGTGGTTCGTCGTAGCCGCGGGTGGAAGATTATTTGCTGATCGGGTTGCATCCGTGTAAGCCAATCCCTCATTATTATCAATATAGTTCTAATTTGATTTATCAAAGGAATATTTGGATTATTCCTATTATTCTATCGTTGGTACTGTGCTGGCCGATTCATCATTACTCATTGGTCGGAGTTGTTATTAGCTGGTGACGTGAGATAATCTGAGTAGTGCTGCTACCATACTGATTGCAATATCTGATTAATAATATCAAGCAATAGTCTCGTGACGATATTGAAGGTGGATGCCATTGATTTCCCTGAATATTATATTTGCTTGATTGTGGATTATTTTTGCTGCCGTTCACGTTAGCCTCGGAAGGAATTTCAGTGGTTGGAAACTATTTATTCTATTAAAAAGGGCTGCTTGATAATTATTTTATTGCTGAAATTACGCATCGTGAAAGATTGGGCAAATTTATTTGGACATCGTAGGCGTGTCCTTATCGCGGTCTTCCCAAGAGGATCGGGGAATCATCGTCTCCCTGCATGTCAAGGACTAGAAAATCTGCAGGTATATATTATCCTTGAATTCTTACCATGACATCCTTGACTACTCCTTTAGAAAATCTCAGTGATTGGTCCACCATCTGCAACTGAATATATGTTGGGTATAAAGATAAATCAAACAATTCATCATATACCTGTTTTGACATTACGTTGCAGCCTGATCCAGTGTCGCAGACGGTGTGAGGAAAAGTGGTGTCTTTGATGGTGCATTCAATGATTGGGACACCAGGATCACCTCTCTTGATTGGAAATGGCTTGGGTAGCGTGTGATTGTTTTCTGTGTTGAGAGCAGTGATTAGTTGAGTTGTCACCTCAGGTGCATGCTTGGTCCTCCTCCATCTTCTATTGTTTCTATTGTTCTTCTTCTTCGGCATTGGTTGCTGTTCTTGCTCTTCTTGTTGCTGAAATTGCTTCGGGGTTGCAGGAGCTTTTAGGACGCAGTTCTTGAATGTGAATCTCTCCTTCTTGTCCTTAATGGACAGGACGATCTTGGCGTACTCCGCATAGATGATGGCTTTTGTTGTGCACAGGAATGGTCTGCCTAGAATGATGGGTGCCTTCTCATCTACTCCTGTCTCCATGACCACGAAGTCAACTGGGACATATGATTGCCCAACTCTAATGATAACTTCTTCTAGTACTCCCTCAGGGTAGCAAATGGACCGATCTCGCAAAGCTGCGGCGCATATTTGTGTACAACAAGGGATCATTTAATATTTTCTCATAAATTACCTTGGGCATAATGTTGACACTTGCGCTGAAGTCGCAGATAGCCTCTGAAAGTCAGGGCATCCTATGGAGATAGGAATGACAGGTCTTCCGTGGTCTCCCATCTTCTCTGGTAGAGAGTGGTCAATCCATCGCATATCTGCAGGCTCAATATGATATTGGGCTGCGTTGTGAATATCAACAAGGTTAGCAGTTTCTAAATCTTCTGGTTGGCCTAGAATCTTGCCTTTTTCTAGTGGAGGTACAGCAGCAGCTAACTGAGCTAATTGTGATTCTAACATTTTATTGAAGCTATGCTGATTCTTTATGGCAGAAGCAAAAGTATCCATTCTAGCATGTATGTTTTCCAAAGTTTTATCATTTGATGTTAGTTTTCTAGTCATTTGATCTAGCAGTTTGGATTGACTAGTAACCAATTCTCTCAAAGGCGGAAGGTTATAATTGTTAAAGTTGTTACCTTGGTTGTTACCTTGGTAATTAACTTGTCGAGGTTGTTGATTCCACCTTTGATTTTGTTGAGGACGATAGTAGGTGTTATTGTTGATGAAGTTCACATCCTCTTGCGGTGTAGGGCAAATTGACACCGAAAGTGCCCATAGTCTCCACATTCTTCACATGTCATATAGGAATCATTGACGTGCGTGACTTCTTTCTTCTCTATGTTGAGCTTCTTCATGATGAGGTCTAGCTTGGCAAAGGACCATGTCGCTTTCCTTGAGATGATGGATTCCTCCTCCCTTCTTGCGGGCCGAGTAATGTTCTCCATTACATGTTGAGTTTAAGGCCATCTTCTCGAGAAGTGCTTTAGCATCGAGAGCTTTAGTGACAAGAAAGCTCCCCCAGCTGCAGCATCAATAGACTCACGGGTGCTAGAAACAAGCCCGTGATAGAAAGTTTGCATTAACAGTCAGTCCTCTATCCCATGATGAGGACAGTCTTCAATGTAGTTCTGGAATCTTTCCCATGCTTCAGTGAATGATTCATCATGTTGTTGTTGGAAACTTGAAATCTTCCAACGTGGAGCATTGGTCTTGGCTGTAGGAAAGAATTTTGCTAGAAAAGCGGTTGAGCATAGATCCCATGTAGTGTGCTTATCTTTATTGATGTAGAACCACTGCTTAGCTTTCCCCAATAATGAGAACGGAAAAAGATGGAGTAAGATAGCATCTTTTGGTACTCCTCTGATAGTGAAGGTGCTGCAGATCTCTAGAAAGTGTTGTAAGTGTGCACTTGCATCTTTATATCCTTTTCCACATAATTGGCTGGCATGAACCATGGTGATGAGAGTAGGCTTGAGCTCGAATCCATTCTCCCCAGTGTTAACTGCTGGTCCAGTCCGGATGTTTGCTGTTGTTGGGGCAGAGAACTCTCGCAGCGACTTCTCAGCCATGTCTTCAAACACAGGAGCTAGGTTTTCACCTAAATACTCTTCTGCTTGTTCTTCTACTTCTTCTTCAAATTCTTCTTCTAGTGTTGGAGCTGGCTCCTCCGAAGAGCTAGCTTGAGCAGCAGAGGGTGTTCTTGATGGTGACTCGAATTTATCCCTTGCTTCTACAAACCTTTTCTTTCTAAGGAGTTCCTCTGGATCATCAGTAAAGTTATTTGGAAGAGAAAAACCATTCATTCATCACCCTGCATAAGATAAGAAAATGATAACAACGAAGGGTATACCTAATAGAGCTAGAGATCGATTGGTAATATGACTTTATCCATGTGTATATAGGTTATCAATATGTCCTAAGTTTGTTGTGCCTTCCCCGGCAACGGCGCCAAAAATGCTTGTTGGCATTTCTACCGTCACTATTAAAAAGCAGAGATAAATCCCACCCCTAGCAACGACGTCAGAAATGGTCGGTATATAATTACTTGTCATTAGCAACTAGCCACTCTTGAATTACTAACATTCCTAAACATGAAGTAGGCTGTCATCCCCAATTATATTGCTAGAAAATTAACATAGATTTACATTGTACTAATGTGACTAGGCAGATAAAATGTATGAATAAAATATGAATGTAAACTTATGGGTTCTGCAAGCGGACAGATAATTATACCGTTGTAGCATTTTACCTAGGGAAGTATCTAGGTTGTCGATTTATAATTATACCTCTGGGAAAGCTATGTAATAAACTATTATTATTATATTGATGAGAAACTATATAGACTGAATAAACGATATTACCTAAGTCATATACTCTACTCATAACAAAAGCAGAGGTTACAAGATAAATAAAGATAAATATGGGTGATAGCATAATCATCAAGTATCATAATTAAGGATAATCATCGAGCATCTTACTAGTCATAATCATAGCTAGCCATTTGATAAACTAAGGAGATAGGTCTATAACTACGTCAATTGAATAACTCTAATTAGTGCAACTACATCTAGTAATCATCGCTAATTAACCCTAAATCATCATTGCATGTAAAGAGGCATCAACTAATGAGGGTATTAAGACCTAAGTCACCTCCTTCGTGACCGTGCCCATGCTAGTCCTACATACGTGGGGTGGACTATAGAGGAACCAAATAGAGTCGTCACCTACGCAGACTACCACACGTCCCGGCATATCGGGGTGCACTCGTAGATAAACAAGACATCTAGACACCATGTCTACATATCGCCTATCATCTACCCATTGTACATATGGATAAACGCTATACGAGCAATTACATGAATTCAATAAGATCGAAGTAACTAAACTAGACATAAAATCAAAGTAGACAATGACTATTGCAATTAAGAACATATGAATCTATTTAGAGTAAAGTCTCCCTAATCTGAATAATGAATACAATAAAGTAATTAAGAACTAGATCTATTACCGAACTCTCGCTCCAAATTGGGCGCCAGGGGCTCCAGATCCGATGAAGAACTAGATCTCCTCTACTTCTAATCTAGCTAGCTAATCCTATGAACTAGAAGGCTCTTGATGAACTTGAAGGCTCTTGATGCTTGATGGCTTGAGGCTTTGATGAATAATGAATTGGCTCTCTCCAGGGGGGTCTACCCACATATTTATAGTCCGGTAGGATGCGCGTGCGCCGCAGGATCAAACCGACGTAACGTAGGGCTAAGATGCATCCTCGGAGGCGGTGGAGGAACATTCCAGAAGGGGGGCCGCAACCCTAACCCTAGGGAGCCGCCCGGCCCCATGGTGGGGCCAGCCGGCCCCACCTGGCCGCGGGCTGGCCCCCCATTGCTTCAGGTGTCTTCCAGACTCTTCCTAAGTCTTCTCGCGATGTCCTCCGTGGCGGATAAGTTTTGTGGTTATTTTGCACTAGAATCCCTCTTTTTCAGCTTTTCTGAAAATCACCTTGGAAAATACAGAATATGCAAAACTCATGGAATTTGTCAGATAAAGCCCTAGACTAATGTGTTTTCATGTTGTCCTTCGGGTAAAAAGCCCTAGTAAAAGTTGACGCTAACGAGTGTCAACAAATATCCTATCCTTCCCTTGGACCTCCATGGCTAACACGGTCATTCGCCATTCACCTCTTGGGCTCCCTTCCAGAGCCCAAGATCAGCCCATGAAGCTTTCGGCCCAAGGGGCCCTTCCCTTCAATGTGCATTCCCTTCTAGGTTGACCTTTGCTCATCCCTGCTGCTGAGGCGGTGGTCCTAGGTCCACAACCCTGAGTGGACCTTCGGCCTCTGGCGCGACCTTCGCTCGCCTAGGTTGCCAAAGCAGAGTCTGTGAGCCTGTTGCTTCTCACGACCCATCAACCTCTTGCACAGGGCCTCCGCCAGGCTTTCGTCCCTGACGGGCCGGATGGGGAGGTCCTTCCTCTCATGCCTAGACGGCTTCCCCCTGCAGGATTCATGAGAAGTCTTTGACTGTTAGAAACCTGTGAAGTCATAGTGATCAGCGCACACCGTTCCACCGTAATCACAAGAATGCTGAGTGTGCGTGATAGGGATAGATAAACCGGGAGGGGGCATAAGGCCTCCGCTAGTCTAGAGCTGTGCCCCAATAGTTTCCCTTTTGAGGGTCTGGTCTGGCGTGGCCAGGTCATGGGCCTCACCTCCGCCACTGGATTCACTGCATGCGGAGGTCCTTCCCCCTCTCCCCCTGAGCTGGATGTGGCAGGCCCATTTTTTTTGTTCGCTTTGAGCCTCCGCACCCAACGGTTATCTTTTTGGTCTCCCGAGGCAAGGTGATCGCTTACATGACCGTTCTGCATGGGGATGCGAAAGGGCGCCTTTTGAATTCTAGCCGTTAGATCTCGAAAGGCGAGGCGCCGCCTCACGGCCTATATAAAGACCCAGTTGGTGGAGGTTATCCCCCACCTTGCGCAAGTCTCGCACCTCCGCTTCAGCCTTCCCTTGTGCCGCTTTGGTTCTGCCTAGCTTTGCTTTCAGCGTGCTTTGCCTTGGCTTCGTGTTCTTCTGCTCTGCTTAGAAGTTTAGCAGTGGCTTCTATTAGCAGCTTTCCTCCCCTCCAGGTTTACTTCTACGGCCCATACTCGCATCTTCTAAGTGTTAGGGCTGGTGGTTGGATTTCCCGTTTCGAGGAGTGTATCTTGGCGAGCGCAGAGGCTCAAGATCTTGAGGAGGGCTTGTCTGGTGTAGAAGCTTCGCTTGGGGACCCTGTCGGTGCTGAAGAAAGCAGAGGTATGGAGGGGAAGACATTGGACTTCGGGCCTTGCGTATGACTCCTGGGATGCTGAAGACCCTTGACGACGAAGACTGCTTTCCCACAGGCCAGGCTCTTCCCTTTCCAATGATACTAATTACAACTAGATTCAAAGTTGATTTTTGGAAAACAAAATGGTATTTTTTTGGGGGGCGGAGTATAAGAATTTACCCGCACGTGGAAAAAAAATCCTGCTCCTTGGAATTTGTGACCGCATCATCCAGTCGGAGCTACGTGCTCCGAGTCAATCTCAAAGAAGAACTACTACACGTTGATAATTAAGCCGGCTGCTGCCTCTCAAGCAACATCCTCACCCATCGTCACGTCCTAAAAGTCACTAGTTGGTACAGTCTCAAAACTACGTCTAACTATAAAAAAATAATTTTTGGGATTAATTTCACATAACTACTACTATTTATACAATCACTTCTACAATACTACAATATTTTATATGGGTCCACATGCCAACCACATAAGTTGTGCGTGGACCCATATGTTAAATTATGTGTCCTAAATGTAGGTTCATGACTTAAAAACCGGCCGATAGGCTGATAGTCCGAAATGGCTGATTTTTTGTGAGAAAGAAACGTTGGTAACTGATAAGCTGAAATGAATGGATAGTTTTAAGGTCTATGCTGCAGATTAAAAAAAAATTGGGGCAGAGAATGCTCATGCAAAAAATTTGGGGCAGAGAATGCTTGTGCTAATATGACATTGATAGTAAGGCACATATAACTATAGTTATATGACATTAATTAATTCTATATAAAATATTTGGGGCAGAGAATGTTTGTGCTAATTTTTTCATGTACATTTAATAAGTCTGGCCAAAAAGCATTTTTGTTCTTTTGTGCATGCTGCACAGCGCTGCTAGCTGCAGCTGCAGCCACTGCTAGAGTCCAGTTGCTAGAACGGAGATTCATGCTGTAGCTGGGGTACGTAGGACAAAATAAATGGCTTTAAATATTTTTTCTTTAAACTGAGAATATAAGTAGCCTCTATTTGTTCACAGCTCCAGCTTCACAAATTTATGAAGGTGTATATAATTAGCTTAAAAATCTACAGATTTTCTTAAGATAGAGCAATGTCAAACGGGAATGTGGTGGAACCTATCCACTTGGGTCTAAGTCCTTGACTTGTGTGCTCATATTTTTCTAGATTTATTACAGGATTTAACGGCGTTGTGTTTTTCAGTAATAGGCGACGTTCTCTTCGATAGACACCTGTGGTGACTTCATCAATATCAAGATTCACCGGCGCAGTCTTACAGAGATGCTCATAGGAGTAGGATCTACATACTACTCCATCCCAAAATAACTGTCGTCTTCGATTTTCGTGCCGCAAGTTTAACTCGATTTATAGAGAATACGTGCAATATTTATATCTCAAAATAATTTTGTTAAAAAACTAGATTCAAAGATCTTTCCAATGATACTAATTATGATACTAATCGATAATATTTATTATTTATAAAAATTGTCGGCATTTATTTCTTGGGAAACGAAAAGCGACTGTTATTTTGGGACGGAGGAGTACGTGCGTTATAAGATGTGAGTGTGCGTGAGCATCTATGATTGTACTATTTAATTCGGAAAAAAAAACGGAGCTAGCTGCAAGTGCAGCTGCAGCTGCAGCGGTAGAAAGCAGTGCCGAAGTGGAAGGTCTCCGCTCTAGTCTTCTCTGTCTTCTCCAGTCCCCCCCAACCTTTCCCTTTGCTCTTCCCTTCCCTTTTGCAGCTCGCTCTAAGCTCGGTAGCTGAACGAGTGAAGCAGCAGCAGCTAGATAGCGATCCAGGATCCACCATGGGAAACGCCCTCGGCTTCGGCGTCCTCGGCTTTGTCCTCGGCCTCGCCGTCGGCGGCTGCCTGACGCAGGTTCGAATCCATATCAGTGTTCACAAGACACTGCCGGCTGCAGCGGCTGTGGTGATCTCAATTCCATATGTCCCCATTTAATTTAGTACAGTAATAAGTTAAATCCTTGACAACATATGCAGAGCTCCACAGTCTAGATTGACATTTAATTCTTAGTAAAATTTACCTTCCCAGGATCAAAGGCTGTCATTTTTTTTCTTTTTCATCAAGGTCATCCTCTGACAAATCGTGCAGATCGCCTTATGTGCGCTTGTCTTAATTTGCATTAGGAATACGAGGGATCTCAGGCTTTGACGACCTTCCCATGACAATAGATTTATTTTTTAATAATAAAAAAGAGATTATTCTTTCTCGAAAAGAAACGGAAGACGATCCTCATGAACCAATCTGCTGCTACTGAGACCATAGCAGCCCGTGCAGTTTTTTCACTCGAATGTTTTCCTCTTTGTGTGCGTGATTGGATATTTTCGGCAGTGCTGCGGATCCTCTGACGTGCGGCCCTCCGACGTGGAGTCGCTAACGTGCCGGCTCCGGCCTGACGCGTCATGGACGCGGCAGTACGACCCGCCTCCGCCGACCGCCCACTGCAGCCGCCCTTTGCCTACTCCAGCCGCGAAGGCCGCCGCCGCACCCCGTGGCGGTGGCTCCTTCCCGAACTCACCTCCCCGAGCGGCAAGGTGCAGCTGGTTCAAACACTGGATACCAGGAGACGAGCAATGGGGTGCCTGCCAACAGAGGGGTGGCTTCTCAATATCAATACAAGTAAGATGCTGCTCTTTGTTGCTTCTTCAGATTTTTAGATAATGGAAAAGGTCGCGGCTTCCGTCCTCTTCAAAGAAAGGTATCGATCCACATTTAGTATAGTATTGTAAATCTGAAACAAAAAAGGCCATCCATGGTACGCGAAGAACTGCATAGTACTTGACTCTAGGATCTGACATATCCAAACCAAATCATTCCTTTGGTCATCCGTGTGCTGCAACAGAGCCCAACACAGCAGCTGTGTGCTGCAACAGAGCAGAACACCACAGCCAGTGAGTATAAAACCTGCAAAATAAGATTTTGGTTTGCACTTATGAAAAATAGTAGCATTTCTCGTAGCCAAATTGCCCAAATGAGCGCCGCAGTTAGTGAACAAATGTTCTGAACTGAGCGTAGGAGGAACACCAAGTATGATATAGGCGGCATGCCATAGAAACTTGGGCACTAGGCACAATGACATTCGAGATAATTGCGAGAAATTTCTCCCTGCTCCATCGATTCACTTTTATTGTCTTTGTGGCCACAGACTTATCTTGCTCTCTGCGTTCCTAGGACTGAGGACATCGACGAGTCGTCTGCAGAACGTCTGTGCGACTCATTGAGCTACACCATAGCAAACAAGATGCTGATCCAGGTCCCAATATTAGGAACAACGAAGAAATTCTGGCGATTATCTGACAAAGCGACTAGGATCAGCAGAAAACTTGCATTGATACTGAGGAGCCAGCACTCAGTTGGCAAGTACCTCATAGCTCCTCTGCAGGTGTCCCACATCTGGATTGGGGACAATGGGAGTGTCAAGCTCAGAGGGGTCAGTTTCACTGGTAATGGCTTCAGTATTGAGCGAGTGAGAGATGACTACAAGCACCTTTTTAAGGTCCTGATTATGTTGATCAGCTTATCGGCTGGGGATATCACCAAATTGCCTCCGGACTACGTGGAATTCCTCATGCTCTTGAAGAGGGACACCCTTGCGATGAAAGATGAATTCTTGATTGTAAACAATGTTGCGCTGCTGCCCATGAAAAACCGGTAATTCTTTGACTCAGTGTTATCATCTTTGTCGTCTTTGTCGCCAGTTTCATTTTGTTACTTGTGTTCACAGCACTGAGGTATTCCTGATGCTATACAATAAAATTGTTAAATATCTTGGTCGTACAAACACAGCAAAGAAGAAGAGAATACTCTCTAACCTCCCTTACCAGAACGACTGGTTGGATACTGCCAAGGCAAATACAAAAATCGAACAGTGGGTTGAGGGTGTCCAAAACGAGTACAAAAGTACTCCACTTGATCTACTGCGCCTCAACAGAAATGTAAGGAGCCACTTGCATGAGTACAATAACAACGACGACATTGAGGAAACTCTGTATTTTGAATGGCCCGAGCTGCTCATGGTGATGGAGAAGATGTTACATTTGGAAGGTGAGCTTGAAGGCACTGACATTCAGAACAAGTTCGGCTAGTCAGTCTACTGCAAGACATATGTATTCTATATTTACTGCAGTTGTTAAGCTACTGTTATTCGATCATCAGTGCGAAAGTTTACGGTGGGGTGATATGCTACCTGGTTTATGTAATAGGCTAGCAGCTTTCTTCAGGTCTCACAACTTGAAGGTAAATTTGGATCAGCTTTATAAAACTATGCTGCAAAATATTGCCTTACAACTCTAAAACTATGGTGTAAAAACGGACTTGTCATTGAGTTTGCGTGCATCCTTTAATCCCTGATTCTTTTAACAATGCCTGGATTGTACGTCAGTAAGCGACATTGCAAGCACTAGCAACGTTCTTTGAAAGCACATGCTCAGAGATATTAAGACCCTGAAAATAGATTATAGCAATTTCATGGTCTCCTTTGCCTCAAATTTTACATCATCTTTAATTTGATAATGATGAGACATATACAAAGGAGATTTGATCCATCTTGTTACTAGTACCTTGATCCATCTTGTTACTAGGTACCTGACAGCCTTGTTACTAGTACCTTGATCCATCTTGCCTACTAGGTACCTGACAGCCTTGGATTACTGACAAAATCATGACACACTCAAATTCGTTGGTAAGCAGCCTGAGCTGAGCTCCTATGTATTCTTGTTATAGAGTGGCATTGGCTCCTTTTCATCCTGACGTTGCCCTGCAATATTTGTTGGTACTAGGCTAGTAGTAAGCTGGGCGGGTCACGACGCTTCTCAATAATTAAAAAAAAAAGAAGCTCAGGAAGTGATAAAATGTTTAGTATCTGAATCTTTCCATTTCTCAGAGTGAAGGGATAAAGTGCTTAAAATATGAATCCTCCTTTCACACAAAAAACCTAGAGCACGAAAAGAAACCGCCATTGTTCTTTCCCATTCACACGAGGAAACGTTGATACAAACAAATAAAGGAATCCAGGAATGCTAACAAACGACTGAACAACAAACAAACTTCTGCTAGTTATATCCAATCCTTCGGATTTATGCATGTGTCAAGAAGTTTCCAATCTTCGGTCCCTTCTTCCGGTTTCTGCAAACAGGGTTCCATACTTGCATGTTAGTGTTGAAGAATAGTTGGCCAAGTCGTCAGTATGATGCACAGTAAATACATGAGTTTTCCCTAATAACATAAAAGTTTCAGCAGTGCGTTTGTTTTTCTTCTTTTCATTTTTCAAGGATTCTTTCTCAAGGGGCAAAACTAAGGCACGTCCATGTACGTTGAGTTCGCTGAGCACGATGGCAGTTTAGCTTACATGATCATACTTCCACCGTGCTGTTAGTGGAAGAGAAACCAGTATGTTCTCAATCCTTCCTCCAGTCTTCAGGCCAAATGTTGTACCACGATCATAGACCTTCAAAAGGGCAGTATATTAGAGCCAGACTGCCAGAATTCAGGTAACCAAGCAAGAAATTGGCTATGTTAGCTATAAAACAACTTATAAGGTTGAATTCCACATAGCGACCTCTCCGCAGTTGCTGCCATGCCATGTGCTCCTCCTTGAATGGAGTGTCCTTTCGCCGTTCTATGATTGGTATGTATGCAGGAAGCAGAGTCTGCATATTCTGTAGAGAAAAAAAATCGTTTTTGTTTGTTATAACAATAAGTACGAGCTCATCAAACACTACACATCATACGGCAACCTAAACACTAAAAGCCTACATCTAATTTAATATATAGCTCATAAAATTGGGACAGAAATTCAAAGCTGTAGCCGCCCGCACTCCCAACTTATCTCACAAATGACCAATTCAGAAACCACTGTACCAAGCTACTTGAATACAAATAGGTTTGTCTGTTCATTCTAGCAAAGGATCTCATCTGTAGCAAAGTTGAGAAGCATTTCTTGATCATAATCATTTAGGTCATCAAAAAATATTCTGCCACCCCCACGTCGCTCATTAAGATGCTGCATTGAAAGAACAAACATGAGAACTCAACACAGGCAGAAACTTCAGGCAAAATTTCAAAGCAAGAAATTAGTATATTCTCCAGGATTGCCAATTTACTGTGGCCATCAAAAAGACAAGAAACCAATAACCTAATACAGAAGAATTGTTACAGATTCTATGGTGGGGAACGTCTACCAGCGCCGGAAGCGGAGCCGTGGCTGAGAAATGGGCCACGCTATGGCACTGAAGCGAACCGGGATTTCAAAACTTGAAATCCCGATTCTCTTGCCTCTCTGTGATAGTCCCAGGATATCTCAGCTATCACGGGCATCTACTTTTCAGATGATTACAAAGTCATACAACAACAGAGTACAAAAATAGACCTAATACAATAATCTAATTACAATCCCACTAGGCCATAACAAACAAAACACCGAAAGTCTACTCGTAGCAGCGAAGCTTGATGATCTTCCAATCCACAAGCATCCTTGAGAGTAGATCGCAAACCAACTACTAATCTCAACACCACTGCAAGTCAGGAAAACTGCACACCACCAGATGTGTGCAGACCATTGTTAGCACCGAATGAGCTTTGGTGGAAAATAGAAAATAAAGGAATCTGATGATCCTAATAGTTTGGCTGTAGTTTGCATCCTAGTGCATGCGAAAAACCGTCAACAGTATAGTATAGAAGTCTTCAATAATTCCAAACCACACTCTCATTCTCATATCCTCTCATCATCACATCTTACCTCTCATCAACACATTTTCCCTCACAACACCCCCATTCTTCTAGGCAGCCTTCGTACGCCCCTCGTCTCAACGGCCTCCAGCTGGACCTATCTTCAGGGGAGAGAAGCAAAGCACAAGAGAAGACTAGCGGGATGAAACAGTTCACAGGTTGATCATGACCGAGATCGTGGCTATACGTATAATTTTAACTCTGTAGAGTGTATACACCTGGACCAGACAGGATCACCATCATCGACCGTGGCCTCGGTCTAAGTGAACACCGCTCAAGAATTAACGCATTCCTTACCAGACTGCCCCCAAAGTGGAGTAGCATACGACACGACGCATACCTTTGGGATCGTGGTTAGGGTAGCCAGAACGACCATTGGCATCCTTCTCACTGTGCTCCTAGGACAAAACCCCGTGCACCTCTGCTCCCACGGAACTGGCTTAGTTCGCGCTAACCCAACAAAACGGGCCTCGCCCATACAAGGCCTGTGGTGTGCACGTTTGGCATAGTTCCGTGTCCCAGGTACGGTCCTTAATTGGCCAGAGCAAGCACCTTGCACCAATCACATGTGGCTCACCTCTCTCAGGTGGCCAACTCTACCACACCCGTCTGATATACATATTGAAAGCCCTAGTTTGGTTTTGGCTAATTGATGAAACCTAGGACTAACCCTATTGCTAAGTGTATAGCATTAGAGAAAGGGGAAGTCCAAACCAAGTGGTGGAATGGTGATCAAGGTGTTGGAGATGACCACAAGTGATCAAGTACCACACTTGGAGATGAGGAGCAAGATGGAATGCTAGAGGCAAAGGTATATGTTAGGGCATTTCCATTTTGCCGGCCATAGGTGAGTAGAGAAGTTGATGGCCGGGTTTAGGATTGATAACCGTACTATTAAGAGGGGCGATGTCGCACAATATCGGTTATCTAAGTGCCACTAGGTGAGCAATGACTTTGCATATGCATTAGGGACCTAGTGTGCTAACAATCTCTTGCAAAATCTATTTGAAAATGCTAACACGCGTGCACAAGTGGAGAGACACTTTTGTGTTGGCACATGAGAGCAAGAGGTGATGGTGTTTGGGTGTGGAACCCTCCCGCCTCGTGAGCTAGGTGGGACTTGGAAGTTTTCGGTCGAAGAGGAGTCACTCAGAAGTGACCGGACGCTGTCCTGGTACGGACCGGACGCGTCCGGTCAAGCTGCGGCGTCCATCGGTTTTTAGATGTGACCGGACGCTGGGCGACCGGACGCTCCGGTGCCGCGTCCGGTCAGGCGTGCTCGGTTAGCCGGATGTGGACCGGACACGGGCGCGTCTGGTCAAGGGGCAGCGGACGCGTCCGGTGAAGAATTTGCGCTTTGGAGCTCTACGGGTAGCGGCCGGACTCCACCGTCTTTGGCGTCCGGTGCTGGCACAGGACGCGTCCGGTCGTGTGACTGATAGCGCGCGTGTGATCGAGACGTTGGGCGCGAAGAGTGGAATTCAAACGGCTAGTACACGTGGCCCGTTATGTTGGACCGGACGCTGGACCGGACGCATCCGGTCAATGCGTTTCGGGCGTCCGGTCAATGCGCAGAAACCTGTTTTTGAGGGTAACGGCTATGTGAGTTGGTGGGCGCCTATATAAGTGATTTGGCCGGCTTGGGGGAGTCTCTCTTGGCACTTTGACATACTTGACATCCCCTAGAGCTAAGCAAACCTCCTCCCTCACTTTGCATTCATCTTGATTGATCTAGAGAGTGATTGGGAGAGCTTCTAGTGCATTTGCCTTGTGATTGAGCATCTAGTGGCACTAGTGAGCGTTCTTGCTGCGATTGGGCTTATTTCTCTTGGTCGTTGCCACCACCTAGACGGTTGGAGCAGCGAGCCGGAGTTGAGCAAGCTTGGAGATTGTTCTTGGCCACTCCGGAGGTGATTGTGAGGGGTTCTTGACCTTGTACCCGCGGAAGATCGCAAAAGGTCCTCTAGTGGAATGCTCGTGACTTGTGTTGCCCTCATCTTGTGGTGATTCTTACGGTGCCCGTTGGAGGCTTGGTGTGGTGCCAATTAGCCGTCGAATCTCAAGTGAGTGTGCCGTCACAACGAGGACGTAGCGTGTTGGCAAGCACGTGAACCTCGGTAAAAACTCCGGTGTTCATTTGGGATTGATCCATCGAGATCATATTTGGATTTCATTTGATTGATTGGATCATCACCTTGGTTTCTCATTGTTGATCAAGAAGGTGATTGGCACGACATCCCGACGGTACGGTTTGCACACTCGGTTCCCTTCCTAGCGATTACTTTTGTGCAAAGTAGTGTATTAGGTTGTGTAGCATAGTTGAATTGCTAATGACCATATTCTTAGTGTGCCTAGTGTATTAGGATTGCTAGAATTGGTTAGGTTGGCTTGCAACCCCCCACTAGGCTAGCGCAACACTTGCTTCGCCATTTGTTATACTAACCGGTTTGTTTAGTGCTTTGTAGAAATTTTAATTAGGCTATTCACCCCCCCTCTAGCCATTTAGGACCTTTTACATATCCAATATATCCACAAGAACCAGATCCGGGGCACTCCTCTAGGTAAAACCTCTCACTCTGGCCGGTATCTCCAAGAAAGGGAGTCAAGACAAGGGATATCTCCAGAACTCCTCATATCACCACCACCCGCACGGGATTCAATGCTCCTATCACGCTCACCTACCATCTATCTCACAGGGAAGTCTCACAAACAACCCCAGTCACCAACCACAACCACCGGCAATCCATCCCACATCACATAACAAGGTATATATGTAATTATGATGGAAGTAAATGGAAGCAAGCAGATAGGAATATATTTATGTGGCGTGCGCGGAGCTAGGTAATTAGGGTGAAGAGGTTTCAATCAAGGCAATCAAGGCTCAGGCAATAGCATGCATCACATATACTAGCAAAGGAATAAAAGTAAAGCGCTAGCATTTCTAATTCGTAATGCCCAATAGGATTCTGTAAGTAAAGGTGCTGTCATGACACCTGCGATGTCAAGAAAGTATTGGTACGTGCCTCTGGAAGTCGAGGTCATCCACCATCAGGGTCCATCACCTCCCGGTGTGTTGCCGGGTCCATCCGAGCTCAATTCGTCGCTACGCAAAATAAAAGACGAAAACGACTAGCAAATCAGAAGCTATTAAAAACTGCAATAAAAACCTACTCAACTAAACCAAATAACTGCACTAAGAGGTAGATAAAGATTTTAGAAAAATTATGAAACTGGTTTTATAATTTTCGGAGCTAAGATGAATTTGTGGCAAATTTTGGAAGTTTGAACGGTTTTCTAAAAAGAAAAGGGGGCAGGCTAGGGGAGCAGGCGGGCTGCTCCTCGGCACTGGGCTTGGCAGGCCTTGGCCCAGTGCGCACAGGGAAGAAGGGAGGAAGTGGTTTGGGCGCCTTGTGGGCTGCATCTTTGCTGAATGGCCCATAGGAAGGAAAAAAGGAGGAGGGGGAAAACCGAGCTAGCTGGGCCACTACTGGTCCTGCTTCTGGGCTTCGGTGCTGAGAGTGGGCTGGACGGCCACCTGGGCTTCACGTCGCGACAGAAGAGAGGGCAGGAGGAAAACGGTTGCCCAGCAGATGCTCGACGCAAGGCATCGCCGGCGGCGCGCTCCCGGTGCAAGAAAAAGGGCCAGCTTTCCGTCGTACCGAGCGCGCGGGTCTGTGCGTGTGCTCCATGGGTGTGTACGCGAGCGCTAGTGCGGTGTGTGCAGCGCAGATGGCGGTGCGTGAGTTGGCCGGCTCCTGACCGCTCGGCGGCCGGCCGGGCTGCACGGGCTCAAGGCCGGGCGAAGGAAACGGGGAAACTGTTAGCACCAGTAGTAGGGAAGGGAAGAACAGAGGAAGGAATGGAAGAGCGAGATAGAGAGGAAGCACGATGAATGATTAGATTTCAGAGTTCAGATAGTTGTTTCAAAATTGTTCACCCCTTTCTTCTCTCTTCCTATTACATTTATACTACTTCACCCACTCCGGGCCGGACCATCTCGTATTGGGCCGGGCCGCTCTCTTAGGCCTGGACGAGTCGGGCTCCTCTTCATTGCTATCAGGTTCCAATTCTTCAGGAGTGCTGACATTCCCCCGGTCTTGAGAGACGGCTTGCCCCCAAGCCGGCCTTGAGGAAATTGGCAGACAGAAGCTGTTCCAAAGACTCCCGTAGCAAGGGAACGTGGCATATGAGACCATTCCACCAGCACCTGCTCTACCGGGCGAGCGCCAGAGGACCATCGACGCTGAAGCACTCGTACTGGAATCTGAAGGTCCACCAGATCAGATGGAAAGGTAGCACTTACAGGCTGGGAACCAGGAGAACGCTTCAACTGAGACACATGGAACACTGGATGAATCGCTGCTGACGGTGGCAATTGGAGCTTGTAAGCCACTTTACCCACCCTGCCAATGATAGTAAAGGGTCCAAAGAAGCGGAAGGCAAGCTTATGATGAGCACGACGAGCGACCGAAGACTGCACATATGGTTGCAACTTCAAGAAGACAGAATCACCAACAGAAAACTGGCGCTCCACCCGGTGCTTATCAGCTTGCCGTTTCATGCGATCCTGGGCACGCAAAAGGTGCTGTCTGACTAGAGCTTGCATCATCTCACGCTCAGCCAACCAATCAGCAAGTTCAGGAACTGGAGAAGCCTGAGAAATGTCAATGCCCAAGTGACGTGGCTGACAACCATACAAGACCTCAAAAGGTGATCTCCCGAGAGCCGAATGAAAGCTCGTATTATACCAGTACTCAGCCATAGACAACCATTGAGACCAGCGACGAGGACAAGCCTGAGCAAAGCACCGCAAATAAGTCTCCATACACTGGTTCACACGCTCCGTTTGACCATCACTCTGTGGGTGATAAGCCGTACTCATACGCAACTCTGTGCCAGCCATTTGAAACAGCAACTGCCACAGCCGGCTTGTGAAAACACGATCCCGATCAGAGATAATAGCAAGAGGAAGGCCATGCAACTTGAACACATTATCCATGAACAACCGGGCCACAGACGCTGCAGTGAACGGGTGTCGAAGAGGAATGAAATGTGCAAATTTAGAGAACTTATCAACAACCACCAAAACTGCATTAGCGGATCCGGACAGTGGTAGCCCCTCAACAAAATCCAGAGAAATCACCTCCCAAGATGCACGTGGAACAGGAAGTGGTTGCAACAAACCTGGATAGCCCGAACGATCTGGCTTTGCTTGTGCACAAACAACGCAATCTTGCACAAAACGGAGAACATCCTTCCGCATTCCAGGCCAATAGAACAGCGGACGTAACTTCCGAAAAGTAGCAGGTGCACCCGAGTGGCCACCCACCGGATCAAGTGAAGAGCCTGGAGAACTTTCAACTGGAGATCTGAATTGCTACCAAGCCAAATACGGTCCTTGTACAGAATAATACCATTGCGCAACTCGAAATGTGGCCGAGCAGACCCATCAATAGCCAATTGTTGCAACAGGGCCTTAGCTTCTTGATCTGTAGCGTACCACAGCCGCAGCGCGTCCAACCAATCATGAGCCGGTGAAGACACAGCCAACAGCTCTGGTTGATGATCACGGCGAGACAACGCATCAGCCGCCAGATTGTCCGCACCTCGACGATAAACAACTTTGTAGCGAAGGCCCAATAGCTTTGTAAAGACCTTCTGCTGCCATGGAGTGTGAAGTCGTTGTTCATTGAGGTGAATCAAGCTGCGATGATCGGTGTGTATGATAAACTCAGCCTGCAGCAAGTAATGGCGCCACTGCTCCACAGCCATGATGATTGCTAGATACTCTTTCTCATATGCCGAAAGGCCTTGATGGCGAGGAGCAAGTGGTTTGCTGATGAATGCCAATGGATGACCATTTTGTAGCAGTACAGCACCAATACCGTAACCCGAAGCATCGGTCTCGAGATGGAACGTCTGCGCAAAGTCGGGAATACCCAGAACTGGAGCTGAACACAGTGCGTCCTTTAATGCTTGGAAGGCTGAAGCGTGAACTGAAGTCCAAATAAACAAAGTATCCTTGCGCAACAGGTCGGTCAACGGCTTGGCAATAAGCCCAAAATGACGGATGAACTTACGATAATACCCAGCGAGGCCCAAGAATCCTCTGAGATCACGGACATTAGCAGGAGTCGGCCAGCTGGAGATGGCACTGATCTTAACTGGGTCAGTAGCAAGGCCACGCTCACTGATGATATGGCCGAGGTAAGCGATCTCACGCTGAGCAAACTTACACTTGGACAGCTTAATACACCAACTATCAGCGGCCAACCACTGGAATACCAAGTCGAGGTGCTGAAGATGATCTTCAAACGAGGAACTATACACCAAAATGTCGTCAAAGAAGACCAAAACGAACTTCCGCAACCCAGGGGCCAGAGTAGTGTTCATAGCGCCTTGAAACGTTCCCGGCGCGCCAGTAAGGCCGAACGCCATGACACGGAACTCATACTGTCCACAGTGGGTTTGGAAGGCAGTCTTCGGCTCCTCTCCAGGTTGCAACAAAATCTGGTGGAATCCTGCCCGCAAATCCAGTGTAGAGAACCAACTAGCATTGGCCAATTCATCAATCAACTGATCAAAGACTGGGACTGAGTATTTTGACTTGGTCGTAATAGCATTTAGTTGCCGAAAAGTCAACGCAAAAAGCGGTAGGACCCATCTTTCTTTTTCACAAGCAACACAGGGGATGAAAAGGGGCTGGAGCTAGGACGAACAATGCCTTGAGCCAACATTTCAGCCACCTGCCGTTCAATCTCATCTTTTAGAGCTGGTGGATACCGGTATGGGCGCACAAACACAGGTTGAGCGCCAGGAATTAGTGGAATTGTATGATTGCATGGCCTGGAAGGTGGCAGTGCTGTTGGTGTAGCCAAAACCATAGGATAGCGGTCCAGAATACCCTGAACTGCAGGGTGAAGTAAAGCCTCAGGCTGCTCTCCATCAGAATGCACAGATAGCTGACAAACCTGCAGCATCAACTTATCTGGAGAAACTGAATCGATTCCCTGTAACAGCACCCACTGTCCTTGATAAGGAATGAACAACCACTGTTGCTGCCAATGGACCAGCATAGGGCTAAACGAAGAGAGCCAGTCAATTCCAATAATGACATCATACGAGGTAAGAGGCAACACCCAAGTCGGGAAGCAAACCGACAAGATTCAACCGACCCAAAGCCAATCTGCGAGATCAGCGTTGTCTTTCTCGGAACCCACCACCAAAGAACACGAACCCGAGAGGGCCGAGAGACAGAGTGAACATCCTGTAAGCGGGAAGCAAGATCTTCACTGACAAACGAAGCAGAACTGCCCGAATCCAACAAAATCAACACAGGAATGCCCTGAATAACCCCCTGTAAGCGAATAGCCCGACCAGATGAAGCACAACCGGCTGCACACTTGCTGATTGCCAAAAACAGCTGCTCAGAATCAGAACCGGCCTCCAACTTGGCCTCAACAGCGACGTCTTCACCACTATCAAAAGAATCCCACAATTCTTGGACCGCCAAAAGCACCTCTGCGCTGCAAGTGTGACCCCGAACCCATTTGTTTCCACATTTGTAACACTGGCCCAGAGCACGCCGTTGATTCTTGAGCGCCGCCAACCGGGACTCCACCGAAGATGACTGAGCAGCAGAGTCCGCCACAGACGGCACCGCGGCGCCTGGCTGCACCGGCGCACCCCTGTCCACACGGGGAGGAGGGGGCAGCGGCAATGGATGTCGAGGTGGATGCCGAGCTGAAGAAGACCAATCACCATTGCGTACAACTCGTGACTGCGGCGATGCAGACACCTCCTCCTGCAACAGAGCCAAAGTAGCGGCAATATCCAAGTCTTTTGGTCGTTGAACAAGCACAACAGACTTAATTTCAGCACGCAAGCCATCAATGAAACGCATCGTGAAATAGAGATTATCATGCTTAGGGGAATACGCCTTCAACTGATCCACCAACTCAGTGAAGCGTGTGATGTAATCAGAGACTGAACTGGTTTGTTTGACATGAAAAAGCTGGCGAATCAAGGATTCATGCTGATCGCGATCGAATCGATCGTGGAGCATAACACAGAAGTCAGACCATGAGCATTTAGACAGGAGCGACTCAACCGATTGATACCAGCTAGATGCAGGACCATCAAAATGCATTTCCGACACACTAATCCACAGACTAGGCTCAACATCATACATACGAAAGTATTTTTCCGCACGCGTACGCCAACGCCTAGGATTCTCACCATCAAACCTAGGAAATGGAAGCTTAGGTAAACGGCCTGATGGATTGTGGGGTTTATAAGGATCACATCGAAAAGGATCAGGAGGCCGTGGTGGCGGATGAGCTATCGAGGCTGATTGGTGTGCAGGATTAGGTGGATCCGGAACAGAACCTCTACCAAGTACCGGCGAGCAAGGCAGGGGAGAAGAAGGATTGGTACACGTACCCTTGGCCGGGACTGGGATCCAGGTCGTAACGACACCAGATCCCGAATCCCGTGTAGTCATCTCAACGCGGTGCCCAACGACGGGCCGATCGGCGGGAAACCCGGCAGGTGAGCGCACGGCCGCCATGGGTGGAGTCGGAAGTATGCCGGGCTGTGTGGACATTTCGTCGAACACAGCGCGGTCACGGCTCCGCTCCAACTGCTGAACCGCCGCCTTGACATCCGCGAGCACCCCGTCGACGCTCGGACGCCAGGAGGCCAGCGCGTATGTAGCAGCTTCGAGCGACGCGACGCGGTCGTCACGTTCGTCGGCGATGTGGGAGACGCGGAGGGCCTCCAACTCGGCGAGGCGCTGGGTAAACTCCACGTCCCGGTCGGTGTAGTTCGCCTCCGGCGTCGCGAGGCGAGACTCTTGCAGGGGCGCGCGGATCGGGCGGGCAGCGACTCCAACGACGCGAGGCGACGGTTGAACATCACCGCCGAATCCGTGCAGCGCACGCCTCCACGGCTGCGAGGCGGGCGTCGGCGGAGGCGGAGCGCTCGTTGAGGCCGCGCTCCAGATCACGGAAGCGGCGATTCCAGGACTCATCCTGCTCGTCGAAACGGCGATTGAGTTTCGCCATCTCGTCGAGCAACAACTGGAAATTGGGATCCATGACTCCTCTACTACGCCGCAATCCGGTGAAGTGGTGGTGGGGGTGGCTGATAGTCCAGGATCGAAACAAGAATCGATACCAATTGTTAGCACCCGTAGTAGGGAAGGGAAGAATGTAGGAAGGAATGGAAGAGCGAGATAGAGAGGAAGCACGATGAATGATTAGATTTCAGAGTTCAGATAGTTGTTTCAAAATTGTTCACCCCTTTTCTTCTCTCTCCCTATTACATTTATACTACTTCACCCACTCGGGCCGGACCATCTCGTATTGGGCCGGGCCGCTCTCTTAGGGCCTGGACGAAGTCGGGCTCCTCTTCATTGCTATCGTTCCAATTCTTGAGAGTCTTGACAGAAACGGCAAGAGGAAGGGCGGTGTCTTGACTCTCGAGTGCTCACCAGGAGGTTCACAAGCAGCTGCGCCGACGTCCGGTAGGGGCGGTCGTGCAGTCGCGGACCGGGTCGGCGTCAGTGGGTGAAGCCCGACGCGGCATCGCTGCTTGGGTCGCGGCCGTTTTGGCTCAAGCGGCGGGCTCGAGGATGGAGGCGGTGTATGCGTCCGCACGGCGGCGTCGCTGGGATGGAGCGTGCGCTGGCAAGGCGGACGCCGTCGAGGTCGCCGGCTGGGGCGCCGAACAGGCTCCTCGGCCGAGGCGGCTGTGATGGCGAACTTCGGCGTCGCGGCGTGGGGGCGGGTGAGACCACGAGCGTACAGTGCTGCAGCTGTGTCGAGGAATTTGGCGCGGTCTCCCTGCAGGCAAGGAACACGACGCGACGGCCGGTGTCGGCAAGATCTTGACGACAGCGGGGGAAAGGTTGAAACTTGGGTCTTGGAAAGGCTTACTGGTGGTTTTGAGAAGCGTCGAACGCGTGACGCCGGTGAGGACGAGGCCGCGAACGCCCTTGGTTCAGCGCGGCGTTGGGTTGGCGAGGACGCGGCTGCGTCGAGGCGGCAGCGAGGGCTCTACTCGACGCGGCGTCGATGACGGCGAGGTCGGGGCGTGCGTGATCGACGGATCCGTAGGCGAAGGGCAGCCGGTCGTGCGAGTGATGGACTGGGAAGGCAGTTTTGGCTTGCTTGTGCCGCGCAGGCCGGCTGCACGAGGCCAGGGCGTGGCGGCGCTGCGGCGAGGCCATGGTCGCGGGGTCGCAACGCGGTGGCTGGGCAAGATGGCGCGGTGGGGCACGGTCAGGCCGACGTGGCTGTGCTACGGTGTCGCCGGGGTCACGCCGGAGAGGGAGGAGACTGCGCGACCGCGCGACGTGGCGCTGCTGCGTAGCGGCGGCTCCCGTGGTTGGTGCTGTCGCGGCCTTAGCGTGCCGCGGCCATGGCGGTTTGGGCGAGGTCAGGGAAGGCAGGCAAGCGAGGGAGGAAAGGGAGGAAGCAGCTTGGCGAGCGGCGAGGGGTAGACGACTCACAGGAGCGCGGGCACTTGGTGGCGTGCGCAGCTTCGTACGGAGGTAGAAGATGACGGCAAGCTCCGACAGAAGGGAAACGGCGTAGCTCGGCTTCTTTCCCCCTGCTACCGCTGACGAGCGGGTCCCGCGCTCACAGGGGCATGCAAGGGCGTCTGGTGTGGGCGGCTCGTGACGCTGGCCGCTGCTAGGACACAGGCGGCGTTTCTTCCTTCCGCGTGCGGCGCTCCTGACTCCTGACTCGGTGGAGGGGAGCCGTTCCTGCTGCTGGGCCGGTTGTGCTCGTGCTGGGCCACGGGGGAGGGCGCCGGGTTGCTTGCTGGCTCGAGTCAGAAAGTTGGAGGCCAAGGCCAGCAACGCTGCTGCATGGCAGGCTTTGCTTGTGCCATGCATGCTTCCGGCCTTGAGGAACGGCACAAGATGACAAGAGCATGCATGTGTCTCACGAAGCTGTATAGGATGGTACAGGAGCATGCGGCCATGCACAATTGTGTAGACAGCAGCTGGATTAAGGCCTTGGGGGCATCATCATTTGTTGATGGGCAGGGTGTGTGTTACTGCTTGGCTGGCCTCTACGTGCTTCACATATTTAACCAATCAAGCACAGTAGCATGCAGCTGTGCCACGTACGTGAGCAAGAAGAAGATGATTTGCTGAAGGGTTTAGCAAGGAAGTGCAGGCCGTATGGTGTAGAGGAAGAAAGAAAGGATTTCCAATTTTTGCTCTAGGTCTTTAGACAAGAGAGAATTACCTCCAAGCACAAGCAAGAAAATAAAGGTCCAAATCACACATGCATCTAAATTAGATGGGTGCATCAATTAATTAGAAAACTTTTATCATGTGGAGGGGAGAGAGGAATTTCATATTTGGCATATTTAGGAAGTGATAAAATTAGTTTAAATTGAATTTGAGTGGTAGCTCAAATCCAACCTCATTCTATTTTTTTCCTTTCAAAAAGAATTGTTTTTAATTTCTTTTAAAACTTGAGTTGGTCGTGTTGTACTGATCATGTTTTATTTGATTTTATAAATTGTGGTTCGGTGGCATAGGAGAAGAGAGCATTTCGCAAACGGGGATTTGGTGTTTTCACCCCTATTCTCAATCTCAATGGTGATTTTACCCGTTTTATTTAAGTGAAACCTCCGTCTACCCTTCCTTTCTAACAGCATTTGCAATATTCGGATTAAATGGCAAAAAAAAAGAAAAAAGAAAAGGCAGGTGGACGAATAGACAGGAATGCCCCTAGGCCTTTCTTGCTACTCCCGACTCCTTCACTCCGCGTCGTGACTCCGGCGGCGCTGCTCCTGGCAGCGAGGCTCTCGGCGGCGTCTCGGCTCCCTGCGAGGGTGCTCTCTCTCTCCCTGTTACCCTCCCCCCTCTCCCGGCCCTTAGATCGTGCTCGCGGTGGCAGTGGTGTTGCGCCCGCGTCGTGACCTAGGGTTCCAGCGGCACTGCTCCCCGGCGACGGGGCTCCCAGCGGCGGCGCGGCTCCCGGCCGGGGCGCTCTCTCCCGTCGCCCTCCCCCCTCTCGCCGCACTCCTCACCCCTCGCCCCTCAGCTCGCGCTCGCGGGTTAGGGGCGCTGCACGGGTGGCCTCCGCTGGATTGCTGCCTCGGCGTGCGCCCTCAACGGCGTGGCTGGGTGCTCGCCCGCCGCGCAACCCCAACTCCCCGGCTAGTGCTGCTGTCCTGGACGTACACCCCTGCCTCCGACCTGGTTGACAGCCACCATGGAAGAGCCGAGGTATTTCACCAATTTCTGAGCTACCTGGAAGATGTGTGTTTCAATGGGATAGAAAATAGCAACGATTTGTAGATGTGTTGAATTGTTTATTTCCTGCTGTGAGATGGTTTTCCTGAGCTGCCATGTGATTTGTTTATTTCCTGCTGTGATTCATATCTGAGCCTTGATCTGTGTCATTTTTTGACAAATACATACTCACTTAAGATCATGAATTTTTTTCTTTGTCGAAACCTTATGTCTCATTGGTCACTGATGAACTCGCCCAATGTTTGGAGGCTCTAATAGGCTCCAAGTTCCTTCTTGTCAGGTAGAACTACTTGGAGCTACTGCACTCGCATTGTCATGCGTCTGCAGTTTAATAATGTATAATATTATGTTAGATTAGTTATTTCTCCCTAAATAATTATACTACTGAATCTTTGCCGAGTTTAACTATCCTTGAACCATTACTCTCTGATTTGTGTTGAGGCTGAAAAACTTGAAGAGTGTGTGTTGTCATCAGCTTGAGCTCTGTACTGTGAGTTGCCACCTATATTAACTTGCTTTTACTCTGTTCTTGTGAAGTGCAAGTGGTACAGGAAGGGGAAGGGGAAGGGGAAGGTCAGCAGAGGACAGCACTGAGACAAAGTATGACAAGCCACTATTGCTTGTATTTACTGCATATTTTAGTAACTTTACTAATATAATTATGCTTTTTTTTTCATATAAAGTGCAAGTGCATCAGGAAGGGGAACAAAGGAGGGGATCAAGAGCAATTCTGGGAGGCTACTTTGTTGGGTTTCAATGCTTGATATGTGGCTCACTAGTTGTTTCGGAAACTCAGTACTAGTTCCCGCTTTTGCTTGACATGTCGTTTAGACCTATATGGTTGTACTTGCCATGTTAATTTGGACCTCTATGTTGGCATCAAATATGGTACTACGATGGCATGATATATGGATATAGTATGTTGCTGCTAATTCAATATGTGTGGATTATTTTGTTGTGTGATATTGAATTTTGCTTATATGGATTGGCTGTTGAAATGCTGCTGAAATTTTCTAAAAAATCTGTACACAAAATGTCAGCTTGCTGATCTAAAGCAGGGGTAAAAACACAAATACCATAATAAAAAAAGGGTAAAAATATATGGGCAAAGTTGTCCTTTTTAACACCGTTAGTGGTACTTAACAGAACAAGGGTAGACTCTCCCTTCATTTTCAAAAACCAGGGGTAAAATCACGAAGTTAAAAAATGAGGGTAAAATCACCATTTCGCTCAAAAGCGAGGTAGAAACGCTTAAGCCTCTTTCGCAAAAGCATTGGTCGGATTCTACATGCAACACATATTCAGACAAAAATTTTAAAATTTAGGATTTTTATTACATGGGAAATTGCTGAATGTTACAGGCGCGCTAGAGCGCCACCACCAGCGCCCAGGAGTCTCCAGCGCATGCGTGTTTAGTTTGTGAGATCCGATTGTTTAGGACCATTATTCCTTGGTTGTTGTCCCTTTGAGTTAGCAGGATGTTGTTAGGATTTGCGCATAAGTATTGAACATTATTGTTGAATGAAGGCGAGCTGGAGATTGATATTCATCTCTTCTGCTCTTTTACGCTCGCTCTAGCTAACAACCGCGACACCAACCACGGCGTCGCAATCTCGCTGCCAGGCAGTTAAGCCTCGCCCTCAGCCCTCTTATTATTCCTACTTCCTTCGCAACAACCCAAGCTCCAAAAATCTGGTATCAGAGATGTCGTTTCCAACTCCTCGGCCGCCCGCCCTTCCTCCGCCACCACCACTACCACTGCGCTACCACCGGTCAACTCTGCCCCGGTGATCACCACTGCAACCATTGTTCCTATCGCACTGATCGGCACCACCAACCCCAAGCTTACCCAAGTCCCCACCTCTGCGCTCACTGCACTCACCATGGCCAATTATGGCCTGCAGCGGCAGACGGGCGATCTCGCCACCCACGTTGCCGAGGTTGAGCACCGGCCTTCCTCCTCGCAGCCACTCCTACCTTCAGCATGCCAGGCTACGGCGGCCTTCCACCACTCTTGCCCACCGCCACCTGCCAATCCCCCCGAAGTTGGTCACCACACAGCAGGTAAACCGTCTGCTTCCACTGCCAATCACGTAAATCCCTTTTCCGCACTCGCCATCTCTGGAACCCTCCATTGCGTCGATCATCCACATGCCGCCACCGCTACCAACTGCGGCCATGCACATGCTGCCGCCAATTCCACAAGATCCGCCTGAGCTGGTGGGCGTCGGCGTTCACTGGTTCCACAAGCTGTCGTTTCCGACGTACGATGGTAAAGTAGACCCCTTAGGCTGGATCAAACGATGCTGAGTAGTTTTTCCACAACCAGCGTACTCACGAAGTCGACAAGGTCTAGCTCACCTCCTTCCACCTAACGGGCCCCGCCCAGCAATGGTATTGTGTCCTAGAGCGCGATGCCGGTGACCCAAGCTGGTAGGATTTCAAGCAGCTTGTGCTGGCAGCGCTTTGGCCTACCACTCCAGATGAACGACCTGGCGGACCTAGCATGCGCGACTGCTGTTTACGGACTCCGTCGACGCATACCAAGAGGTTTTCTAGGCGCGTATGGCGCACGCGGGCTGCCTCACTCCCTACCAGCAGGCGCAGTTGTTCATGGGGGGTTTACCAGAACATATCCGCATTGATGTGTTGCTCCATGATCTGCAAGATCTGCAATGCTCCATGAGCCTGGTGCATGTCTAAGTGCGCCGCAATGCGACACCTACGCTTGGTCTGCCAGGCCAAGCACCTCACCCGCTTCGCACCACGGATCGTCACCCAGGTGCCCCAGCCATGCCAACACTGCCCATGGGGGCCATGGGTCCTTAGCACCGTCTTCATTCACATTGCCACTAGGTCCCTTCAAGCACTTGTCCCCAGCTGAGATGGGAGAACGCGGCAAGCAAGGTTTATGCTACAATTGCGATGAACTCTACATGCACGGCACAAGTTCCCCTGCCTCTCCTATGGCAAGTGATGTGGACTATGAGGATGATGAGCCCGCAGACACTGAACCGGCCACCTTTGACCCAGGGACTCCAATGATCTCTCTCCATGCCATTGCGGAGGATCCGCACCGAAGACATAATGCAACTTTACATCTCCATCAACAATGAGTAGTTCATCACACTCCTCAACTCCACGTCCACGTACAATTTCATCCGCGGTGATGTGGCCCATCGAGTCGGTCTCTCCAGTTCCAGCCGTGCCCTAGTGCTGGTGTCAATGTGGCCAATGGCTACCGCATTGCCTGCCATGTCCTGGAGCATGATGTGGGCATCCGTATTGGAGAAGAGAGGTTCACCATTGACTGCTGCTCCGTCCCGACTGATAGCTACGACATGGTCCTTGGCATCACATTCCTTCGCACGCTGGGACCAATCTTGTGGGATTTTTATGACATGCATGGCATTTTGGCATGAGGGCCATCGTATCTTCTAGCGCAGCCTCGGCTCCACCTGCATCATTGTCCCGTCCACAAATCGCCTACACACCATCTGCAGCAACGAGCCCGCAATGCTCGACCGTCTCCTCCAGTCGTTCGAGGTTGTATTTGCTGAGCCCTAGGGCCTGCCACCGCCCTACCCATGCGATCACCACATCCATTTACTACCGAACACAACTCCAGTGGCAGTGTGGCCCTACCGGTGCCCTCAACTCTAGAAAGATGAACTAGAGGCCAACTGCGCCAATATGCTCGAGCAAGGCATCATCAGGCCAAGCACCTCGGCGTTCTCCATTCCCATTCTCCTCGTCAAGAAGCACGATGGCTCGTGGCGCTTCTGCATCGATTACCGAGCCTTGAACCAGCAGGGCATGAAAGACGAGTTCCTAATCCCATTATCAAACATTTGTTGGACGAACTCCATGGAGGGCACTTCTTTACCAATTGGATTTAGGCTTGGGATACCACCAAGTTCAGATGCACGCTAAGGACATTCAGAAAATAGCATTCCGGACCCATGAGGGCAACTACGAGTTCTTGGTGATGCCCTTCAGGCTCACGACCACGCTGGCGATGTTCCAAAGTTTGATGAACTTCGTGCTCCAGCTAACCGTTCCTTCGTAAGATTGTTTTGGTGTTTTTTGATGATATACTCATCTACATCTCATCGGTCGACGCATCGGCAACACCTCATGGTGGTCCTAACCATGCTGTGGGAACATCACTTCCACCTCAAGAGTGCCAGGTGTTCCTTCGCGTCGTCGTCCAAGGCTTATCCATGGGCATCGCCATGGACAATGAGAATTGTGGCATGCTTGTGTTGATGAGCTATGTACATGTGGCAGCATATTCGTGCCATATGTGTATATATCCCTGAAACTCCTAGCTATGATGCACAGAGCTCACCCTTCACCTGCGCCTAGTGTTGACATTTGACAATGACGTTCTTCATGGGTGTGGAAGGGGTGAAAAACTCCTTGGGGCGGTCTCAGTTGTCGCCAGTGTCGTAAGTGTGTGCTGTTGCCACCTTCGGTCACCACGCCCAGCACTATTGACCTGGCAGAACCACATGAGAGGTTCGGTGATGTAGAGGAGCACGACGGCGCGTCCAGGTGGGCTGCAGAGCTGTGGGTGAGCAGGCACTTGCATTCAACCGGGACGCAGTGGTCATGTCAGCGCCCCTCCTATTACCAGTCCGACAATAGTACTAGCACTAGCTAAGCCCAGGAAAGGAAGTCGGGTCCGCAGGCCAGGCCCAACACTTGTGTCGAAGGAGAGGAATGGATCCATGGATAAGGTCCTTTTTGGTTGGGCTTTTCAACGTGCTTTTGCTTTTGCAAAAACTAAAAGCCAACCAAAGGGGTGAAAAGGCACTACTACTTTAGGCCAAGAGCTGCTTTTACTCTACTATAAAACCCAAGGCAACTCTCCCTCTGCTTTCAGTTGCTTTTGGGACTATCCACCAGCCACTGTTTACATAGATACTGATTTGGTTTTCTTTTACCTCCTTTCTTTTACCCAAATGTGCAAAATCGGACCGTCTGGCGTTGGTGCACAACACCGACGCCGACGGGGTTCTTCTCTAGTCCAGGTGGGCGAGCCTCAGCCAGTGTGCGTCGCCGCGGCCGGCAAGGCCCAGGACGCCGTGCGGGAGCTCCGTCCCGGTGTGTGGAACAGCCCTTGCGCGCCCCTCCCTCTCTGATGAGCCTCCCAGCCTCTCTCTCTTGCCGACCCTCCGTTTCTCTGGTTTCTTGCGGCGAGGCACCACTCCAGCCTTTGCCTCGGCGGCGGCATGGCCCAGCCGTAGCCCCTTCCTCTCTAGTGGCCCCTGCGGCCCCTCTCTCTCGATTGACCCTACAGCCTCTCCCTCTCTAGTGATAGTCAGCCCCTTCCTCTCCGACTGCCCGACTCCTCAGATCCAGTGGTAGCTCGTCTCCGGCCCCTCCCTCTCTGGCCATTCGTCTCTGGTGGCAGATTCGTCTCCAGTTCCTCCCTATCTGGTCACTTGTCTCCGATGACCCCCTTCAGCTAGCGTGGTGGCCGATGGCGACCCCCTCCGGCTGCCGACGGTAGCCTCTTTTAGGATGAGGGAGAAGGAGGAGGAGGAATGTTGACACCTGTTAACGCCCAAAATTTATTAGCAATTACCACTTCCCTAGACATGAATATCTACTAGAATAGGGTTACCACTGATAATTTCCACTTGTTTTGGTGATTTGTGCATTTTTCAGAGAATTTTCTAGAAAAGCCTAAAAGAGGGATTTAAGTGCTAATTTACCACGAAACTTAACCGCGATGCAAGCACATCACCAGAGGGTTCAGGAATACTCCAGAAGACACCCGAAGTAGCGGGGCCCGCAGCCACCACCTGGTGGGGCCGACCGGCCCCACCATGGCGCCACCCGGCCCCTTAGGGTTAGGATTGGCCGCCCCCTTCTGGAACCTTCCTCCACCGCCTCTGAGGAGTCATCCTGGCCGTTTGCTACGTCGGTTTGATCCAACGGCGCGTATCAATCTCACCAGGCTATAAAAAGAGGGTCACACCCCCCTGGAGGAGGCCAGATCAAGAGATGAAGAGTCAGAGCTTTAGATAGAGATCCACTAGATCTAGGCTAGCAATCAAGATAGAGATTAGAGAGATAGAGTAGAAGAGTAGAGATTCGGAGGAGCCCCGGCCCTGTCGGAGCATCCTCGGGGGGCTGTATTCGTCGCTCGATTCGGCTCCCTCGCCCTGAGCCGCATTCTCGAGGTACTTTTGTATTTACCATTCTGATTCAAGTAAGCAGTTGTTTATATTCATTCTTTGGTTTGCAACTCATATTATATTGAGTACTTTGATTTGGGTAGCTCCTAGGTTAGAGTAGTATTCGTAGCGTAGACGTGGTGTTTGGGTTATGATTACTTGTGAATGTCCCCTGATCAGCCGGATAGTGGTAGCTCGCGTAGGTGACTTTATAGCTACGTTGAATCCTCTGTAGTCCACTTCCCGTTAATAGGACCGATAGGCTTATAGGTGTCTAGTAGAAGGATTACTCTGTTTCTTCTCCTATTCAGGTCACTTGTCCGATAAGACGATATTATATAAAGTTTACCGGTAGTTAGAACTAGAGTACATTAGCTATTTCCTCATTCTCAATAGTTTTCTAGACTGTTTGTACCCCCTTAGATTAAGAGTATTTGGCTAGGTCATAAATCACCTACTATTCCTTTGGGTTTGATATTAAAACCGGGTTGATCTTGGTGAAGTGCTGATCAGTATATATCTGTGCGCTTGTGGATAATCTGATTATAGTTATTATTTAGGGTGCAGTTAATTTATACCAACAAGCATTTCTGGCGCCGTTGCCGAGGAACGGTTTGCTGATTTTGATTTAGTCTATCTTAATCTATAGTTATCCTTTTATATTAAAAAAATATTATGGAAAACGAATCTCAACTTCTATATCAATATGGGGCACCATCGGGATCGTACCTCCAGCCAAAGGAATCTTCTAAACCTATCACATCACCTGGCTATGAGCTACGCCCAGGATTAATTAAATTAGTTTAGGAACATATCTTTTCTGGTAATACTAGCGAAAACCCCTATTCCCATTTAACTGATTTTGAGCAAACATGTTCATGTCTGAGTATTAAAGGCATGGCTGATGAAACTTTAAGATGAAAACTCTTTCCGTTTTCATTAACGGGACGAGCTAAGAAATGATATAATCGTCATGTTGGGAGTAGTTAAGGAGATTAGAAAATATTACGAAAATACTTTTGCCTTAAATTCTTTCCAGTAGAAAAGGTCACTAAACTTCGGTTTGAAATCATAGGATTCAAACAATTATACAATGAATCGCTAGGCAAGGCTTGGGATCGTTTTGATGGTTTTGTGAATTCTGGATCTAATCCTGCTTTACCAGAACCTATGCTTTTACAACATTTCTTTTTAGGCCATGATGATAGAAATAATGAATATCTTAATTTGGCCTCGGGTGGAGCATTTATGCATATTATTGTTGAACATGCTAAAAGTATTCTTACTAATATTTTCAATGATCTTCCTAAAGAAAAAGAAGAGTTGCTAGAAGAAAATTCCCAGTTAGCTGAAAATGAACTTTTACCTGATTCATCTCAATCTATAGTTGAATTAAAACCCTGAACTAGCTAATGAGATAATTCTAAATTCTGAGTGGATGTTTGAAATAGAGGATGAATTTTTTGATGATTTTGGGAATACTACACTTTATCGCAAAATTATTTAACCCCAACAATCTAGAGATTTTAATTCTAATTTTTCATATCCTAATGATTTAAAATTTCTTTGAGAAATAACAAGAGAATAGATTTTTATTTTGGGTGATGATTGGTTGATAGAATCTAAGCAATCCCCTGAAGTAATTCGTCTTAATTCACCCTCTGTTAGTATAAAGTTACAAGTAGATTCATATCCTTTTAAAACTTTATACAACCCAGTTGTAGGAGTCAACATTATGTCATATACATTTGCTAGAAAATTCTTAAAAGACATACCATTAATTCCTACAAATAAATTATTTAAAAATTATTTAAGACACATTATTCCTAGTTTAGGAGTATTGAGTGCACTTCCTATTGTTATTAATGATTTCCATATTTTGTTAAATTTCTATATCTTTGATGTGTGGGATTTTGATGTAATGATTGGAGTACCCATAATAAAACTTCTTCAAGAAGGTCGTGATGGTAAATTAAATGTCAAATTTGAGAAAGGATTTAATTTTTTAATACCTATAACTCATGCAGTAAAATTTAAAGCAGAGCCCCTTCTCGAATTAGATCCAATAGAAGAGGTTAAGGCGATTGAATTCAATAATTTTATTCAACCCGATTTAGAAGATGATACCTAGTTCTTCATCGATAAAGAGGAGGAGGACCTTGTTGATCCTGAACCTCTTGATGAATTACTAGAGCCACCTAAACCTCCTATTGAGCTTAAACCATTACCATCCGGTCTTAAATATGTTTTTCTAAATAATGACCAAGAATATCCTGTGATTATAAGTGATAAACTTTCTCGATGAAGAGACTTATAAATTAATAACTGTTCTAGAAAAACATAGAGTCGCTTTTGGATATTCACTCCAAGACCTAAAAGGGATTAGCCCTGTTCTTTGCACCCATCGCATACCAACTAATCCAGAAATTACACCTTCAAGAGAGCCTCAGCGTAGACTCCAAAATGCGATGCGAGATGTAATAAAGAAAGAAATTCTAAAGCTTTTACATATAGGGATCATATACCTTGTGCCGCATAGCGAGTGGGTAAGTCCTGTGCAAGTTGTACCTAAGAAGGGAGTAATGACAGTTGTCCAAAATGATAAAAATAAATTAATACCTAAAAGAACTGTCACTGGATGGCGAATGTGCATAGATTATAGAAAACTCAACAAAGCAACAAAGAAAGACCATTTTCTTCTACCTTTCATTGATGAGATGTTAGAGCGTTTAGCAAATTACTCTTTCTTTTGTTTCTTTGATGGTTATTCAGAATATCACCAAATTCCTATCCACCCTGATGATCAAAGCAAAACCATATTTACATATCCCTATGGAACTTATGCTTATAGAAGAATGTCTTTTGATTATGTAATGCACCCGCCTCTTTTCAAAGATGCATGATGTCTATATTTTCTCGATATGATAGAAGAAATTATGGAAGTTTTATGGATGATTTTTTAGTTTATGGAAAACTTTTGATGATTGCCTAGAAAATTTAGATAAGGTTTTACAAAGATGTGAAGAAAAACACTTAGTCATCAATTGGGAAAATATCATTTTATGGTTAGAGAAGAAATAGTGTTAGGACACTTAGTGTCAGAAAGAGGTATAGAGGTAGATAAAGCTAAAATTGAAGTAATTGAACAACTACCTCCACCTGTTAATGTAAAAGGAGTCCGAAGTTTTCTCGGTCATTGTGGTTTTTATCATAGAATTATAAGAAATTTCTCATAAATTGCTAGACCAATGACTAGATTATTAGCTAAGGATGTACCTTTTGAGTTTGATGAAGAATGCTTAGAATCATTTAATATTTTTAAGAAAGCACTTACATCAGCACCAACATTCAACCCCCTGATTGGTCTTTACCTTTTAAAATTATGTGTGATGCTAGTGATTATGCTGTAGGAGCAGTCTTAGGGCAAACAAATGATAAAACGCATCATGCAATTGCCTATGCTAGCAAGACAATGACAGAAGCATAATTAAATTATGCAACCACGGAAAAAGAACTTTTAGCTGTTGTCTTTGCTACTGATAAATTTAGGTCTTACTTAGTTGGCACCAAAATAATTATTTATTCTGATCATGCTGCTCTTAAATATTTGCTCACTAAGAAAGATGCTAAACCACGATTAATAAGATGGATCCTATTGCTGCAAGAATTTGATTTAGAAATTAAAGATAGGAAAGGAATAGAAAACCCTGTTGCTGATCATTTGTCTAGGATGTATTTTGAGGAACCACAGAAACTACCTATTAATGACTCATTGAGAGATGATATGCTGTTTAAAGTGACCAAGACTGATCCTTGGTACGTAAATATTGTCAACTTTATGGTTGTAGGTTACGTACCACCGGGAGAAAATAAGAGAAGACTCATTTATGAAAGACGTCTCCACATATGGGATCCACCATACCTCTTTCGGGTATGCGCAGACGGATTACTCAGAAGATGCGTACCAGTAGAAGAAGGCATGTAGATCATTTAGAAATATCATTCATCACCATATGGAGGTCATTATGGGGCATTCCGCACTTATGCAAAAATCTGGCAGAGTGGCTTCTTTTGGCCAACCATGTATGAAGACACCAAAGATTTCATCCGAAGATGTGGAGCGTGTCAGAGGCATGGAAATATCAATGCAAGAGATGCTATGCCACTCACCAACAACCTTCAGATAGAGCTCTTTGATGTCCGGGGAATTGATTACATGGGACCATTTGTGAAGTCAAGGAATTATGAGTACATTTTGGTGGCGATTGACTATGTATCCAAGTGGGTAGAAGCTATGCCATGCAAGAATGCTAACTCAAAACACTCAAAGAAGATGTTTGAAGAGGTTATATTTTCAAGGTTTGGAACACCTAGAATGGTTATAAGTGATGGAGGAACACATTTCACTGATAAAAAGTTTCACTTATACCTACAAGCTCATGGAATACGACATAATGTCGCTACTCCATATCATCCTCAGACAAGTGGCCAGGCAGAAACATCCAATAAACAAATCAAAAACATTCTCCAGAAAACAGTAAATGAAATGAGAACTTTATGGAAGGATCGGTTACCCGATGCACTATGGACATACCGGACAGCATATAAAACACCTTTGGGTATGTCACCATATCAATTGGTATACGGTAAGACCTGCCACCTACCAGTTGAATTAGAACATAAAGCTCACTGGGCTATCAAAAGATGGAACATGGATCTAGAAGCTGCTGGAGAGAAAAAAGATGCAATTATCAGAATTAGAAGAATGGAGAGAGAAAGCTTACCACAATTCGAAGATCTACAAAGAACGAATAAAGAAATGGCATGATAAGAGGATCAAGAAGAAGGAGTTTACACCAGGAGATAAGGTATTACTTTTTAATTCCGGGTTCAAATTATTCAGGCTTGGAAAATTAAGGAGCAAATGGGAAGGACCCTTCACCGTCGTGAATTCATCACCGCATGGAGCAATAACTCTACAATCAAACGAAGGTACGTTATTCAAGGTAAATGGACACTGACTTAAACTTTATTTAGAACCATTTGATTCAGGAGTAGTGGATGAAATAGAATTCATCCAATTACCAACTTATTAAGCTCTATTTTATTCCGGTATGAAATTTTATCCAAAAACGCATTTATTAGAAACATAGGAGGAGTCCGAAGCACCACGCAGAAGGGCACCCGAGGTGGACCCCTGGTGGGGCCGGTCGGCGCCCCTATGGGGCCGGTCGGCACCCCCGAGGCACCACCCGTCCCGACTCTCGTCCCTGTCCGTCTACACCCTTCCTACGTATATTCGCGTATTATCCACGCGCAATCGGATATTCTTTCGTACGGATCCCGTAGAGCCTAGGTGAAGCGAACCGGGATTTCAAAAACTTGAAATACCGACTCTTCTGCCCCTCTGTAATAGTCCCAGGATACCTCGGCTATCACGGGCATCCACTTTTCAACTGATTACAAAGTCATACAACACTGAGTACAAAAATAAGCCTAATACATAATCTAATTACAAGCCCACTGGGCTAAAACAAACAAAACATCGATAATCTACTCGTAGCAGTGAAGCTCGATGATCTTCCAATCCACAGACATCCTTGAGAGTAGACCGCAAACCAACTACTAATCTCAACACCATTGCAAGCAAAGAAATCTGCACACCACCAGATATGTGCGTGGCCATGGTCAACACCGAATGAGCTTTGGTGGAAATAGAAAATAAAAGGATCCGGTGATCCTAATGTTTAGCTATTGTTTGCATCCTAGCGCATGCAAAAAGGCATCAATAGTATAACATAAATCTTCTATAATTCCCAACCAAAATCTCACACTCACATACCATCATCATCAACATGTCTCATCACCAATCTCATCTCATCTCATATCTCACCACTCATCATCCCTCACAACACCCTCAATCTCTCGTCTAAGCAACGAGGCGGCCTCCCGCACCCCTCGTCTCAACGGCCTCAAGCCGGACCTATCTTCGGGGGGAGAAAGCAAAGCACAAGAGAAGCTAGTGAGCTGAACCCCGCACACAGTAAGTGATCATAACCGAGACCGCGGCTATACGTATAGATTTTAACCTCTGCGCAGAGAGTACACTTTATTAAGACATGAACACCATCGATGAGTCACCATCGATAGTGAACACCAAAGACCACAAACTAGGGTGACGAACACCGGACCTATCCACCACCGGAGTGAAGATATATAGACGCCACTACATAAGGCCGGGGGTCGTGTCATCGAGGTTATGCGGTAACCTCCACCCTCCCCGACACTAATTGCACAGGGGCCACGGGGCAGCGTGCCTACTATCTCCCCACGAGACGGTGGTGGTCGCCTGCACTAATTTGGGCAACGGGCCATACCCACCTAGGCATGTGGTGTGTGCGAAAAATAACCCATGATTTATGGTTGCAACCTACTCGGTCCTTAGGTTGGCTAGAGCGAGCACCTTCCACCAAACCGTGTGCATCACAGCACTAGACTCACCCCTCAGAGGTGATCTATCCACAAACTCCTCATCCCCAATGTCCCTCGAGGACCGTCGTCCCTCCAGGACTCTGTGTTCCCGCCACAGGAACTACCCTTGGTGCACTCCGTACACCACAGCAACCTCTCACTCTAGCCAGTACCTCTAAAGAAATAGGTCGAGGGCAAGGAATATCTCCAGAACTCCTCATATCACCATCACCCACTCGGGATTCACCACTCCTGTCGCATATCAAACCATCATATACCTCATGGGGGTGCCTCACGGCCATACCCCAACCACCATCCACATATCACCAAACCATCACACATCACATATCAAAGGTATGTATGTAATTATGATGGAGTAAATGCAAGCAAACAGACAGGTATAAATATAAGTGGCGAGCGTGAAGCTAGGTAGTCAGGGTGAAGTGGTTTCAATCAAGGCAATCAAGGCTCAGGCAATAGCATGCAACTCCTATTCTAGCAAATGAATAAATATAAAGCGCTAGCAGTTCTACTTTGCAATGTCTAATAGGATTCTCTAAGTAAGGGTGCTGCCATGACACCTGTGATGTCGAGGTAGTAGTGGTACGTGTCTCTGGAAGTCGAGGCCGTCCACCATCAGAGTCCATCACCTCCGGGTGCGTCGATGGGTCCATCCGAGCTTGACTCGTCGCTACGCAAAAATAAAAGCCGAGAACGACGAGCAAATAAGAAGCAATAAAAACTGCAGATAAAACTAGCCCAAAAGATCATAAGAACTGCTCTAGGAGGTAGGATAGGATTTTAGAAAAATTATGAAACTAGTTTCATAATTTTTGGAGTAGAAATGAATTTCTGGTGAATTTTTGAAGGTGGCAAGGATTCCTGAAAATACAGCAAAGGAAAGAAAAGGAGCAAGGGTTCGGCTGGGCTGATAAGCTACTATTGACCCATCAACAGCAGGAGGAAGGGGGAGCCTAGCTGGGCTGCATGTCGAGTTCCGGCCCAAGCCGGATGGCAGGTTTAGATTTTCGCGCTCCAGGTGTTCAACGAAATGCCCGAAGGCTCGTCGATCCTGCAGTCCGCGACAGAGGCCCGAGTGCTACTGCTCGCGGCGGGGAGCGATGCCCTTGGCACCAGCTGTAGGCGCGACGATGACGCGGTTGGGCAAGGGCAAGACAGGTAGGGAGAAGCAAGGAAGGCCAGACCGTCGGTCTGGCACGCGCTGTTGCCTTGGGCATGGTGGAACGCGGCGAGCTCAGGTGTGCCGTGCGCACCAGGTCGTGTGGTGTGTGCATGTGGTGTGTGCAAGGCTGCGCCTTTGTCACCCGTGATGTGCGGCTCGAAGACTAGAACCGCAACGCATAAAAAGGTGGAGGCTTCTGCTCGCCGCAGGCCATGGCAGCACTGATGCCGAGCTGTGCAGGTGCTCTCGGGTGGTGGCTTCAGGCTTCATCCATGGCCGTGGGCAGCCAGAGGTGCGGGTGTGGGTATAGAGGGTGGTGTGGTGGCCGAAGGTCATGGTGGCCGCGGCTCGCGCGGCGGCGCCGTGCCGTGCACACTGGTGGTGTTGTGCCATGGGTGCGTGCGTGACGAGCAGTGCGTGCTGGTGACCGCGGTGAACGGGCAGCGGCTCGACGGCCGGCCACAGAGATAGAAAGAAGCAGGAAAAAGGTGGGGTGTTTTGGTGCTCACCGGTGGGTTCGTCGATGTGGAACGCGGAAGGCTGGGAAACACGGATGCCGCGACGTCCTGTCCTAGAGCGTGCCCACGACGTCGTTGGCGCACGGGCTGGGAGTGATTCGCCGTCAATCTCGGGTTCGGCGTGGTCGTGCGCGGGGCTCGACGAGGAGAGGCCCGCCGTGATGGTTCGACGAGGCGATGGCGCGGTGGTGACGCTGCTCACTCTGCCGTTGCGACACAAGGAGGCAGCAAGTGATTCCTGCAGCAAGACGTGGATCATGGCATGGTGCCCATCTCAGGCAAGGACGTCGACAGACGAGCGGAAGGCAGGGGCTTTTGCAAGGAAAGGGGCTCACCCGTTTGCTGGATCAGCACGGAGGCGTGCTGCCGTCGAAGGTGCACGGTGGTGGCGGCGGCGTTGTGCAGTCGTGATCGACGACGAGCCGGGACGTGGCTGCGGCGGTTCGCCACCGCGAGGGTTCCAGGCAGTGGCGCGATGGGATGAGGCGGAGCAGTGGCACAACGTCGAGGACGGCGAGGCCGGGGCTGGTCCGGCGTCAGCGTCGTGCTCCTGCGAGCAACGCTGCGAAGGCAGGACAGAGTGGCATGGTGATACACAGCGGCGAGGACGGCAAAAAGAACGCGTCTTTGGCTAGGGAAGAGGCTCACCGTAGTCGTCGCTGCAGGGCTGTTGGGGATGTCAAGGCCGACGTGTGCCGGTGCCGCGGCGACGTCGCGGCCGCGGGGCTGGTGCTGCGCTGCGGCGGGCCGCGGAGTCTCTGATGGCGTCCTCGGCTCTTCGCCGTTCGTGGGCTCGGCGTCGTGGTGGAACGGTCGTCGACGCCGATCTGGCAAGGCAAGGGATAGCAGCAGGTTGAAGGCTGAAAGGCCAGGGACCGGAACGGATGGCGGAAAGGGAAGGGCTTTCGAGGTCGCGAGCTCACCTGCGGGGTGTCTACGACGCGTCCACGCCCCTCGTCGACGTTGCGGCGAAGCAGCAAGATGGGCGGGGCGCCGGTGCGGAGGCGAAGCTCGACACGGTGTCCGGCGCCGCGGCGTGGCAACGCTATGGAGTTGCCGCGGCCGCGCGGCTTGAAGTCGACGCGTCCGCCGACGCGTGGCTCGACGAGGGCGGAGGCTTCAGTGGGGGCGACGATGAGGTCGCTTGGCGAAGTGGCGGCGATGCAGCTCCCGTCGGCGTCACCGACCCAGGTGCTCCTCGGAGGGCATCGCGTCGCGGCCGGCTAGGCGAGGACAACGCTTCGGGGTAGTGTCGTGCTGCCGCCGGGGCTGGTGCGCACGTCGCTGCACATCATGGTGAGGCGAGCAGAGGGAGAGGTTGTCTGTGGCGGCGGCCAGGAGGGGAAAGGCGAGAAGCGGCAGTTGCGGGGTTTTATAGCCCAGGCGCTAGGGCTCTGCTGGGAGTGGAGTGTTCTACGGACGACGGCGATCTTCGGCGTCCGGGCCGCAGTGCACGTGGCGTTCATCCAAGCGACAGGAAGATGGCCAGGGCACGGGAAGCTTCGAGAAGGGCGTTGGTGTCCCGTCACGCGGTCAAGGCAGTGTCCGCGTCGGGGTCACGCAAGGGGAAAACTGAGGCCGGGCGCCGTGGCCCCTGACGGAAGGCGCTGCGACTGCTGGCTTGGACGGAAAGATGAAAAGAAAAAGCAGAGAGGAGGGAGGAGACGGCTGCCAACGGGAGGAGACGGAACGGGGGCGAGAGACGGGATTCCCCATCCGATTTCTGGCTAGCAGGTGGGGCCTCAGCTGGTTGCCGTTCCATCTGCGTGCTGCGCACGTGAGAGCAGCAGGCCAGGTCTTGTTGCTTGGTGGGCTGGTGTCCGATGGGCCACCTTGGCGTGCGGGCATGCAGAAGAGCGCACCGCTCACTAATCAGCACAGGAGCATCACGATGTGGCAGGCACGGAGTGAACAGGCCACTAGCAACTTTGTTGGCTTAAGGTGTGTACGTGAGTATACATGACCCATGTACAGGAGCATGCAGCGTGTGAGAGCTATGGTGACAGCCACGTACGTACCAACACATGAGGGGGTTAGCAAACACAAGATGATTAGCATACATGCTTAGGGAAGAGATGTGGGTTAGGATGGTCTATAGGAAAGGAAAAGTATTTCCTATTTTTGATCTGGGATATTTAGACAAAGGAAAACCTCCAAGTACAAGGAAAATAAAATCCAAATTACACATGCACCTATATTACATGCGATGCATAAATTAATTAGGAGCTTTGTCATGTGATGCTAATTATATTTTATTTAATTTTATAAATTGCAGTTCGGAGGGATAGGAGAAAAGAACATTTCGCAAAAAAGTATTGGTCGGATACTACATGCAACACACATTCGGACAAGAATTTTTAAAAAAAAGTCGATTTTTATTACATAGGAATTTGCGGAATGTTACACTAGGTTTCGTCTTCATCTTGTCTCCTGAAAACCCATATAAATACGTACCTACACCTGTTAACGCCCAAAATTTATTAGCAATTACCCCTTCCCCAGACAATAATATCTACTAGAATAGGGTTACCACTGATAATTTCCATGAGTTTTGGTGATTTGTGCATTTTTCAGGGAATTTTCCAGAAAAAGCCTAAAAGAGGGATTTAAGTGCTAATTTACCACGAAACTTAACCGCGACGCAAGCACATCACCAGAGGGTTCAAAATACCCGTAAGACACCCAAAGCAAATGGGGCCCGCAGCCACCACCAGGGGGGCCGGCGGGTCCCACCATGGCGCCGCCCGCCCCCTAGGGTTAGGGTTGGCTGCCCCCTTCGAACCTTCCTCCACCGCCTCCGACGAGTCATCCCGGCCGCTTGCTACGCCGGTTTGATCCAACGGCGCGTATCAATCCCACCCGGCTATAAAAAGAGGGTCACACCCTCCGGAGGAGGCCGATCAAGAGATGAAGAGTCGAGCTTTTAGATAGAGATCCACTAGATCTAGGCTAGCAATCAAGATAGAGATTAGAGAGATAGAGTAGAAGAGTAGAGATTCGGAGGAGCCTCGGCTGTCGGAGCATCCTCGGGAGTTGTATTCGTGCGATTCGGCCCCTCGCCCGAGCCGCATTCGAGGTACTTTTGTATTTACCATTTTGATTCAAGTAAGTAGTTGTTTATATTCGTTCTTTGGTTTGCAATTCATATTATATTGAGTACTTTGATTTGGGTAGCTCCTAGATCGAGTAGTATTCGTGAGCGTAGACGTGGTGTCCGGGTTATGATTACTTGTGAATGTCCCCCGATCAATAGGATAGTGGTAGCTCGCGTAGGTGACTTTATAGCTACGTTAAATCCTCTCAGTAGTCCACTTCCCGTTGATAGGACCGATAGGCTTATAGGTGTCTGGTAGATACTCTGTTTCTTCTCCTATTCGGGTCACTTATCCGATAAGACGATATTATACAAAGTTTACCGGTAGTTAAAACTAGAGTACATTAGCTATTTCCTCATTCTCAATAGTTTTCTAGACTGTTTGTACCCCCTTAGATTAAGAGTATTAGGCTAGGTCATAAATCACCTACTGTTCCTTTGGGTTCGATATTAAAACCGGGTTGATCTTGGTGAAGTGCTGATCAGTATATATCTATGCCCTTGCGGATAATCTGATTATAGTTATTATTTAGGGTGCAGTTAATTTATACCAACAAGGAAGAAGAAGGCTTACTGTCCATGACCTATGGGGTCTACTTGTAAGTGAGAGAAGCTTTTCTAAAAGTCATAGCTATTCAACCAAACAGGCTTTTGCAAAAGTTACAGCAGCCTTTCCACATCAGCTTTTGTAAAAGTTACAGTTCACGATAGTTTTTGCAAAAACTACAGCTCACAACAGCTTAGTATGTATGCGTAGCGCCTACATGCACGGCCTTTATATGCTACTTAAGTACATGAGAGTTCAGAGAGAGGATATCAATCAATAACAAACAGAATCTCTATGTATACTAAGCTACCCTCAGTTTGTCGACTCCCCTTTCTTCTCCAATCCTCCCCAATTCCTTCCCCGATCTGCTGCGTAGCTATCAGGTCGTCGTGTATGGGTGGGAGGGTGATGGTCTCTCCAGTGAGCGGATGCCACAGCCAGGCATCAGACACTTGTCCGAGGTTACGGCAGCTGCAACATTGCTTGTAGGAAAAAAAATAATGATGGTTAATTTAGTCATTTTCTATGAATTAAAAAGTTAAAGAATTTTTTACACAGGACCCGTGGGCAACAGGGCAAGATGGTTCTGTCTCCTGATCCTGAGCTCTGCGGCTGCGGCGGCCCCAGGGAGGCTGGGACTGGGAATGGGAAAAGCACCATTGCAGCCGCGGTCCACGGCAGCGGTGGCGGCGATGATTCAACTACCGGGCCTGGTCAGACATGCACTTGGGCCGTCCCGACTGGACTCTGCCAAACCGGCGAACTGGCCCAGTACTGCTGCACCCCGGAGTCTCTATATGTTATCTTCCCATCCGTCTTGTTTCATCTTCCGAGTGTACTCTATCGATGCCGCGTGCTCCATCGACAATTCGCCGTGGAGCTCCCCTGCTTTTTGCCAGTGCGTTCATCATCCAGTCCGACGTTTCAATTTCCAACCACGATGAGGCAGTAGTTGATAAAGAAGGACCGGAGCTTGCGAAATAGCAAGCACGGTCATGAGCTATCTCTGCTCTCTTTCATACCATCTTGTCTGCTTCTGCTCTGTTTCGTCCGTTTAAATACAGCCTCAACCACTTAGTTTTACAACAAACTAGAAGATCAAGCAAGCAGTTATGTATTGCTGATCAGTGCCTTGGAGGCTGACACTTACAATGGTACTGCTGCTGTGCCGGACTGCTACTAATGGTTTTTTTTTTTGAGACCCAGTTACAGATGCAGACGTTTATATACACGAGTGCACACTCACTCCTCAGAACGCACATACACACATCTTAACCTATGAGCACCTTCGAAAAACTGAGTTGAACCGGTAAATTTCGAGATTGACGAAGTCACCACAGGTGCCTAGCTGTTGACGAACACGTCGCCTACCACTGAAAGAATAACGCCGTTAAATCCTGAAATAAATTCAGTAAAGTGCGATCATCCGTGTCAAGTCTAGGACTTGAACCCGGGTGGGCAGGTTCTACCACAAGGAACCTAATCAACTGAGGTACGCTTGGTTCGCGGACTCGTACTAATATGACATACAACGTGCACCTTTTTAATGTTTAATAGGATGACAGTTGACAGGGAAGTACGGGAGCTGCAACATTGCTTGCAGGGGAAAATACAATGGTGGCTAATTTAGTAACTTGCTAGGGAAAGGGAAAAAGAATGATTACGGAGTCAAGGATACAAACCTTGTGGATGCAAAACAAAATAATAGTACTACGTATACTTTGCATTGACGATAATGAACAGCCGAGCTCCCCATCGTCATCGTCAATTCGTCTGTGCCTATCTGATCTCTTTCTACCTGCTCCAACTGGCTAGAATTGAGCTGACAATTGCGAATTTTTTTTTTTTTTTTTCCTCTCTCTGAGACTGGATGCTCTAGTTCTTTTGACAGCTCCGCTGTCTGACTGAACCATATACTGGACAAATTTTGTCGGAAATAAAGATTCTGCTTAAACAGTAAGTACCACAAGGGCATACCACAATACAAGAGGAAAATACAGAGAAGTGTCAAATACTACACATTGACGGAAGGGACTCATACAATTCGTCGTAATACAGATTACAGAACTAACTTTGTAATGCAATCACTCAACTGAATGAAGATAAACATTTCAATGGCATCTGGCAATTATTTTGCACACATCAACATAACATAAAGGAAGGGTTCAGAAATGGTACAGACTGAGTCGAAGACTCTGGATGACCTTAAAGGCATCCCGGCAAGCTGGTCCTGCACGTCCTTCACGAAGACCTCACTGTAGTTATTGTTCTTCAGCATGAATTCCTTGAGCCTTGGGAGCGATGCTAGCCCAGAAAACATGCGGCCACTCCCATCAACGGGAGAAGCAAAAAAACGCAGCAGCTCAAGCTTTGGCGTTGCTTCTTCTGAAAACTCCACCGACCTGAGGCCATGTATGCAATCCAGCACCAGGACCAATAGACTAGAGAATGCCTCACGATGGAAAGTGAGATGAAGATCTCCTCCCTCGAATGAGTCTTCCAAAAGACATAGGATGGCTAAATTCGGTAACTTGCCAAGGACCCGCATGGTGCCATCCAACTCTGATAGCTCGTTTTCTTAAGTTTCAGCTTCACAAGATTGTTGAGGTCCTCGATCCATTCCGGAAATTTGACCAGACTGCCAGTGAATTTGAGGCTCTGGAGGTTTATGGAAGGCGAGGACACACCATCTAAACAACCGTATAAACCTGGCTCCACCGCTGAATGAACTGACAATGATTCCATGTTGCTGAGAACATCAAGGGTGGAACAAAACTCCTGATAATTTTTCTTGTTGATTCCCGTCACTCCTAACCTGCACAACTGGGTGAGGCTTTTCATATCCTTTAGGATGTGCTTCCCCACAGTGATGTCAACAGTACTGAGTGTGTGCAGCCCTCTCAGCTTTCTTAACCCTGTCGGCAAACCAACACCATCTCCGGTTGGCTCCATGCATGCAAAGGCAGAAACGCCACAACAAAATGTAGTGTAGACATCACACTTTTTTTTATGGCATCTTCATCCAGAATCATTGTGCAACTGTTGGCACAAAAAAGCACCGAAATACCATTCCAAAAACTATTTTTGTTATGCAATTGCTTTGACAAATCCAATCTCAATTGTTCATAGAATCTTATTATAAATTCATCAGTTCTGGCATCAATGCTGCCTCCAGCATAAAGATACTGTAACTTCATGATATTTGTGATGGTATTTGGCAACTTCGTTATATTTGTATTTTTAATATCCAGAGTCTGCAGTTGCTTTAGATTACCCAACGAATCTGGAAGGCGAGAAATACGCCAGCAACCTCTTATAGAGAGGTATTTTAGTTGAAGAAGCTTCCCAATTTCCTTAAGATGAAAATTAAGTAGACCTTCCATGTTCTCCAAGTCTAGCACTCGCAGCAAACACATCTTGGAAGACATGAAAAATGGTCTCCACTTCCCAAACACTGTTAATGACCTTACACGGGGTAGGTCCACCGTTGCCTCAGACTCTTCCCTATCTCCCTGCCAGTTGCTGCTTATAGTGAGGTGGCGTACAGCCCATGTATGTTTAAGCTGCAACCTTCTCCGAGACTTCAAACAAGATTTTCTTCTGATGACTTTGTGATGCTGATTTCACGCATAAGATCATGGACCTGGAAAGAGTCAGTTCCATTTCTACTGAAAACAGATTCTTGACATGGTAGGATCATGCTCCTACCTACAAGTTCCATAAAGCATCTATCAGCTATTTCACCCAGAGTCTTGCCACGAATCTCTCTTGAGTAACCTTCTGCAGTCCACCATTGAACCAAGCGCCTTCGGCTAACCTTGTGGTCTTCTGGAAAGATGGACATATATAGAAAACAAGACTTAAGATGATAAGGTAAACCATCATAACTTTTACTAAGGATTGTTATAATGGCTTCAAGCTCTGGGTTGATCTCCAATTCAGCACTAATATGATCATTTAATTTCCTCCACTCCAAAGCTGTTTTTGGCTGGTTTGCATTGCCAAGAACCCACCAATGGTGACTATAGCAAGGGGAAGTCCATCACATTTCTTTAAAATTGATTTTGCTTCTACCATCAGTTCAGCATGTTTATCCCAATCTATAGTCTCCTTAAATACCTGAAATCAAATAAATTCTTTAATAATACTAAAATTTACGTCACATAACTATTTTATAGTGGAGGGACTGGGTACAGTTTCTGGTCCTATGTGAAGTTGTGTAATCTATGGTTGATTGTAAAGGAATTGGATCTAATTCTGTTGTGTCACCTTAATCTTTTATCTACTTCATTCATCTATTTTAGTGTACACTAACATAATGCCCATTACAACAGTGAAATACCTGTTGAGTTATTTGCTTTCAAAACTCATGCCATATTTTTTTCATTCACTCAGTGGCAGTGGATCTCTACATGTTTGCGCTACCCATAGAATTTTGACTTGATTTATTTTCTTCTACTCCATCCTTCCCAGTATCATGTTTTAGTACCTTAAGTTTGACCAATTTCAGATTAAAAAATATTAATATTTATGATATCAAATAAATACCATTATATTAATTAGAAAATATATTTTCATAATAAATTGATTTGGTGCCATAAATATAAATACAATTCACCAAAAACTTGGTCAAACGTGAATCACTTCAACCCGACACACAATCCATAGTTGCATTCTTTTTTGGGATAGAGGGAGTACTCAACAACTCATTATAACCCCAAATTTTATTTCATTTTAGCAAAAAGCATCCATAGAGAACAAAATAGGTAAAACCACATTCTACCGTAGAAGATGACCTTGATGCCTCTAGGGATAAAAATGAACGGAAACGGTCGGAAAACCCTTCAACCGTTTTCTACTTCTATATTTGAATACGAAAACAAAAGTGAAATTGGTAAAGCTGGACATGAAAACAAACACGAACTTTTGGTCAAAAACAAACGTGAACTTATGGAATATCGAGAATCTCGAAAACAAACTAGTTCGAGCTGAATTATGTTGAACACAGAAGGCACATGAAAAATTAATATGGAGTACCAATCCGTAGGACCAAGGATATGACCAAGTGCATAACAATTAACAAGTGCTACAACTTTCATATAAAAAATATCTCAATTTGATATCATATAAGAAAGAAATATTTTTTTAAGGCAATAAGTGCTTGTACGCGATTAATATACTATTGAAACTTTGTTTAATTTTTATAGCATTTTAACAACCTCAAATTGTCGCGTGGGCTTTTTCTGCTTCAGGTGCTGGAGCATGTCGGTTTCAGTAGGAGATGGAGAAACTGGATTTCGATTCTGTTGTCAACAGCAAGCACCCGTGTCCTGCTTAATGGTAGACCGGGACGTCGTATTTGCCATGCCAGGGGTCTGGGCCAAGGGGCCCCCCTCTCCCCAATGTTGTTCGTCCTAGTAATGGAGGTTCTCAACGCACTCTGCAGGCTGGCGGATTCTCAGGGAAGGCTCTTTTCACTTGGTCACACCTCAATAAAATCCAGGATCTCTCTGTATGCGGATGACGTGGTTATTTTTGTGGTGCCTAGAGCCGAGGACCTCTTGCTTCTCAAGGAGATCCTGTCCATCTTTGGACAAGCGTCGGGGCTTTTCACAAACCTTGACAAATGTGTCGCCACACCTATCCATTGCTCCGAGGATCAGATCGCAGTTATTCAGTCCTCGCTTCAGTGTCATATTAGCGCTTTCCCATCCAAGTACTTGGGAATCCCGCTGTCCGTCCGCAAGCTCAGGAAGGCTGATGAAATGCCTCTGATTGATGCCGTGGCCAGGAGGGTCCCGAACTGGAACGGCAGCATGCTCAACCTCGCGGGAAGAGCAACCCTTACTTCTGCAACTCTGTCAGCCATCCCCACTCACATGTCCATCACCTCGCGGGAAGGGCAATGAAGGCCATCGACAAAAGAAGAAAGGCGTTCCTTTGGTGTGGACAGGATACGCTCACGGCCGGTAAGTGTAAACTGGCCTGGGAGTCTGTCTGTAGGGCACGGGAGTTGGGTGGCCTGGGCCTCATTGACCTTCAGCGCCTAGGCATTGCCCTCAGGCTGCGATGGCTCTGGTATGAGGCCACGGACCTAGAGCGATCCTGGTCTGGTCTGCGTTCAGATCGGCAACAGAACGCGTGCTCGCCGTCGCGCCACCCGCTTCTGGACGGGTAGATGGATACATGGACTATACTCGGCGTCATCATCCTACAAGGCCTTGTTCTTGAGATCCTGCCCCGTGCGGGGGGCCAAAGAAATCTGGAAAGTCAGGGTGCCGCCAAAGGTACGTTTTTTCTTCTGGACGGCGCTCCATGGGCGGTGTTGGACAACGGCGAGAAGAAAACGGCATGGCCTGCAAGATTCAGACTTCTGTGTGCTGTGTTGGCAGGATCAGGAGACCATCGACCACCTGCTGGTGGCTTGTGTTTTCAGTAGGGAGGTTTGGCATAGGGGGCTTCAAGCTCTTGGTTTGCAGCTTTTGACGCCGACCCCAGCTGACTCCTTCTTCGATTGATGGCTGCGCTCCAGGAAGCAAGTGCCCAAGGCAGTCCGGCGCGGTTTCGACGCCACTGCCTTCCTGGTCGGTTGGCTGCTTTGGAAGGAACGAAACGCGCGAACCTTCAGAGAAACATCACTGCCGGTCCAGCAGCTGCTGATTTCAGTGCTAGAGGAAGCTGTTCATTGGGCGCAAGCTGGTTACAAGGACCTTTTGTTGCTTGTCCCTGTTGGTGGCACTGCGCTGGGTTGAGTCCGCTATGCTTCTACTTGTCCTGGTTTGCTAGCTTTGTTTCGTTGCCGCTGCTGCTGCCCTTGTTTTCTGTTTCTTCGATTCCTGTGTTTTTTCTTCTTTGCTTGGTGGTGGTAAACCCCCTTTACCGCCTTCGGTTTGTATTGGGTTTGGTACTCTACTCATTTTTAATAAAAAAAACGTGCCATGAGACACGGTAGAGAAAAAATATTCATTCAATGATTAAATAATTATTGAACATATAGTTTATTATAGCATTTAAGAAAACAATAGAGAGGCAAGGACTGTAATCACCTAGACTAAAGAATTAATATTTGCCTTGGTTGGGATTAGCGATGGTTTTTAGATTAAGCAAAATAGTGGTGCTTAGGCCAGTCTCAATGGAGTTTCACGGGAGGTTTCATGCACATTAAATAAGGTGCCACATCAGCATATCTGGAGTTTTTGCATGAAACAAGGAGGAGAGAGAAGGAAAATATTTTATCCCCATGAAACATATCGGCTTCATTTTCAAGACGTCAGAAACAGTATGAAACCCCACTGAGAACTTTAGTTTGTTTCATCCCATGGTATGTTTGGAGTTGAGAGACACCGATGGGACCCACGGAAGGCTAAAGGAAACCCTATGAAACTGTGTCGATGAAACTATGTATCGAGAGAGACCCGTTTCATATTATGAAACTATGTATCGAGAAAGACCCGTTTCATATTAAGTTTCATCTCTTGGAAATTGGGATATGAAACCTTGCATTGAGACTGGCCTTGTAGAGTCACTAATAGCAATAAATAGCAGGTCAATTTAGGATACTGAGCTAGGTTGGTTCAACTCGTTACCCTATGGTGCATCCAATGAGGTTGCGACTAGCCCACTACTATGATGTAGTTTTATCTTCTTCTTTTTTAAAAAAAAATTGACCAAATTTATAAAAAAATATCAATGTTTCATAAAATAGTTATACAGTATACTACAGAAATATATTTTAATACAAATCAATGCCACTTATTTGTATCATAAATGTTAGTTTGTCTATATGAACTTGATTAACTTAAAAGTGGATTGTATTCTTTCTTGTACATAGGAAATAAAGAGAAGGCCATACCGGTTAGTTCCTCTGTCTGAACTATAAGAAATTTTCAATTCTAAATCAAAACGATCTTGAGTTTGATTTTAATCATGATTATTTTTTAAAAAAAAAATACATGTATCACATAAAAAAGAGGTAAAATACAAAATATGTTTTCATAATGTATCTAATTTTGCAGATTTATGATTTATTCCCTCCATTCTAGAAAACTTGATGTTTTAGCTTTTGGACAATAGAAGACGAGAGCGGAAGAGAACCGAGTGTTCCAATACTAGATATAAGCAATAAAATAGGATATACAAAAGGAATAGCAGGGAATCGAAGGACAAAATGTAGTTCAGAGGATTCACTTAGAACAGGAGTGCTTAGAGAGTTGTTACAAGTATATTTGTTCATAAATCATAAGTGCTGGTATGCTCTTCTCTCTCGACTACTTATGCCCTCCTCTCACGCCATTGAGTTCCAGCTGACAAGGTTCATGCCCACTCTGGCCCATGGACTCGTGCACTGGGATGGCGCTCTGTCACGGTTCCAATGGAATCCGCGATGATAACTAGGAATCGGAGGTTAGGTTGGGAAGAGCAAGCAGGAGATTGGGGAAAAACAGACGAGGTCGATTACTTGACGAGGAAGAGTTCTGTTCAAAATCGATTACAGAGGACTCAGCCTCAGGGCGTTATATACCCGCCACCTAACGTTATCACATTAGCCGACGCCGTTACTTCCTACTTACGACAACTGCCTTGTTCTCCCGCTTCGTAACGCCTCCGTCAAGAGTTGCCGGACACCCAACAGTGTTACCAGACTATGGCATCTTACGATTCCTGACATTGCCCCTCCCTTGAAAGGCAGCTTGCCCCCAAGCTGCATGTTCTGGAAAGCGACGACGCAAATCAAAGACCTCCTCCCAAGTACACAATCCAGGGCACGCTGCTGACCATTGAACCTGAATTTGAGAGATGGTAGACGCCCCTTTCTGAATTGCTCTGGTTTGCAGAAACTGCACTGGTGCTAATGGAGCCATAGGATCATCAGGGAGAGCAGTAATGTCAGCCTCCACCTGAACTGAGGGAGGAATGTGCTTCTTAAGTTGGGAGATATGAATCACTGGGTGAATACGGCAGGCATCAGGCAGTTCCAGCTTGTAGGCAACAGCCCCAACTTTACTTAACACCTTAAAAGGTCCAAAAAACCTGAAGCTTAACTTCTGATTAGTCCTGGGAGCCACAGACGACTGAATGTATGGTTGCAATTTCAAATACACCATGTCCCCAACTTCTAAAGTTCGCTCAGACCGGTGTTGATCAGCAAAATGCTTCATGCGCTGTTGTGCTCGATGTAAATGGTGCGTGATCACATCCTGCAGCAGATTACGCTCCACCAGCCATTGATCAAGATCAGCCGCATGTGTTTGCCAGTCACTAGTGATGCCAAAGTGCCGAGGAGAGTGTCCATACAACACCTCAAAGGGGCTATGACCAAGTGCTGAATGAAAGCTGGTATTGTACCAATATTCAGCCAATGGTAGCCATTTCACCCATTGCTTCGGACAAGAACTGACACAGCAGCGAAGAAACCCTTCCAGGCATTGATTGAGCCGTTCGGTTGATAAGAGGAGCTCATCAACAATTGAGTATCAGTCAGTCTGAACAATTCCTTCCACACAGCACTTGTAAAGATTCTATCCCTATCTGAGATGATGCACTGGGGCAATCCATGAAGCTTATAGACATGATCCATGTAAGCTTGAGCCACTTGCAATGCAGAAAAGGGATGTGATAAAGGAACAAAATGTCCATATTTGGTGAACTTATCCACAACCACCATAACAGCATCAAACCTAGAAGACTTGGGAAGGCCCTCAACAAAGTCCATACACACTACCTGCCAGGCTTGAGATGGAATTGGGAGAGGTTGCAGCAAACCTGGTTGCTTGACATGTTCAACCTTAGCTTGTTGACACACTTGGCAGCTTTGGATATAAGCTCTGATAGCAACCTTCATCTTGGGCCAAGTAAACAGCTGTCTGATCCTGTAGTAAGTTGCATGAAATCCAGAGTGACCTCCCACTCCACTATTATGGACAGCTTCCAACACATGTTGTTGAGCTAAGGAATTTGCTCCCAGCCAAATCTTTCCATTATGCCTGATGATGCCATCTTGAAGAGAAAATGCATCCAGCTGACCCTGAGCAGCAACCAAATCAGCTAGCAACTTCATGGTACCAGGATCATCCTCATACCCTTGCTTCACTCTGTCAAGCCACACTGGATTGGAAAGAGAGAGTGCTAACACTGAAGAATCTGAATGGCATCTGGACAAAGCATCAGCAGCCTGATTCAACATGCCTTGTTTGTAAACAATTTTATATTGCAGATCCATCAGTTTCAACATAGCCTTCTGCTGGAGCTTAGTTGTAATTCTCTGCTCAGTTAGATGTAACAAACTCCTGTGGTCAGTTTTAATCAGAAACTCTTTATGCTGCAAATAAGCCCTCCATTTATCAACAGCCAAGATGATCGCCATACACTCTTTTTTCATAGGTAGATAAGCCTTTGTTTTCTCACGCATCGGTTTATTGAGAAAAGCAACAGGGGGTGTCCTTCCCCGCATCAAAACAGCCCCAAAACCAACATCACTAGCATCAGTTTCCAAGACAAATTGCTTGTTGAAATCAGGGATTGCAAGCACAGGAGCTTGAGTGAGAGCATTCTTCAGAGTTGTGAAGGCCTCTTCGATTACACTTGTCCACACAAAAGGCACGACTTTCTTGAGCAAATCGCATGTGGCTTGCTAATCAATCCATAGTTCTTGATGAACTTTCTGTAGTAACCAGTGAGACCCAAGAACCCTCTCAGCTGTTTCAAGGTAGATGGTCTTGGCCGCTGCTGGACAGCCACTATTTTAGAGGGCTCTGTAGCCACTCCTTTTCCAGAAATACAATGCCCCAAGTACTCCACCTCTGCTGAGCAAACAAGCACTTTGACATTTTCAAGAAGAACTGATTATCTCTCGATGATCTCAAACACTTGCTGTAACAGACTCGGATGTTTTTCCAAAGAAGCGAGAATAAATGAGTATATCATCCATGAAAACAAGTACTCCTTTTCTCGAGAAGATGAGCAAAGATTAGATTCATAATCCCTTGAAAAGAAGTGGGGCATTAGTGAGCCCAAATGGCATCACCAAAAACTCATACAAGCCACTTTGTGGGTCTTGAATGCGCCTTTGTGTGTATCTTCTCGATCAATGCACAACCGATGGTACCCGGCTCTAAAAGTCAAGCTTGGAGAACCATTTAGACCCAGCCAATTCATCAATTAATTCTTCCACTATGGGCATAGGATGCTTATTTTTTTTTGTCAGGGCATTAAGGTGCACTCATAATCTACAGAACCGCCATGAAGCATCTTTCTTCCTCACCAAAAGTACAGGAGAAGCATATGGACTAGAGCTCGGCTTGATAATGCCATTGTTCAACATCTCTTTCGCTTGCTTTTCTATCTCATCTTTACGTGCGGGAGAGTATCTATAAGCTCTGACATTAACTGGTTGAGCTCCAGGGATTAGTGGAATGGTATGATCAAATGGTCTCTGAGGTGGTAAGGCCTTGGGAGCTTGGAAAATATCAGCATACTGATCCAACAGTTGCTCTATGACAGGAGGATGCAAAGGAGCAGACAAAGAATTTACTGAGGAAGCTGCATCATCATCTTCAGGTAGAGTCAGTACTTTGAACTGAACACAATGAGTGACAGCTTGCCTTTTCAACAGACCTCTCAGCCCATGATTATCAACAGTGGGACACTGGCTGGTATTGTTAGATAAACCTTGCAGTGTAACCCTCCTCTTATTCATAGTGAATTTCATGATTTTCTTGCCCCAATGAACCCACATCGGACTATACTGTTCAAGCCAATCCTCTCCAAGGATCATGTCAAAACAGCTTATAGGAAGCACTCCAGCTGAGGACACAAAAGAATGGCCCTGCACATTCCACTGCAAGTTCTGAACCTGCTTATCACAAACCATAGGGCTCCCATCTGCAGCCATTAGCTTGACAGGTGTACAAGGAACTGTGGTCAACTGAAGCTGCTGAACCAACTTATCATTGATGAAAGTGCCCACACTCCCTGAATCCACCAAAATCAACACAGTCAGCTTCCCAATGGACCCACATAGCCTCATAGTCTTTCTCTCGCACGGCGCCTCAGTTGCCCCTATTCTTTGAAAACAGCCATCACAAAGATTCTCTTACGAAATTGAGGCTCTTCAATCTCACTTTCCTCAATTAGTTCCAATGCATCCCACACCTCCTCCAGGACATGCAAAGGCACATGGTCCTGACACTTGTGATTTCGGCTCCATTTGGCTCCACATTTGAAACATAGACCGAGTTGCTTCCTTGATTCTTTTAATGCAGCCAATTTGTCCTCACTCTGCCTCCCAGTGACTTCGCCTTTGGACTTGTCAGTATCAACCCCTTTCCACTTATCAGCTTGGCCTTTGAAAGTGTTTTTGCCAAATTCTCTGTTGCCAGACTTCTGCTTGCCTTGACTCAATTCCTCTTCCTGAATCAGTGCCAGTGCACTAGCAGTTTGCACATCCTTAGGCCGGTGCAGAGCTATGACAGCTCGTATATCCTCTCTGAGCCCAGCAACAAATCGAGTCATGAGGAAAGTATCATCATAGTTGGGATTATACAACAGAATACCCTGGGCTAACTTCTCAAATTCTTGCTGATAGTCCTCAACTGACGATGTTTGCTTCAGAGTCTCCAACTTCTTGAGCAGAATTTGATACTGATCCCGATCAAAGCGTGCCATCACCAGATCACATAGTTCACGCCAATCATTGATGCGACCCTTCCTCTGGATGGTCTGGAACCAAGCCGCTGCAACTCCGCGGAAATTCAAGGCCGCAAACCGAGTCTTCAACGCCGGATTCACCGCGTAGACCTCAAAAAACATCTCGCATTCGTCGCGCCAAATACGAGGAGAATCACCATCAAACTTAGGAAATTCTAACTTCGGAAACGGAGGACGAAAATGCGAGTGCTCGGAATCATGGGAGTGGAAAAAGGGTTCGGGAGGGGGGGGGTCGTACCCTTGTGGAAGTCCTGCGGCCGGGATCCCAGGATCCCGCCGCAGTGCTCGCCGCGGCCCTTGGCCCGCTCCCCGTCCAACGCAGGTGAGCACGTGGACGACCCGGGAGCCGTGTTGAGGTCCATGGTTCTCAACACCTGGGGGGGTTGAACTTGATTCGCCGTCGGAGCGGTCGCGAACCTTGTCTCCAACGCCTCCACACGCGACGCCGTGAGCTCCATCCGCTTGGTCACCGCGCCCGAGACGTTGCCGCACCTTCCGCCGTTGCGCGCGCAATTCGTCGAACGCTGTATCTGCGATCGCTTTGCCGAGTTCCCGAGGGCGTTCACCGAATCCAGCGTACTCTGCATCATCGTCTGGAACCCCACGAATTGCTTCATCATCAACTCAAACTGCATCGAGAGATCCTCCAAATGACTTGGCCATGTCTTCTTTGGAGCTTTGAGGGACCTCGCTTCGGCGCCCGGACTTGCTCTCACCGGCGATCAACTCGACCGATTGCCGACCCGTTCAACCTCGGCTCGGACCTCACGAATCGCCGCGGTCGATACGGAGCATCAACCCGGCAACTCCGCCGGCGGGGGATTCTGAGCGCGATCCGGGCAATCAACCGGAGCTTTGATACCAATTGTCACGGTTCCAATGGAATCCGCGATGATAACTAGGAATCGGAGGTTAGGTTGGGAAGAGCAAGCGAGGAGATTGGGGAAAAAGCAGGCGAGGTCGATTACTTGGCGAGGAAGAGTTACATTCAAAATCGATTCTGAGAGGACTCGGCCTCGGGCGTTATATACCCGCCACCTAACGTTATCACATTAGCCGCGCCGTTACTTCCTACTTACGACAAGCGCCTTGTTCTCCCGGCCGTAACGCCTCCGTCAAGAGTTGCGGACACCCAACGATGTTACGGACTATGGCATCTTACGATTCGACATTGGCAATATCGGGGAATGCGTAAATAACGGGCGTCGGCTAATGTGATAACGTTAGGTGGCGGGTATATAACGCCCGAGGCCGAGTCCTCCGTAAATCGATTTTTGAACAGAACTCTTCCTCGCCAAGTAATCGACCTCGCCTGTTTTTTTCCCCAATCTCCTGCTTGCTCTTCCCAACCTAACCTCCGATTCCTAGTTATCGTCGCGATTCCATTGGAACCGTGACACGCTCCCGTCACGCTGATCAGCTTGGGCGACGTGGTGACACTGGAGCTGGACACGATGGTGATGCAGCGCTGCTGAGGGCACACAGCGATGACTGCCGAGTGTGTAGTCCCGGTCCCAGTCACACACGGCCACACCTACGCAAACTGGAGACAGCCGTTGTAATAACAGACATATTGTCGAGCTCGAGTGTGTAGTTCCACTGTCCCAGTCCAGTGTCCAGTTGTCCACTGTACACGTACTCCCCCGTTCTAAAATAAAAGCACTTCTAAGTTTCAATTTTTTTCTCAAATAAAAGGCAACATTGGGACCAAGACAATAAAATAGTATTAAGTTGTGGTAAAAATAATAAAGGAAAAAGAAAAACCTAACGGAGATGCCTCTCATCCATTCATGCGAACACTCTGCACACCTGTGCCAGTGATGTCAGTTAAGCACCTTTTGAAGGGTAGAATGGTAATTTCCAAGCTATAATAATTTGTTCATTTGAATCTTAAAACGTGCTTTTATTTTGAGACGGAGGGGTAGGACTACACTGTACTGGACACTGCAGCCGTACGTCCACACCAATGCCATGTATGACAGCTGGTGATGCACATTCATTCACCTCCGTTGTAGACGTTGAAGCGCCACCAAACAACCTCTCTGATGTGCTACCGCGCGCGCCACCCCTTCCACATACCACATTGCCAGCTGCCTTGTCATGCGCTGGGCCATGCTATAAAGTCCACCTCTTCCACTATGCCAGCTGTTTCCTCATGGCTGGGGCCATACTTTAAAGTTTAGTCCCTATCGCATCGAATGTTTGATACTAGTTAGAACTATTAAATATAGACTAATTGTAAAACTATGAGACTAATTTGCGCATCGAATCTGTATTAAGTATAAATAATTCATAATTTGACAATGTGATACTACAGTAAACATGTGCTAATGATAAATTAATCAGTATTAATAGATTAGTCTTGCTAATTAATCTCTATCTATATAATTAGTTTTGTAATTAGCTCCTAATAAGCATCCCCATATCAGATGAAATAAGGACTAAATTTTAGCTCAAAATCCAAACACCCCTAATATTGAGCGCTACCCCCGTTGTCATCACCAGTTGACCTTGACCTATGGCACGAGACCAGGCCATGTGAAGCTGATCGAGACAGCAGTGTTTTTGTCGTTTCTTCGACGTATTAGATTAGTCTCTCGAATTAATTAGCATTAATAGATTAGTTTCATGAATTAGCCTCTATCTATATAATTAGTTTTATAATTAGCTCATAATTAGCATCCCAATATCCGATATAATAAAGACTAAATTTTAGCTCTCCTAAACCCTAAACAATGTAATACTAAGCGCTGGCCCCTCTGTTATCACCAGTTGACCTTGACCCATGGCACGAGATAAGGCCATGTGAGGCTAATCGAGACAGCAGTGTTTTTGTCGTTTCTTCGATGTATTAGATTAATCTCCTAAATTAATTAGCATTAATAGATTAGTTTCGCTAATTAGCCTCTATCTGTGTAATTAATTTTATAATTAGCTCATAATTAGCATCACAATATCCGATATAATAAAGACTAAATTTTTAGCTCTCCTGAACCCGAAACGATGTAATACTGAGCGCTGCCCCCTCTGTCATCACCAGTTGACCTTGACCCGTGGCACGAGACAAGGCCATGTGAAGCTGATCGAGACAATAGTGTTTTTATCGTTTCTTCGACGTATTAGATTAGTCTCTTGAATTAATTAGCATTAATAGATTAGTTTCGTGAATTAGCCTCTATGTATGTAATTAGTTTTGTAATTAACTTATAATTAGCATCCTAATATCTGATATAATAAAGACTAAATTTTAGCTCTTCTAAAACCTACACGATGTAATATTGAGCGCTGCCCCCTCTGTCATCACCAATTGATCTTACCCATGGCACGAGACAAGGCCATGTGAAGCTGATCGAGCCAGCAGTGTTTTTGTCGTTTCTTCGACGTACGTCGGTGTGAACACTGAAGACTAATTAGAGAGCTCCAGTCTACAGCATTGAACTCGTTCAGTCAGTCATTACGGAACGTCAGTGTACTTATATTATGATGAAGTGGAGGCCTAGCTCACTCACGCGCACTCGCAGTCATCTCATCATCACACAAAGAAAAATCCCCAAGGTGACACACGGAGGAGAGGAGAGGAGAGGTGAGCGATGGAGGCGGCGGCGGTGGGCATCGGCAAAGCGGTTCTGAACGGCGTGCTAAGCGGCGCCAAGGCCGCCATCACCGAGGACGCCGCATTGAGGCAGGCTGTGCAGCGTGACGTGGTTTTCCTGACGGACGAGCTGGCGGCGATGCGTTCCTACCTGAAGGATGCGGACGAGGAGCGGAACCGGCACAAGGTGACACGGAGCCGGCTGAGGCACGTCCGCGACCTTGCCTATGATATCGACGACTGCCTCCAGGAGTACGCTGTTCACCTGGAGAAGCCGTCAGGGTGGCGTGTCGCTCGCACAGTGCTAGAGCGGCACCGTATCGCCGAGGAGATGAAGGGTCTCAGAGCCAGGGCGGAGGACATGAACCACAGGAACTTGCGCTACCACCTTGCTGAAGATCATCCCAGCTCCAACTCCGGCAAGCCTGCATCGTCTGCTGAGAGTTCAAGCACTCTCGGAACTGGCGTCCAGCGGCAAGTGGATCATTTTCTTGAGTCCGAGCAAGTCGATCTCGTCCCTGATATGCACAGAGGACCGTGAGCTTCGGGTGATTGCAGTATGGGGGGCAAGTGGCGGTGATCCTAGGAAGCGTCTGTCATCAGAAAGGCTTATGATGAACTGAAGACAAAGGATCCCAACAGAGATGATGCGAAGAAAAATGACGAGGCTTTTGAATCCTGTGCCTGGATAAGGGTTTCTCATCCTTTTAATCCGTCTGAGTTCCTCCAGTGCATTGTGAGGCAATTCTACATAAATTATCTTCAACAAGAAGCAGGGAAGACAGGAGAAGAGCAAGCAACGCTTGCGTCTCAGGTTCTGAACAAGATGAAAACGATGGATGAACATTGTCTGGTCGATGAGTTCAATAAATATGTCAGTCAGAAGAGGTATCTGATTGTGCTTAATGAACTGTCTACCATTGAAGATTGGGATTGGATTAAACTCTACTTCCCAAACAACAAGAAAGGAAGCCGAATCATAGTGTCGACAGAGCAACGTGAAGTTGCAAGTTTATGTGCAGGTCCAGAAAGGCCAGTAGGCGAGCTCAAGCAATCATCAACTGATCAAATTATCTATGCTTTCTGCGAAAAGGTAATACCCAAAATCCTGAAATTATCCTTCACTCCTATATCTTTTTTCTCGAAAACGCAGGAGAGCTGCGCAGAACCTAAGTACAACACACACATCCTCTTAGTTATCCTAATGAGAATACACTAAAACTTTCCTAAAACACACACACACACACACACACACACACACACACACACACACACTAAAACTGACCCCAAATGGGCGTTATTCCGTTAATCCACTCTCCTCTTCGAAAAAATATTTTTCATTCATGGGGATCAAACATGGTTAGAGTATTAACCTTCATCAGACCTTATTAAATACCTAGAGGAAGAAGCCATTCCTCAAGAAAAAAAAAAGGAATTTCATGTACCTCTGACCCAACAACATCTTTCAATTCACTAAAAATTGAAAGGTCGGTAAGCGATTTCCTAAATTTATATTAGTATGTAAAAGAAAAACAGAAAAACAATAACAGATACTCTCTTCGTTCTAAATTATAAGTCACTTTAATTTTTTGTTTTATTTATTTTGCTATGTATCTAGACACATTATTATATCTAGATATATAGCAAAATAGATATACCAAAAAAAAATCAAAGCGACTTATAATTTAAAACGGAGGGAGTACAAGTTATTTGTCTCCTCCCTTCCAAGGAGCAGCCACACAACCAAACACAACCCATCGCATGCATGAAAAGAGAGACAAATGATGAGCAACATCCTCCGATATATGCTCAGATCTAATATATAAGCTGTAGATTTCATTAAAAAAAAATCAAACAGTTCATACATGTATACATTGTAAGGAAAACAGCAAAGTATTAGATATGCATCCTTGCACAAAGATCAGCCTTAACTATATTTTTTATTCAGATTTGGATGAATGTTTTTGTCGCCTCATGTATGTGTGAAAAATTCAAAACATTGTATATCAAGGCATATGAGTATATTTGTTTCCTTTGCTCTTCTTTTGTGTAAATCGTTGAGATTTCAGGACTCTTGTACAATTAAAGAATTAACAGCAGTTTTTAGAAAACATAGATTATTTAACTTTTGCAAATTCAGAACATGATGACTAAAACATACATTGTCAGGGATGTAAATGAGCTTACCTAACCATTATCCTTTTTTTAGGGTGGTATAACGGACAGTGAGTCTGGCTCCGGGACAGCTGCCGCTGATAGTATTAGGTCTGCAGATCAAAAGGTCCCTACAATGGAAGAATCTCATTTCATCAGGCGCCAGAATGAAATTAATAGCATCATCAAGAAGTTAAGTTCTGACAAAAAAAAGTTCTGACAACAACGACCAAAAACAAGATTATGAGGTGATCTCTATTTGTGGTAAAGCTGGTCTTGGGAAAACTAGTCTAGTCAAATCTATCTACCAAAATGACGAGCTGAAGTCCAAGATTAAATTTGATAAACGGGCTTATGTCACAGTCAAGCACCCTTTCAGCCTTAAGGATCTCCTTGGTAGCTTAGTTAAGCAACTAGAACATAAGGAAAACCGAGACAGAGCAAAACTGGAAGATCAAGAGCAACGGTTGGCTAAACTTTTAAAAGACAAGAAATACTTGATTGTTCTTGATGATTTATCATCCACTGATGAATGGGACAGCATAAAAAAGTACCTCCCTAAGACGGGTCAAGCAAACTGGATCATAGTTACGACAAGCACAGAGAACATTGCTATGCATTGTTCGAATATGAAAGATGAAAACATATACAAGCTTGAAAGTTTGGGTAAAGACGACGCTCATGATCTCTTCAAGGAAACGGTACTTATATCATATCGTCTTCCACTATTTGTCACATATCATGGAATTACAGTTTATGCATATACACGGCAATTCGTAAAATTCGTATGTATGTGTACCCCAACGTGGAGTACAGAACACACATGCATATTCTGATTTGCTCATACTCTTGTAACATAGCCTCATTAGGGCAGGAAATTGTATATGCCTACTTTGGTAATAAGAGTGGCCATGAAAAGTAGTTCTAAAATAATTGATTATTCTTGATGTTTTATCATCCATTGAAGAATGGGATGGGACACTAAAATTAACTTCACTCGTAAGAACAATGGCTAATACTTTAGCCGATTGTTGGCTTCACCTACAACCAGCAACCCACTCATATATTAGTTAGTTATAGATACATAGTACGCCATTTTTAATACATACCCCACCCATTCTTTCACAAAGATTTTTGGAGCGTTTGTCTCATCTGCATGTAGGTTTACGGCAAGTCAGCAATAGCGTACGTTGATGCCACCCCTCTCCACATTCCGGCTCTGTTGCATACTCTTTGCCATGAATCAAGCCCCTGTGCTTGCTGAATTGACCTCCAAGTGGTTAGATATATTTGTGGCATGCTCCAGATCGATCTAGCCATGTTCGAGCTCCTAAGGCACCAATTGTGCATCTCCATCCCCACGGCGTTCCCTCTTTCCCATCCTCATGCATATTTTGAGGTGGAATGCCTATATTTTGAGCTCTTAACTTGAAACCAAGTCAATGGAACCTCTTATCATCATGATCTTGACTAAGACTTACCCTCTTGTGCATCCAAATTTGCTCACTTAAATTCCCTCAAGATGAACACCTTGGACCCTTCTAATAGGATGGCCAAAGGAAAAACAAAGCCTTGATACACACTAGAGCAAATGTATCGAAGCACCAAGCCTAATTCATTCTGTAGTGTCCTCAATGTTCACGAAAATCGTTGCCGCCATACTCCAATGATCAAACCAAGTCTTTGGAGCCAAAACACTTGTGGCGAATCCTTGCCGCCATACTCCAATGACTTACCCTCTTGCCGCCATACTCCAATGATCAAATGTTCCCTGAAAATAATACTTTCAAACGTTGTTCTTACTTGTATGGTCATGTCAAGGGGTTGAAAATCTAAATCCTACAACATATTGAAAGTATTCCAACAGGCACTACCAAAAACGCATTAAAAAAGATGGAAATAGGTTTCTTTAGCGTTACAATTACATAGGACATAGTTGTGGTTATCCAGATATTTATATTTCGTCCTTCGAGTTTCTAGTGTTGAGACGATCTCTGAGAAGCCAGAAGAAGAACTTGTGTTTTCCAAGATTTTTAGATGACTAAATCCAACTGGAGGGTGGAGAAACCTCCTGGGTGTTATGTATTTGGGTGTAGGCCTTCTTTGTATTATAATATTTTGAGTCCCAGGTGTAGAACCATTCATCTTCATTATTCAGATTTCAACCACTTAAATGTAACAAGGATTGTAAATCCACTAAGTGATCTGAGGCTTGTGTACACAATGGGAGGAACAAAATAGCATTGACTTCCTTTTCTAAGAAGAAGCGGAATCCGTTGCCCTGTGAGGACCGGGCCGGGCCGTTCTGCGCTTTGGCATATGGTGATGAGCGAGGGGATTTTTTTACCCTTAGTCTAAAATTTGCTCCCACGGGGAGTCGAACTTAGGACTTGGAGGGTGCCGCCGGAGTGCCTAGACAAACTGACCTAGCATCCTTTGGCCCTGATTGACTATGTAATGAGAGTATTTCTAGTTATTTTTGTTTCTTAATGAATTCATTATTTAACCATTTTAATATAGACAATGTAATTTCTGATTCCAATAAATAGCCTTCCTACCATAAGAACTGAATTTATTATTAAATACATTAGATGCACGCCCTAGTTTACTCCGTTCAGAACTTTTGATATGCTAAACAAGCAAAGTTGAACACATTTCAGGTATTTCGGGGAACAGAAGATCGCAATGGGTGGGATCATGATCGTGAGTTGGCTAAAGAGGCACAATCTATCCTAGAAAAGTGCAACGGATTTCCCCTAGCAATAATCACCATTGGCGGAGCCTTGACAAATCTGCCAAGAACTCCCGTAGAGTGGAGAAAACTGAATGAATATATTGGTGATGTTGACCTAACGACAAATCCAGAGCTTGAGACGAGAACTATCCTTCTCAAATGCTATGATTGTTTACCTTATAACCTCAAGTATTGTTTCTTATATCTGTCCATCTTTCCTGAAGACCGCATCATTAGTCGGAGACGCTTGGTGCAACGCTGGGCCGCAGAGGGTTACTCAATCGATGAGCGCAGCAAATCTGCTAAGGAAATTGCCGATGACTACTTCAAGGAACTCATTGATTTTTTTTAGATAATGGATAGAAACTATCCGGCTTCATCTACCAATCAGTAGAATCAGGCCAATTATTACAGAGCATCACCAAATGTTAAACAGCCACAAGCCGGCCATAAGCAAACAGAAAAACGAAATAGTCTAGACAACTGCTAGCCGATACGATTATTTAAAAGCCATCCATGGGAGCTAAAGAACTGTAGTGCGGACGTCTCCAACTGTTGTCCTGTGTGAAGAAGGAGGAGAGCACGAGTGTCCTCACGCCCGCAGCTTTGCCCATTGTCGCAACCAGATAAGTTCCCCTCGAATAGAACCTGCAAAAATTTTTTTGGCCTACATTTGTCAAACACTACTTCATTTCTTGTTAGTTAGCCAATAGTCCAAAGATAAGGCGGATGCTTTGCGGTTAATAACAACGCATTTTGAGTTTTACTGCCCAACTTTGACCAGTTGTCAAAGAGATCCTCCATATGCAGAGGAGCAGAGAAACCAAACAAAAAGGTGACCAGCGCGCCATAAGAATTTAGCGTAAAAACAATCAAAAAAGAGGTGTTGAATAGTCTCTAGACAATGGCAAAAAGCACAACTTTTATCGCCATTCCAATTACGTCTAGACAGGTTATCCTTCGTCAAAATCACGCCTCTCTTTAAATACCACAAGAAAATCTTGATTCTTGATGGAATCTTAATTCGCCAAATATCTTGTGACACTCTTACCCGTTGTTAATCAGCGCAGCGTACAACGACCTCACCGAATAGGCACCTGAAGCATTCAGTGACCAGATAAAAACATCCCTTTCCCCGTGTAAGTTCATATTTTGTATGGAGGCTACGATTCTGTGCCAGTCCCTAAGGTTTCTGCCCACTAAATTCCTTCGAAAGGAGGCATTTAGAGGAACAGTTGCCAGGACATTGGCCACTGAATCCTGTTTCCTCCTCACTATATTGAACAACGCCGGAAACTTGTCTTTTAAAGGTTTAGTTCCAAGCCATGTATCGAACCAAAACCGTGTTTGAGTTCCATCAGTCACCTTGAATATGCCAAAGCCCAAGACGGTGTCTTTAACATTCATAAGCCCCTTCCAAAAATGGGAGTCAGTCGATTTTTTCGTGCAGCAGCCTAGCGGTTTATTTTTTAGATACTTATTCCTTAACAGTTGTTGCCATATTCCGTCCTCATTTAGTAATTTAAATAGCCATTTACTCAGCAGACACTTATTCTGTATTTCTAGATTTTGTATTCCTAATCCACCTTGTATCTTAGGTTGGCACATTACTTCCCATTTAGCCAATCTATATTTTCTCTTATGCTGATCACTTTGCCAGTAAAATCTAGATCTAAAACAATCGATTTTTTGTAAAACTCCTTTCGGTAATTTAAAGAAGGATAGCATAAACATCGGTAAGCTCGAAAGCACTGAGTTTATGAGAACAAGACGTCCCCCTACCAAAAGCATTTTACCCCTCCATCCGCTTAGTTTGCTCTCAGTTCTCTTTTCAATTTGCACCCAATCCTTATTACTGAGCTTCCTAGTGTGCATGGGTAGCCCCGGTAGCGGAACGGAATCTTACCGACCTCGCACCCAAACAACTGCGAATAATATGCCTCATGCTCTTTTGCACTGCCAAAGCAAAATATTTCACTGTTGTGAAAATTAATTTTAAGGCCAGATAGTTGTTCAAAGGTACTTAAGATTAATTTTAAGTGAACAGCTTTATCAACATCATGGCCCAAAAAAATGACAGTATCATCCGCATATTGTAAGATTGAAAGACCATCTTGAGCCAGATGGGGGATGACCCCCTCTATATGGCCCACTTCTTTAGCTCGGGCAATTAAGATGGCAAGCATATCGGCAACTATATTAAATAGAATTGGCGACAATGATCCCCTTGCCTCGGGCCTTTTTTTGGTGCGGAAGTGCGGGCCAAGCTGGTCATTCACTTTAATATTTACATTTCCACCTTGTGTAAAATGTTTGACCCAAGAGCACCACTTTTCTCGAGAAGCCCTTCATTCTTAACGCCTGTTGTAAGAAACCCCAATTTACCTTATCATACGCCTTTTTTAGAAGTCTATTTTAAAAATAATTCCATCTAATTTTTTCCTATGAAGTTCATGAATTGTCTCATGCAGAACTACTGCACCCTCCATTATATTCCTCCCTGGTAAAAAAGCTGTTTGCGTTGGTCTAATTACCTTATGAGCAATGGTGGTTAACCTGTTAGTCGCTACCTTGGTAAAAATTTTGAAAGAGACATTCAACAAACAAATTGGTCTATATTGTTGAATTGTCTTTGCCTCTCTTTTCTTCGGGAGCAAAATAATATTATCAAAGTTTAGACTGTGCAAAGGTAAATCCCCCTCCTGGAATTCCCTAAACAGAGCCATCAAGTCTGGTTTAATTAAATCCCAAAAGACTTGGTAAAACTCTGGAGGAAAACCATCTGGACCGGGTGTTTTGTTGTGTTCCATCTAAAACACTGCTGCCCGGACCTCGGCTTCTGTGAAATCGCCGGTTAGAAACTCGTTTTCTTCCTCTGAGACTTGTGGGATGTCTTGAATCAGATTCTCGTCCAATTCCATCCCCACATTATCCGGTGGCCCAAACAGGCTTTTATAATAGTTGGTAATATGCTCTTTTAATTGAGCATCACCCTCTATTATATTGTTCCCGTCCTGAAGCTGAAAGATACGAGTTTTCCGGTGTCTCCCATTAGCCAACAGATGAAAATATTTAGTATTCGCATCGCCTTGTAGTAAATGTTTAACCTTTGCTCTTTGGTACCACTTTAGCTCTTCTTCTCTTAACAATTCTGCAAGCCTATTATTTAGTACATGCTTTAAATTCAGTTCAGCTTCAGTAAGCGTTAATCCTTCTGCCTTTTTGTCTAGTTCGTCCAGCTTATCTAAAAGTTCACTCTTTTCTTTCCTATAGTGCCCGCTCAAATTCTTTGCCCATCCTCTTAAGTACTGGCGAAGCCTTCGAATCTTGTTTTGCCACCGCTCCATTGGTGAGCCAGTATCCACAACACTATTCCATACTTCCCCCACTATGTCACAAAACCCATCTCTAAGTAACCAACCCAATTCAAATTTGAACTGATGTTGGTTCGTTTGCGATGAGTTATTTGTATTATATAGCAGAGGGGTGTGATCAGATATCTCTCTAGTCAGAGCATGGACAGTTGAAAGCGGGTACTTGGATTCGAAGTCGGTGCAAACTAAAATTCTATCTAATTTCTCAAAAGTCTGATTAGGCATCCGGTTTGCCCAGGTGAAATTATGACCTGATAAGTCGAGCTCTCTCAAATTTAGAGAATCTATGACAGCATTAAACAGGAAGGGCCACCTATCACTGTAATTGCTGTTGTTCTTTTCACTTGGGTTGCGAATAATGTTGAAATCATCACCCATAATTATGGGTATAGTGTCATTCGAACATATTCGAACTAATTCTAACAAGAAAAGAGACTTCTGGTCATTTTGTGCTGGACCATACACCGATAAAAGATTGAATTTAACGTCATCCTCTATAAGACGCAACTTAAATCGTATAAAAAAATCCCCTTCTTCTATCTGACCAACATCAAAAGTTTGAAGGTTGATCCCTACTAACATGCCACCAGAACGACCCTTTGGGGCCTTGCAATGCCAAAGAAAGTCTCTGCCTGCGCAGATATTATTCAAAGTCGATTGCGGGAAGCTGTCTTTCCCTGTTTCTGATAAGGCAATGAAATCTAAGTTCTTCTCCCTTGTTAGGTCAGACAGGAATCTATATTTTTTCGGATCCGCAAAACCGTTACAATTCCAGAAAATACCTCTCATCCGGAACTACTAATTTTTTTAGATTTTTTAACGCCCTTGGAACCGCCCTTCTTAGGCCGTGATAAGGGAGTTTGTACGTCAACAGTATCACAACCCCCATCACCTAGTTCCTCGGATATCTCTGAGCAGATAAAATTCAGAGCCTCCAAGTCCATCCCATCATCCAGTGAACAGACAGAGGATAAATCATCCACTTCTAAATGCGAAACTAATAATGGTTTACAAGTAGACATTCTGTCACTCTCCAAGACTTTTAATTTATTTAGCGAACTAGAAACAGCACTTTCATTAGAACCAAAAGAGACACCTAAGGCGGCAGCTGATTGTAAGATAAAAGAATTATCAAAAGAATTAAAGGAGATAGGTTGTGGGTCGTTACCTTTAATAATTGCGTGGTCCAGATTTTTCCTTGCCTTTGCTGCCTTTGCTTTCTCCATCGAGTCTTGAGCCGAGGTAGCTGCAGTCCTCTTGCTAGTTCTCGATGGTGACCCTTTCCCCCTACATGCTTCATTCTCTTTTATGATAGTTCCTGAATCAGTTGTATGCTGCAGTGGACTTGCCTTCCACTGTGCCGTACCATCGGGATTGAGACTAGTTGGAGACAGTAAGACCATAGGCTTAGCATTGCGTCCTGTGGTCACTGTGTCAACCTTGCTTTTGTTGGGAGGCTCAGAATGAGCCCCCATGTCACAATTTTTACTCACTTGGTCATTTGGTGCCACTGAATCAGTGTTGATTCTATTTTTCCTTTTGCCCAACCTTCTTCCCTCCATTATTTTTTCCATCAAGATCCATGTCATCAGGATCTTCCTCTTCCTCTGGATCTTTATCCTCATCTCTGGTAGTATCCATGTCAATGACATAGGGTTCACCATTCCTTAGGTCTTTCTCAACTTTAAACTGAAGCTCGTAAACGAAATCCCCAATTACCACATCCACAAAGGGTGGGATAATATCAGGATTAAGCACTGCTACTCTCATTCTAGGCCTGCCAAACTTTTTGGTAAATACAGTATCAACAGTCCTAGGGACTCCAAGGATAGAACCCACTGCCTAGATGATAGGAAAAGTCCTGAGCTCTAATGGAAGACCCCTGAATTGAACCCAAACCTTTGGGATCTCATATTTATACACTTCAGTATCCACTGCTCTCTCAAAACGAATTTTCGTTGTCACACTTTGAGCATCCATTGGGCCCCAATTCACCATATGATTCAGCACATCGGCTGAAGGAAACGTGGTAGTGAAAGCATCGGTACCCTTGAGGTTGATGACCCAGCTGTTTCCCGGTAGTAGCCTGTCAAGTTCCACCGCTAACTGATCAGCAGATAAGGAACCCTCCAGCACACGTACCACAGCAGATGTATCAACCGGAGTAACTTTTGGGGTATCTGTCATTGGTATGAAATAAAAACCCAATCCTTCTACCGCATACCCACAAGGAATAGCAGTAGAATTCAATTTCTCCAGAAACGGGCACGCCTTTTTGGCATGGTCACCATGACAAATCTCACAGAACAAAACAGCAGTACATTCTGTAGTGACATGCCCCTTTGTGCGGCAAATATAACAATACGGCTTTTTATTTTTTTGTTTTTCTCTTTTCTCTGAAGATTCAGGAACATCAAGAGATTGGATGAGGGGGATAGGTGTCACCTTGCTGTTCTCCTGCATCATACCCAGCTGAAAAGAATCCGAGCCCTCAGCCAACTGCTTGCCGGCTGCTCCAACCGGCGCCTGCTGTTGCTGAATGGCTGGTTGTCCTGCTGCTTGCCCCTGCTGGACAGTAGCCTGCTTGGCCGCGCCAGAGCCGCCTTGGTTGCCCGTCCCGCCGCCCGGCGCCACGGCGACCGCGGCCTGCTGGTTGGGCAGCGTGGCCACGTCCATGGCCTCCTTTGCCACGTGCTGAGCTCCACCACCGTTCGACCCCGGTTGGAAGCCGGCACCGGTGTTGGCCATCCCGTATCCAGCAGGGACGTGCGGCGCTTGGCCGCCGGTCATGGTGGCGAACTGCGCCCCAGCAGAGCCGTGCGGCGCTTGGGTGCCGTTCATGGAGGCGAACTGCGCCCCCGGGTGTCCACCTGTCGGATGGCCGCCGTGATAGGCCGGACCACCGAACTGGTTGCCATAAGGGTGGCGATCATCCTCCCATCCCCGGCCGCGACCACCGTAGTTGCGATTACGATAGCCGAATCCTCCATCGTAGCCACCATGTCCGCGACCACGTCCCCGGCGACCACGTCCGCGCGGTGGAAAACCTCCGTGGCCATGGTTCCCTCCGCGACCTCCAAACCCCGGCGCATAGCCTGGGTTGAAGCCAGGGAAGAAACCGGCCGAAGGCCCATCGCCGCGCGCCTGGTCGTTGCCGTTTCCTTGGTTTTGGTACGCCATAGGACCGATCTTCACAGCTTCCACGTACGTTCTCTTCTCCGGCGGCTTACGACGGCGGCTGCGAGTTCTTGGCTGCGTTCCCGTGCGAGAGAATAGGGCGCATAACCCCTTAGTGGGTCTAAAGAATTTGCCGGGCCCAAATTCCAGCTTCTCGCCTACTCGGGCCAGCACCCCGCGCGCCCCTGGACGCTGGGAATCGGAGATCGCGGCTGGGATACAGCGGTCCACTTGGCAGGAACCCGACATCCGCGTATGCCCTGCCACACTGTGCGACGCCCGCTCAATCGAGGGAAACGCAGCAGTAAGTGGAGGAAAAAACGGATCGGATTCCTGGACACGCGGAAATTCAAATTTTTTTGAAATCAGAATTGCAATCTCGGAGGAAACGGAACCACAGGTCGTCGGCGCCCTGTACCGTGGAGACCGTGATCCCCATCCATGGCGCGACGCCGAGGACCGGTGTCCTGGCGGTTGTTGCCGCCGCCGTGTGTCACCTTGGTAAGATGCCGCAGCCAAACAATCCCCCAGGGTCCTTGGTGGGGAGATCCTGGGTGGTGGCAGCGGCCCATGCCATGGTTCACCGGCGGCAAGCTTCCTCCGTACACGCTTGGACACGATCTCGTTAGCCCATTGAAACTTACCGGCACTAGACACCTCACCTACGTTCAAAGCCTCTTCGGCTTGAACCAACTGCTCGACGGAGATGCCTACCTGCGCCGCCTCGTGGATGAGCTCCGTCGTCGTTGGCGTCACGGGCTCGTCGTCGTCGGAGTCCTCCGTTTCGCCCGGCTGCACCCAGAACTTGGACTGGATCGCCGCCGAGCCGTCCGTCACACCATGGATTGGCTTTGGTTTTGTGGTAGCCTCCACAGCGATCAACACCGCCTGAGACAGAGCTTCGCGCCCCTTCCTAGCACGTCGCTCACCGTCGTCGTCGCCATCCCCCTCCTCCGGCACGCCTTTCAGATGAGAGGGCCTAAGGGATCTCCGCGTTGACGGTGCGAGGGTAAGTCTCCGGCTAGCCGGACGCCGAGCCGCTGAACCCTAGGAGCATGATCATACAATTCGTGGAATCAATAGGTAGTACAAAAGGGATCGACTCTTGCAAATTCAATAATCTCATCCATGAAATGAGCACATCAAAGTCAATGGAGGAGAATCTTGTTTTAAGACTAGAGGCAGGTTGTGGCTTGAAAACTCAGGGCAAAATACGTCACCTGTCTGTGATAAGCGACAACTGGAATGGAGGTCAGAATGAGTTTGAGACCATAGTGCACCCATCCAGTATTCGATCATTGACAGTGTTTGGGAAGTGGAAACCATTTTTCATGTCTGAGAGGATGAGGATGCTGAGAGTGCTGGATTTGGAAGGCACGTCAGGTCTAAATGATCATCATCTTGAACACATTGGGAAGCTTCTGCACCTAAAATACCTCTCTCTGAGAGGGTGCCATGATATTTATTACTTGCCACACTCTTTGGGCAACCTGAGGCAACTAGAGACACTGGATATTAAGCGTACAGGCATCATCAAGCTGTCAAAGACCGTCATCAAACTTAGAAAGTTACATTACCTTCGTGCTGGGGGATTCTTGGATGCCAATTCGTATGAAGAGGTTGTAGAAGATGTTCCAAAACCACTGAGGAAAAGGGTGTGCCTCTTGACTTGCATGTCGGTGGGATTTTGTGTTGCATGTTGTGCGCCTCAGCTTATGAATGAAGTAGTGTATGAGACGAGTGGTGATCCGACTAGGCGTGATGTGTGCACCACGTGCTGCTGCACGATGTTCCCTTTCGTGGCAAGGCGACTAGATACATCTGGTGTTGTAATGCCGAGAGGGGTCAGCAAACTGGCAGCCCTGCACACACTGGCTACTGTGAACATCGGACGGAGGACCAAGGCCGTCCTACAAGGCATAAGGAGGCTCACTCTCTTGCGCAAGCTCGGAGTGGTTGGTGTGAACAAGCAAAACATGAAAGAGTTCGGCGAGGCCCTTTCTGCTCTCTGCAATTTGGAGACTTTGTCTGTGCAGTCATCGGAAGTGCAAGAAGGTTTGAAAGACTGCTTGGAGTTTGATGGCTTCTTCTCACCCCCGGAAAAGCTAAAGAGCCTCAAGTTGTACGGCAAACTAGTGAAATTACCGGGATGGATCAAGAAGCTCCAGAATCTAGTGAAACTGAGCCTGTGGGGGTCCGGGATACATCAAGGCGATGACGACCACGAGACTGCCATGAAAACGCTTGGCAAGCTGCCAAAGCTCGCCATTCTGCAGCTGCAGGGGTCGTTCTTCCAGGGTCAAGACCTCTGCTTAACATTCCATGAGGGGGCATTCTCAAAATTGAGTCGGCTGGCGCTGATCCTCCCAGGCGACCTCAAGTCGGTTAAGTTTGAAAAGGGAGCAACGCCTGAGCTTGCGCTGCTGCAGTTTTGTGGTTGGCCCGACAAAGCCAAAGCTGGACTCTTTTCTGGTCTGTCATCCCTCCCAAAGCTCAAGGAATTCATGCTGGACGACGTTGATTACGAGGAAGAGTTCGTGGCCGACGTGCGAAAGCAGCTCACCAAGAACACCCTTTTCAACAGGTACAGCTGAGTAAGGGAGGCACTCCAGAGTCCAAAGTCAATCTTCTATAGGGTGGTAATGCATGGTTCATGTGTTGCCATTCGATCTCATCAGACAATTAAGGTTTTAAGGTTGTGCATGTCGTCCTGATCCTGACTTGGACCTGCAAATAATCTGCCACCACTCTGTCTCCTCTTTTATTCCTTGTGTTCATGCATGTAGTATTGCGAGATGCCGATAAGTAGTTGTCCACTTTTCTCAATCTTCCCTTCTCATTGAATCTTCAGTTCAGTTCGGTTAATATGTTATGCTACAGATGCTCTGTTTTTTTTTTTTGAGGGATCGCTATATAGGCACTTCCCATTACTATTTACTAGTTGTAACTGCTATGATGACATTCTACATTTCTACTGCTGGCACATGTACCACTGGATGGATCTGTTACTAATATTTCTCCGAAGATGTTGTTTTTTTTTGAAAGTAATGGCAGGAGCTCTGCCTCTCAATTAAGGAAGGAAAGGAGCAAGTTTATGTACAGGGCAAGCACCGTCTAGGCGGGCACAGGAACACAAAAAACACTCAGCCAGCAGCTGGCATTCCCCGAAAAAAGAAAACACAACCTAGGCCTAATCGCCACCCCGCTCTTTAGCCCTTTTGAACTGGGATATGTCCTCTTTGATTTTGCAAGCAATCTGCAGCGTGGACTCTTGGGTGTTGTTAAAAATTCTACGGTTCCTTTCCTTCCAAAGATTCCAGGCCGTGTATATGAGTAAACCGTTGAAGCGCCTCCTATCTTCCTTCACAATTTTTGACGCCGCCTCCTCCCACCAAGAGGATAGATGAACATGGTCGTGAGTGGATTGCAAGAGCTGTCCGCCATATCCTTCCCAGGACAGGACATGGCTCCAGACTGCCACTGCGAACGGGCAGTGCAAAGAGAGATGAAGGCATGTCTCCAGTGGGCCATCGCAAAGGACGCAGCGGTCGTGGTGCGGCCAACCTCTTTTTTGCAGGTTATCTGCTGTGAGCGCCTTTTCTTGCACAAGGATCCAGGCAAAGACTTTGCATTTGTTTTCTGCCATGGCCTTCCAGATGAGCTGACTCCGGAAGGTGGGGTAGGTACCTCTGAACTGGATCCTGTATGCCGAACGGGTGGAATAGGATCCGTCGGCTGTCCAACGCCAAGTGATCGAGTCCCTAACCCCCGGCTGCAGCTGGACGGGGTGTATCCTGATCCAAAGGGAGACGAATTCCTCTATGTGTACAGCAGTGTTGATATGGTTGCGAAAGGATCGCATCCAGCAATCATTCTGGAGTTCCTGTTGGACAGACCTATTCTTCCTTGCTGCTAGCTGGAACAGGTGCGGTGCGAAATCTTTGGGCGCTTCACCATCAAGCCAATTATCATGCCAGAACCTAGCTTTAGCCCCGTCACCGATTGTGACTGTGGTGGAGGCTTTGAATAGCAGCCGGTCAGCGTTAGTAACAGGCAGCTCAGACCCCACCCAAGGTTTGGAACCATCTGTCCAACTTTGCCAAAGCCAGCGGAGGCGAAGAGCTCTTCCGAACCTGTCCAGATCAGGCACTCCTAGCCCACCCATCTCTTTCGGTCTGGTCACCGTAGGCCAATTAACAAGGCAGTGTCCGCCATTTGCATTTTCGTCGCCCTTCCAAAGAAAAGACCGCCTTATTTTATCGATCTTTTTCCTAGCCCAAACAGCGAGTGGAAATACGGTGAGGTGGTACGTCGGCATGGAGGAGAGCACCGAGGTGACGAGTGTCAGCCGTCCTGCTCTGTTCAGCCATTTACCTTTCCATCCTGGGAGACGCTGACCGATGCGTTCGATGAGAGGCTGCACGTGAATTTTCCTCAACTTCCTGATATGCAATTGCAGTCCCAGGTAGCGGCATGGGAACGTGCCCCTAATGCCATCAAAGGAGGCAAGGACCTGGACGAGATCAGGATTATCGCATCTAATCGGATGTATGGAGCTCTTCTAGAGATTGATGTGTAAGCCGGAGGAGTTTCCAAATGCCTGCAGAATTATTTTAACTGCTTCCATGTCTTCTTTTAGGGGATTAATGAAGATGGCTGCATCATCTGCATACATGGATATTCTCCATTTGGCAACAGAAAGAGGCAGCGGTGAGAGTATTCTTTCCTGAGTCGCTAAGTCGAGAAGACGTTGAAGTGGATCCATAGCAAGAATGAAAAGCATGGGGGCGAGGGGGTCACCCTGGCGGACGCCCCTACCATGACTGAAGCTGGATCCTTGCTGCCCATTCAACAATGCCGACAATGTGGCAGTGCGGAAGAGGATGGAGATCCACTCCCGCCACCGCGGTCCAAACCCCATAGCCTGCATCAATTCCAGAAGGAAGCTCCAATTCACTGTGTCAAAAGCCTTATGAATGTCCAGCTTCAGGAAAAGAGCCGGTAACTTTTGTTTGTGAAGCCACCTCACTGTGTTCTGAACATATAGAAAATTATCATGTATGCTTCTTTTCTTTATGAAGGCGCTTTGACAATTGGAGACCATGGAACCTAGCAAAGGTGCAAGTCTGTTGGCAAGCAGCTTTGAGAATATTTTGGCAATGCTATGTATAAGACTGATGGGCCTGTAATCCGAGATTTTTGTAGCGTCATTTTTTTTGGGGAGCAGGATGATGTTTGCCGAGTTAAGCAAATGGAAGCTTTGGGAGTTCAAATGATAAAGACTGTTTAGAGCGGCCATGATGTCATCTTTGATGATCTCCTAGCACGACTTGAAGAACGCTTCGGTGAAACCGTCAGGCCCCGGCGCCTTGTCAGATGGCATGGCGTCGATGGTGGCCTTGACCTCGTTCGCCGTGAAGGGGAGTTCTAGGACTGACAAGTCGCGCGACACATATCCTAGAGCATGCCAATCAAAGGTCACAGGTCTCTGTGCTGAGGAACCGATATGGTTTGTAAAATATTCGTCGATCGCTTTCCCTTTGTCCTCGTGGTTGAACAGCACACCTTCATCCGTGTGCAAACAATGGATGTAGTTCTTCCTACGGCGGGAGCTTGCTCGAATGTGGAAGAATTTTGTGTTGGCATCGGCACAACGGATGTAGGTAAGCCTAGATTTTTGACGGATCCTAGCTTTTTCAATGGCGGCCAATCCAGTGCTGCGGACTTTGAGGCGTCGGCGAAGCTCTAGTTCTTGGCTTGTGAGCGCTCTGGACTCCTGGGCAAGTTCAAGCATTAGGAGGATTTCTTTAACTAAGGCCAACTGCAATTTGGTATCACCAATTTTTTCTTTCCGCCATCGCTTGATGGATTTAGCAGTAACACCACCAAATGCTTTTTGTCTCCTCTGTTTTTTCACGGGAACACTGGCAATGCAGTAACACCACCAAATAAATGGTTTCTAAGATTTTCTTTTTTCAAAAGATGGTTTCTAAGATTTTCTAGACCATACATCCAACTAATGTGGGAAACTAGCTGAAGCCGTTTACAGTTCATGCCATGCAAGAGCACTCGTACCAAAACTCCATCTAAAAAGTTACCTCCACTATCAGCAGTTCAATAATATACCGCTCAATTTTTGAAATTTTGTCCGCCCCTATTCCCAGTGCCGAACTGCCGATGCAATGGTATAGTTTCCTCGGTGTGTCCGTGCTTGAAAATTGGAATTAAAAAAAGTATGAAGATACAATGTCTGTGATGGTGATTTATTTGCGTGATGTAAGGAACTTTCGGAAGAACTATATGGGAACAAATTTCTAGCTAATTTGTGGCTCATGGATATGACCTTATTACACGTGTTTTAGTTTTTTTTTTTATTAAAACATACTAGGAAATGTATTCGTGCATTCCAAACAACCGTTGATTATTTCATTGATGGTGCATTGGTGTTGCTGGAGCGAGGGGCTTGGCAGCACCCACCTCCAGTTTCGCAGCAGTTTTTTTTTCTTGAATACATAAAAGATTTGTGTATCTTTATAATTAAGATACAAAATACAGACAGCATTATCACGCCAGCCGCAGACGGGTCCTGAATCCTGACTCCGGAGCCATTGCAGCCGGGGAGGAAATGAAGAGGCCGAAGAACCGGCGATGCAAGTCTGCAAGCGAAGAGCCTTGTCGGACATGCATTGGGGCCTTCATAGGCTACGAGGCCGACGGGCCAAGCATGCCGCCGGCCCGATTGACACTGTGCCGAATCGGCCCACTACATACAAGATATTGCCTCCGTCCACTATGGAGCTTGATAGTTTTCACTTAGTTGCTAAAAAAACTTAGCTTGCTAGCACACTCAACGGATAGATTGTGAAGAAAACCATTTCTTTTGTGCTGCTATGCCACATTTAGCCACACTCAAAGGATTGATGCAAAAGACAAGTACCCCTGCCAGTCTAGATATGTGACTTACAGAATGTAAGATTATACCAAACATCGCGCTTCTCTGTATAATGTTACTACTAATCAAGTCAGGAAGCTTCGACTGTACCTTCCTACTTCCTCTATCCCAAATTATGAGATATTTGATTTTTTTTACTTCAAGTTTGACCACTCATCTTATTCAAAAAATTTGTGCAAACAAAGTCAAATTTAAGTCATTCTTAAAGAACTTTTATTGATAAAGCAAATCACGACAAAAGTAGTATTTTGCACAAATTTTTAAATAAGACGAGTAGTTAAACTTGGTGTCAAAAAAGTCAAACGTCTTATAATTTAGGATGGAGAAAGTACATTGATATTACGGCGGGCAAAATCACAGGCCACGCTGAGCTGGTCCAATAATGGGAGGACGAATACCAAGAAAGATAAAACGGGATTGGGTTCGCCTTTGCTTTGTGCCCCGCGTGGATATTCCCGGCATATCAATCTGGAGAGCAAGAAACCCGCAGCATTTCACGCCGCCAATTTTGGTCCCTACTCTACGATTATGCGAAAACGAAACAAAAACAAGTACACATATTGCATACACCAAATCCATATAATAATAACAAGCACAAGCACGAGAAGTGCACGCATAGACAGGCCCATATCTAGGATTTTGTGGCTCTCTTGATCGGAGCGAAACGTAAAACAGGACCCCCCTATATCTTGATAAACAAAACAATTAAATTAGGCCTCATGGGCTCATGGCATAGAATTGTCAACAATAAGGAGTACAGTAGTTATTTAATTCTCTTGAACATTCACCGAAGCATTTGACAATAACAGACATTATTACTCTAATTGAGAAGTTAGATGAGAATGATAATTGAGAAGGCACCTCGGTAGAGGGAAAAAAAAAAGGGGGCAAAACTAACAAGTGAGAAGTACTTAGGCAGCCTAGAGGAACTCATCGTGGCAAGCACCGTCTTGTCCCATCACTATTCATGGCCGAACAGCAGAACAACTTATTATTACATGGACGAAAGGGAAACGTACGCGGCGAGCAGTACAAATGGAAGTTTAGTTCAAGCAGATGAAACTATGAAAGCAAATCTTTCAGAATACGTAGAACAGGAAGGAGGGGAACATGTGATCCAGTAGCAAACGAAATAGAAATACCGTTCATTCGAGCTAAGCTCTGCCCATCTTCAGAACAGGTTTATTTGGATTCTTGGCAAGTTGCTCCTTCAAGTCATCCAAGGAGCCCGCCTCGTAGTATCCCTCAAGCAGAAGTTCCCTGAGCCTCGGCAGAGATGATAGCCCCGATAAGGAGCTGCGGGTTATGTAGCTTCCACGAAATTGCAGCAGTTCAAGCATAGGCATTGTTCCTTCTGTAAATTCCACCAATTCGAGGGCATCCTTCTTGTCGAGCTGCAACTGCAACACTGTCAGACTCCGGAATAACTGCTCATCCCCATCGAAAGTGAGGCTGCGCTCTTTGCCATGGAAAGAATTTTGTAGCAGACGAAGGATGTTCAGGTTTGGTAGATTGCCAAGGACTCGCATAGCAGCCTTGGGATCCAATATGTTGGACCTGGTTAGGCTGAACTTCACAAGATTCTGGAGCCCACTAATCCATCCTGGTAATTTGACCAGGTTGCCTTCTAGCTTGAGGCTCCTCAGGTTTCCCGGAGGCTGGCACAACAAGCCATCAAATTCTAAACATCCTTCTAAACCTGGCTCCACCACTGATCGCACAGACAATGATTCCAAATTTCTGAGGGCGGAAAGGGTCATGCAGAATTCTTCCTTGTTATCCTTGTTGACACAAACCACTCCGAACTTGCGCAACCGGGTGAGCCTTCTTATTTGTCGTAGGGCCGTTTTTCCCTGCCCGATGTTGATAGTCCCTAGTATGCGCAGGGCGTTCAGTTTGTTGATCCCACTTGGCACTACAACCCCACGTGCATCTAGGCGCCTCATCACAAAAGGGAGCATTGCGCAGCAAAATGCATTGCATACATCATGCCTGTTCGGGTGGGCGTGGTTCTCCCATGCTAGGACCTTTATTTGTGGTTTGCAACATGCCACACAACATAGACATAAGCATCCAGCCAAAAGGCATGGCCTGTTCTGCATTGGCTTTATTGGCAGATCTTCTATAAATTCTTGATATGAGCGACCACCAGCAAATCCAACGCCCTCAGCACGAAGATACTGAAGCTTCCGAAGCCTGACGATGGCCTTAGGCAGCTTGATGATAGCTGTATGTTTAATATCTAGTGTCTCGAGTTGTCGCAGGTTCCCCAAAGAATGTGGCAAATGAGTAATATCAAGACAGCCTCTCAAAGAGAGGTACTTCAAGAGCAGAAGCTTCCCGATGTGCTCAAGGTGATGGTCATTTAGACCTGATGTGCCTTCTAAGTCCAGCACTCTGAGCATCCTCATCTTCTCAGAAATGAAAAATGGCCTCCATTTCCCAAACACTGTCAAAGATCGAATGCTGGACCAGTTCACTATGTCCTCAAACTCAGTCCGACCTCCATTCCAATTGCTGCTTATGGCAAGGTGACGAGCTGTGCCCTTGGTAATTAAGCTGCAGCCTTCCTCCAATATGAAAACAAGATTTTCCTCCATTGACTTTGAGATGCAGATTTCACGCATGAGGTCATGGACTTGGCAAGAATCAATTCCTCTCCTAGTGTGAATTGACTCCTGAGATGATAGAATCATGCTTCGGTCTATCAGTTTCATGAAGCAGTCATCAGCTATTTCTTCAGTAGACTTCCCTCGAACTTCCCTTGTGTAACCTTCTGCTGCCCACCGCCGCGTCAAACGTCTCCGGTTAACCTTTTGACCTTCTGGAAAGATGGACAGGTACAAGAAGCAAGCCTTTAGATCATAGGGTAAACCATCATAGCTTTTACTCAAGATTGTTCTTATAACTTCAAGCTCCGGATTCATTTCTAATTCAGCACTAATATTCTCATTCATTTTCCTCCATTCCGTAGCTGTTTTAGGATGGTTGGACAAGAAACCACCTATGGTGACAATTGCAAGGGGAAGTCCATTACACTTCTTCAATATCAGCTTTGCTTCTTCAATCAACTCAGGATGCTTATCTAAATCTACGGCCTCCTTAAATACCTGAAATTTGAAAAGTTGAAGCCAATAAGTTCCTTTAAACTCAAATCATGTACTGTATGAATTTGTTACTGACTGCCGCTATGGTAATTATTAAATCATGTATGAATTTGGTGACGGCCGCTATGGTAATTATCAGTCTCATATTATTCCGCTTATATTACTACCATATTTTATACATTTCGCGCAAAGGTGACGTGAGAGAGCAGGCACAATATAAGCAATATATTTCCTTAAAAAAATATATAAGATCCTACGGTCGACCGTTGCTGCAGCAACGACCAAAGTCACTGCCACGCCGGTCACTATGGACCGCCGCCAGTCCACCATAGGACGAGGCCTTGTTCTCTTGGGTGAATTTGCGCAACTTTTTTCACTCTCTCTCCATCACATCAATTTTTACCCGTATATATAGAGCACTAAATGTAAGTAAAAAAATAACTAATTACATAGTTTAGTTGTAAATCACGAGACGAATCTTTTGAATCTAGTTGGGCTATGATTGGATAATATTTGTCAAATAGAAACGAAACGCTACAGTGCAGCGAATATGTACATCCTTATCGCGGAAAGGATTCGCGGCCTCCCAGCCACCAGCGTTACTGTACACGCCTTTCCCTCCCTTTCCCCCCTTTTCTCTCCCACGTCCCTCGACCCCCGTCGCCCGATGGCGTCGCTGCCGCCAGCGCCGCCAGGGCGCCTCCACGGCCGCATCTCCTCCCTCCCCCGCTTCCTCCCTCCGCCCAGATCTGCTCCTTCCCGGCCTTCCGAGGCGGGGGGCCGGCGCCCCCCCTCCGCTGTGGCGCCCGGGCGCTGCCGCAGATCCCATTCTCTTCCTCCACTTGCGTCCCCCCTCCACGGATCCGCGCCACCCGACCTCGCGAGGGCCCTGGTGCCCGCTTCCACCGCCCGGCCGCGTCCCCCCCTCCACGGATGCGCGCCACCCTGGCCTCGCGAGGGCCACAGTGCGCCCGCTTCCACCGCTTTGCCGCCCCAGGAATACTTCTGCGACGCGCCCGGACAGCTGGAGCTCATAGCGGAGGGCCTGGGCGTGGACCGATCCCTGCTGCGTGCGATGGTGGCGGGGCGGGAAAGGGAAAAAGAAGGCAGCGAAGAGATGGTGCGGGTGAACCACTATCTGCCCTACCCGCCGCCGCTGCCGGTGGACTGCGGCGTGACGGGGTTTGGGGAGCACACGGACCCGCAGATCATCTCCGTGCTCTGGTCTAACCGCACGGCGGGCCTGCAGATCAAGCTCCGGGACGGCAGGTGGGTCCCCGTGCCCCCGCACCGGAATCCTTCGTCAACGCCGGAGACGCGCTGCAGGTAGAGTACTCCTTCCTGCTCTGGTGCTGTTCATGCACAGCGGCCGGCGTGCATACATGCACACTCCTGATCACATCGACCATATGCTGATTGATATGTATGCACCCAGCAGGTTCTGACGAACGGGCGACTCAAGAGCGTGATCCACTGTGTGGTGGCGCCGGAGGGGGGCGCAGTCCGTGATCTACCGGCGGGCCGGGCGCCCGTTGCAGCGGATCGCGCCGCTGCCGTAGGTGATGCGGCGCTGCGCTAGGGGCCACTCCTGCGCCGTTTCCGCCACCGGACGCTGGGACCCATGCTCGCCGCCACTGGCCCCGCCCCCGCAAATACGCCGCCGGGACCCACTCCTTCCGCCTCGTGCTGCACGACCCGGCCGACGGCCCCTGGGCGCCGCCCTTACCCTCATCTCTGGCAGTAAGCACGGGTTCCCCAAATCTACCTTGCTGCCGTCGTGACAGTGAGGTTCATGCCCCGACCCCTTCCCCTTCTTCATCTCGATCTATTGTCTGATCTTCAGCTGCTTGGTGTTTGGGTATGTCTTAGCTGCCAGCCTTTGTGTGATTTCCACAACCAAGAAGTGATCCAGGCTCAACATCCCTTCTCTCCCAGGTACCAGATCCCTTCATCGCTCCTTCGCCGACTCTCTGTCTCAAATTTCCACATCCGAGGATGCACATATAATCTATTGCAGTTTATGCAGTTGTAGGTTCAGATTTATTTGTTCTAGGCTTCATCTTCATCTATTTGCAGATAAGATTTGGTCTTTAAATTAATTTTGGGTACATACAAGTATTTGCAGATAAGATGGTTATCTTAGTTATAGGCTTCATGAATACCACATATATAAATATATGGTCCAAGGCATCAGAAACATGCAAGCATGGATTTGATGGTTCCTCTTATTTTTTTGGGACATTTATTTTTTCATAGTTTTGTCATATAGTCCGTTTGCTAGCTTTCATCATATCTTATAATATGCTGCTTTTTTGACATGGTTAGTAACACATAATGGTGAGAAAAAAAAAAAAATTGAAATGTAAACACGATCTATTGAATGCATATCATGGTGGTTGGCCTCTGCATTTAACACCTCATCATTACTTATAATATGTCGCTCTTTGACATAAGTAGTTGTCCTAAACGCTGATCCTTCCTACATAATAGCAATATTATAGGAAGAGTGCTCATATATTTTGTAGCACATTCTGTAAATTAGGAAGTCTGAATATTCTGCTGCAATTATTTAACTCTTAGTTCTAAAAGCCTATGTTGATAATTGACATGATGAATTAATAAATTACCTAATTAAACAACATCCTTGCTCTAAATATCGTAACGACACTCATTTCAGTTATATTACTGAGTTCCTGTGGTCTTTGTTTCAAATATGTTAATTTTGTCTCCCATCTTTTGCAGCAATGGTGTGCTACAATTGGCGTCATGGTGCAGCCTATTTATTTCAGTTCTATCTTGGTTCTATTAACTGATGGTATGGATCTACAGGCTATAAGAAAAATTTTACAAATTCTATGATTACAGAAACATGAGTTTTTAAAGGTTCTGCACTGTGGTTCAGTGACCCTTTTGTTTTCAGAGGGAAAAAAAAGGTTCTTTAGTTTACCTATAGACCATTAGGGTTACAGGTGATAGGAAATATAAGTTTTAGTTCATATGAATATCCATGCTAAGGATTACACAAACTGCGCATTGACCCTTGCTGTTATGAAGTTCTCCTTTTGCTTTTTTTTCCGTCAATAATAGTGCCATGGGAACAGCTAAGGTTTGTTTCCTAATTATTGTCAAATAATAGGCTGCAGTTTTTCTTACATGCTATATACTATGCTCTATGCTTATGTGCTTACCTTCAGTACTATATTTCTTTTACATAACGACATTCAGTACTATTTGTCGTGATTACATTGTCTATGTTAAATATGGGTCACCTACAAACTAAAGGTCATGTTTGAGGCAAGGGATATATATAGTGTGTTTTTGGCTTTTTAGTCCATCTTATTTTTATTTCAAAGAACAAAAAAAGAACATATGGTCATTCTCATTTAATCCATTCCTCTCTATACAAATTGATGTGCTTAGAAAAAGTATGGCCAAATAGTGAGGGCAATGCTATTGCATATATGTTTCGATCCCCTCCTGTGATGCATGCATTCTTTCAATCTGATATGTTATTATGGTGCTCAAATACCTTACTTTTTCTCTTCCTCTATGCAGATTGTCAATTCGGCTCAGTTTGTTCGAACAATGTTTTTCACGGCAATGAGAAAGAAAGGTTCGACTAATCCTTTTTTAATGTGTTCCAGTTCTCTTCCTTGCCATTTTTTTCCCAAACGACACACAACATGTTTATTTTAGGTGTAATACTGATGAAAAAATGACTAAAGGTCAAGCTACCATTGGAAAGAAACAACCTTTTGAGTGGGTTCGATAGGCTAATAGTCTTTCTTCAATAGGCTAATAGTCTTCCTTAGTCTTCCTTACATAGCTTATGAAACTGATGCATCCTATACGTTGTGCTTCTGCCAAATGTACCAGCGGCCTACTTGAGTGAGTTGTCTTTCTACCTATCTGCTATAAATGTAATGGACAGATAGTCATACATTTTCTTTATACTCTATCTCGATCTCAACTGTTATATGCATATACCTAGGGTTATAGTAATCTTTTAGAAATATATTTTGATTCACACCACAGGGTCATGAGGCTTCGACCATATTGCAGCTGTAAGTTATGTTAATTACATGAGTAGTTGGTTGCACCGAAGCAATAGCAGGCTACTGTGCATCATCATGAGTGCAGCTGTATTTTGTGTTCACCAAATGAGCAAAGTGTCCCCACGAGTTGCAGATTAATGATGAGGCCTACTACATATATAGCATTTTTTTCCCTAATTAAACTTATGATGTTTTCATTTCAAATGACAAGATATTTGGCATTATGACAGTTCTATTGTCATTGTTACCTTGCTACTTGATTTTAAGATGCCATTGCCTTTTTTTCCTTTGAGAGTTACATTCTTTTATCTGTTCTTGCAGGTTCTTGCCAATGCCAGCTACTTCATCTTCATCTATTAGTTTACCAAATTGGCCCTCATGGACAGCCACAAAAACAACAGCACCGCGATGCAAACCTGATTCTGGGAGGTCAATGTAACCATTGTTGTTAACTCAGTATCATATTGATGGGTACTATCAACGATATGCTACATCTCACAGCAGCTGCATAGCTGTGGACTTCACTACCTTCTCGACCAAGCATATATATGGCTATCGACAAGGACTCAAAACACTGTTTATGCCAGAGTTGGGCCTGGTCCACATTCCTTGGATGCAGCTACAGTGTTAGGTGATGACCATGTGAGCTTCAAAACCAAGGTCCTAGATTATTGATGACGATGATCTACTGTGTTTCCATGCTTCCAAAGTAACGAGGTAAATCAGTGTCATGTTGCCTCACTATGTTTCTACAATTTCTGGATTGGTTTCCTCCCAGATAGCCACCACCATACTGACAGTGCTATGCACCAGCCCTAAGATGTTACTTTAGAGGAAAAAGGATCTTGTGCTAACTCTATATGTTGTGTGCCATTTTAGTATTTTTAGGTGCCATTAACTATTTCCCCCTTAAAAAAGTGTGTCATTAACTTTTAGCACTTCTGTCAGTTCAGTTACATTGCCTGATGCATTTTTTAATTCATAGGTCTCATTTGGAGCAAAAACGGCTTAGTTCAGTTTTTAGGTTCCTCTTTATGGTTCATGTCCTTCCTTGGGCAACCAAAAAAAAAATATTAGTATTAGTCTACAAATTTGGACCTGGAACATCTCTCCATGTATCATCCCCACACTTTCTAACATATATTCATTTTATTTGTGACCACTATCTTCATTGACTCCATTGGTTGTGAGGTAATTGGTCTTTTGCCATGTCTATGATGTGCTTGCTGCTAAATTCATGACGTTATTCTTTGGTTGACTGCCAGATCAGTTTACCAAGATTTGAATAATTGTTCTGATTCTTATGGACAGTTCCAGATCATCTATATTCAGACAGTCAACTGTATAACAGAGTTGCCTGCACTCCCTAAAAAAGAGATATCGACACTCATGTACTTTTGGATCTTATTCCATCAGGTAAAGGATGACATTATTATAGATAACTATAAGCACAGAGGAGTTCTTCTATTACAGGCACCTTCAACAGAGGAATTTTGTGGGTACATCTACTACATGTGGCCTACTAACGAGACTTCTAACAATTTGAAGGCAACACAGCTACACGGGAGGTAGTTGTAAGTTTGGCAAGGGTGGTGCAGAAAATGTTCATCAATTCTAAATTTGTTACTTGTGAAAAAATATGAATAATTGTGCCGATGTTTTTAAGTTTTTGATGAGATATGATAAGACATACAATTCGTTACTATGTGAAAGGGGTATATAAATGACCTTTGTCCGTATTTTGGTTGCTAAATATATACAAGCTACCATATTATCTTTCTTATTAATTACCTTCAAGCCCTTGCTATACCCCAGGCATGTAGGGACTGACTACTGCATAATAATTACTACCACTTGAAACTGTTCATTGCATTGTCCTGGGCATATGCAGAGAAACAAGACAACCAAAGTACGTACATTACCACTGAAATATGTAAACACACAAAAAAAAAACGGAGAAAAGGCCGACTCAGCGAAAGGGCCCAACAAAAAAAAGGTCCACTGTAACCATTTCAGCCCATAACAAATACAGGCGCGGAAAGACAACGCACGCGCGGCGTAGCGCGCGTATCTTCCTAGTGTAACTTATTCACCAAAGACAACAAGGCCCGAGGCAACAATACCGAGATCCATCGCAGAAACGCTACTGCAGGTGGGATGCGGGTGGCACTGGGTGTGTCGGTGGCTGCCCCAGTCACCTCTATTTGTCACCCACAACTAGGACAACTACCAGCTGAGCTATATTTATGAAATAACCGTTTGCACTTGGAGCGGCCAGTGGATTGAATGTAGCGGCAGCGTTGAAACTTAAAACTAATGCAATGAAACGTGTACTACATGCTTGTGCATCAGTGCCCTCGTGGCCACAAGGCGATGGATGAGAGCTAATTATAAAGGTTTTTTTTTACGGTACTTCCATTACTTTTAAAGAGGTAATATCTTGAATAAATCATAGCCTTTAATTTTTTAAACAGAAAAGAAATTAAATTAATTAAAATATCCAAAGGAAAAAACAAAAATAACTCCCTTGCCTTAGGCCATCTCCAATGGTCTAGCTTAGAGCCTAGTTCATAAACTTTGTAACAATTAAATAGTTGTGTCAAAGATAAGAGACTAGGGTAGACTCAAGAGATAGTCTTGCACACTTCACGATGTTTGTTAGCTTAGAGCTAGTACTAGCTCGTACTATTGGAGATGCCCTTATCTTCTAACATGAGCATGCATGACAGGCTCTATTCAGCACCATATATGAACACAAACACGAACGGTCGGTCTTCTGTGGCAACAATCTAGCCTTTCCTTAGTTTCCTAGCATGGCCTTTATGTTGAGTGATTATTATTTGCCATGTACGGAGACTAAAGTATTTATATGTATTGGATCTCAGTTGATCGCACACTATTATGTAATCATCCAAATAAGTGAATTTTTATGGTGCCAATTGAGTAGATCTAATGGTTATAAAATAAGAAAGAACAAATGTAGAACTTAAGTTGTAGGCCAAAACTAGACTTATGTGGGCTGGGGTGGTTTAAATTTTAGGGTGAAAAGTTTTGGTGTGTCACATCCGATGTTCTATGAGATATCGAGAAAGGGGTTTTCGGATACTAATAAAAACAAAATTACAGAACTTCATAACGAAATCGCGAGATAAAATTTTTAAGCCTAATTAATCTATCATTAGCATATATTTATTATAGCACCACATTGTCAAATTATAGACTAATTAGGTTTAAAAGATTTATCTCGTAAAGTTATCATAATTTGTGTAATTAGTTATTTTTAGTCTATTTTTAATATTTATATATGTGTCTAAATATTCAATGTGGTAGGTGCAAAATTTTGGAGGAGGAATTTAAACAGCTGCAGCCAGTCGCTCCGCCACGGCCAGCTGGTCCAGAGGTGGTGCCGTATCTATTGCTCTGGCGGCCAGAAAAGCAGAGCAGGGTCATAAGGCCAGGTGCCTAGCGGCATAACGCCAAGCGGCCAGACTCGTAGAAATCTAGTCCACGTTAATCAGCCCAGGGACAAACTTAAGTATTTTGCTAGAAAAATTGGCGCGGCGTTGCCGCGCCTTGGAGTGTGCCAGTTTAGGAGTCGTGTTTTCTTGGTGTGGTGTACCTTGTTTTTTTTTTTAATCATTGCAACATTACTTTATAAGGTCAAATTCACAAGTCATATAGTATCTGCTTACTGGTGTTTTATTATGGTAGAAAATATAACAGGATGCTCTAAAAAAATTAAGGCCGTATGATGCAGGCATTGCCAAGTTCCATTACTCAAAATTATGATTACTCAAAGGCAGGGGAGTTTCAAAATTATGATAATTCAAAGCTCAAGGTCATAAGTTGTGAACACTTCCTTTTCTATTTTTCCATAGGTTATTATAGTATTATTGCGAATTATTGCAGATGGATGTAGCAATGAAGATCTAGTATGCATGCTATGAATATGATTTCTGCCATATCCCTAGATAACTTTTGTGGTTCAAGTACTCATCAGCACATCAGAGTTTGAGGTTTTGATCCATTTTGGTTATCCTTGTAAAGATGTGGATGCAACTATCTAAGTCTAGAACCGGTTGGAGAAAAAAAAACTGATTTGCTTTTGAATTTTCTTACATTTTTCTTTGAGAATTATCTTACAGTTATTGAATATGTAGTGCATGTAATGTTATATTTAGGTTCCATGTATAAGCCATGAAGTCAATATTGTTCTTTTGTTTAACCTTGTTTTGACAAACCAATATTCGAGCGGTTCTCATATCAAACATCGTGAAATAATTCTCTGATATGAGGGACTAAAAAATTCTTTTTCAATAGTCTTTACGTGTTGTGAAGATGGATCTTTATGCAGTTCTTTTTTTGGAAGGGTTCGATTTTAGAAGATTTTTGGTGAAGGAATCAAATGGTTTGGAGTTGGGATGAAAAAGATATAGATTATCTAAGATTTACAAAAAGGAGTGGAAGAGTTTGGGTAGATTCTGGAGTGGCTCTAGTTAATTTAGGAATTTTCTAGGAGTTTTCTATCCTGTGTATGTTTCTCGGGTGCACGTAGCGTTTTCCCACTCGGCTTAACACATGGGTCCAGTCAAACGCTGGGTCGACTTAGCACTGTGCTGTGAGCTAGGTGCACGCACTGTTCCGTGGAGTCATCTGTTGCTATTCTGCTCCGCTGCGCTCCATGACCATAGAAAAGGAGGGAGGAGTGGCGCTGCTGTGTCTGCGTCTGGGGTCAGCACGGTTGACGTGGCGTGCCCTTATTGGTTGCTATGACGTGGTCACCAAGTGTCCTGTACCCAGGCGGCTTCTCCAGTTCACGCCTTCACGGGCTTTCCTACCCTTTTCGCGAGAGAGAGAGAGAGAGAGGAGGGAGAGGAAGAGAGCAAGGCAGGGGAGAGAGAGAGAGAGAGAGAGGCAGAGGGAGTAGAGGGCGGCGCGACGGCGGTCTGCGCACGGCGAGGCAAGGGGAGGCAACGCCTTGGCGGCCTCCTGTGGTTTCCCCAACGCAGAGGAGGTCCGGCATCTGCGGCGGGCAGAGGCTCGGTGGGGCTCAGCCTTAGTCGGCGCTGAAGAGCAGAGCGGCGGTGGTGAGCTCCTCGGCTCTTTTGGGTAGCAGAGTAGGGAGCTGAGCAGAGGGGCAAGGGCACCAGCGCGCCGCGCAGCTGAGTCGCCGACCAAAGCGGCAGGGCGTCGGCGCTGTTGCCTCGCCTCTCCCAGCGCCGCCCCTCCCCATCGCCTGCGCCGGCGGTGCGCCGTCTCCAGCACCGGCTGCTACGCCCCTTATGCAGCTGCGGACGGCCTCTGGCGCTAGCGTGAGTGCGGGCGTGGCGGCTCCGGCCACTCCGGAGCGGGCGGGGGCGGACATGGTAGCCTTGGCGGGCCCCCTTCCCACGGCGACCCGGCGCGGCATTCCCAGGCGGCGCTACAGGTAGCGAAAGGCGCGAGCGATGGGTCGGGCGGATGCCAGAGGCCCGAGGCGTCTGCGCTAGCGGCGGCGAGCTGAGGGGTGGAGCCAGCGAGAAGAGGAGCTGGGGTGGTGGTGGGGCTGGACAGGCGCGCGCAGCACGCTCTGCTCGCGTCGGCGATGGACAGAGGCGCCGACTTCTCTCGAAGAGTGGCGATGCTTGCTAGCGATGGAACCTGACACTGACGGCGGATGGAAAGCTGGCTCCACATCCAACGGCGGTAAAATTAAGGCGACGTGGCTCAATGAGCTGCAAGAGCTTGGCCCTGCTTTCGTCATTTAATTAATTAATAATTAAAGATAAAGATTCGTCATTTAAAGATAGGTGGCTGAAAAGAAAAAAAACTCCACAGAGAGGAACCTCCAAGCACCGTAACAAACCTCTATCCTAAAGAGAAATTTTGTAATAGTTAGAAAAAATATGGACCATCGATTGAGAGAGATCAGACAGGGCAAAATAGAAGTTATACTACACAACTGAAAGTAGCTGGAGGTACTAAATAGGTAGGGACAATATCAAATTAGGTGAGACCAGTACTAAAATATAAAGGGCATTATTTACTGTCTATTTCTTATTTTATTTTCAAATAAAGGTAAAATAGTCATTTAGTAGGACGTGGTGACATAAAAGCTCGTCACCGGCACTGGATGATTGGAAAGGTCGAGTACGAGCATCTCTCGTTTGATCGTGAGAACCTACACTTTTATTGGGGTTGTTTAGTTCGAGGACTAAGAAATAGTCCATGTCACTCCATTAAATATTCAGATGCTAACTAGGAGGATGTTATATAAGCTAATTATAAAACTACTAAACAAATCCCGTGCGTTGCAATGGAACGTACGTTTTTCACGGTTAAAAAACAATTTATAGCTTAGAAATTTAATGATCGCATCATGCATTTCAATTAGTTGTGTAATTGTATTCCATGTCGTAGTTGGACACATGCTAATATGTACCTGACATTGTAGCACACAGCCATTGTGTTAGCCCAACAAAAAAAGCTCTAATATATATTCCTCGGTCTTTACAGTTCGGACTTATCACACCTCATCCTATCATATCTCTCCCTAGCGGTCACACAGAGCTCCTAGACTTCCACGTCGCGCTTATGTGTACAACTGCACAGGCGGCCATGTTTCATCGCCGGCACAATAAAAGCACGAGACAAGAAGGCGTCATTCGCTTAGATCCGCTCGTTGCCGCTCCTCCTACTCCTCTCGCTGCTGACGCAGTCGCCAACTCGCCATTCTCCTGCCGCCGGCCCACCGTGCCAGGCGCACCGCCAAGTAGCGGCTAGGGGGCAGGGGCGCCGTCGAGCAGCAACCACTGATCTCTGCCTCCGTCGTCGCCGGGCGACGAGAGCACCACATTAGATCTGCTGCGGAGGCATTCTGCCTCTTCCTATATCCTGCACAGTGCGCTGCTGCTCGACCGTCGCCACGTTGGCAACAAGGAACGCGCGAGGCCTCCACGACTGGCGTGCTCACTCCAGATACGATCCCGGTGCTCTCTACCGTGATGCCGTACATCCACATCGCCGAACGTTGTCAATGCTAGGCTTCGGCGGATCGAGCACCCGGACCTACGCTTCCTCTGATACGCCAGCCATGCATCACCAGGCCGTCAACACCATGATCCGGCGGCTGGAGCATCTGTACCCGTGCTTCTTCCACTACTATGCCAGCCCCGTGCCGTCGGCTATCTATGTGGTGCCAGATACCCGGGTCACCAAGCTGTCGAACGGCCTGCGTGGTGGCAAGCACGTCTCGAAGTTCCCTGATCAAGCAGCCAGCCGTCTGGCTGGCTGTGTTCTGCTGGCCATGGTAGATGGATGAACAACAAAATTATTGATTGGATTTTATAAGTTGTTATCGTTTTAGAGCTAGTTTGATTTGGGTGTGGATTTTGATCGTTGCGGGGTTTATTTTGATTTACTCTCTAGATTTAAGTGGTTGTTGTTTTAGAGCTAGTTTGGTTTGGGTTTGGATATTGATCGTTGTGGGATTTATTTTGATTGGGTCTCTTTTTGGTCCTAGGCTCCTGGCACCTTGCGTGCCGATTCTATTTGATTTCAAATTGGCATGGTCTAGATGAAATTTTAGGCAGTAAAAAATAGGAGACAGATAATATATTTATTATTTATTATTATAATAAAAAGTGAGAGATAAAAATAGGAGACACAGTTTAGATTAGTTTGGATGATAAAGTGTTCAATATTTCAATTCATATTTTTTTATTTTTTTATTATTAGTTGGATCATCGGTTGATCTAGAATCTAGTATAACAAGAATAAGTTTTATTCCTAATCAATATTTTACAGAGAAGACTATTTATTTATTAGGAAAGAGTAGAGTTCAAAGTCCTATAATATTGTATTTGTTGTAGAATAAAATATTGTATTTATTAATTTTTTATATTTAAACAAAAAAGTTAAAAAGAAAAAATTGTACAGGAGCTGACTACAAAAACGGAGAAGACGTGTTGCCGAGCGGGCGTTTCAGGGACTCAGAAAAAAAAAAGTCTTGGAGGATTCGAACTCTACATTGTTATTTTTTTTTTTTTTGGCTTTTTTTGCTCCTTTGAATGTGATCCGCCGGGGCAAAGAAATTCCGTGCCTGGTTAAATGACGGTCTTGTTTGTAAATCCAGCGCGGACAGTAGCAGAATTGACAGACAGAAAAGAAACATAGAAAGGAGAGGCAGAAATTCATGATTGCGAGTAATAATCACGATCTAATATGTCTAGGAATTGGACTCTGTGCTAGGAGCGAACTGTTCCAACTTATACTAGCAAAAAATGCCCGTGCGTTGCAACGGGATCTATATATTATGTAAATTATTCTATATGCTTTAGAATTAGACTATGTATCTTGTTTAGACATATGCTATCTAACTTGTAAGAGTACGGCCCATGAGTTTGAGATAATTAAACAATTTAAATTTTACTTTCTTATTAAAAAAAGACATAATAGCTTATTTAGTGTTCTAATCATCAGTCCTTGATCCAACGCTACCTATTTTAATTTTATCTCAAATCACTCAAAACAGCAGGAAGGAGAAAAGAAAGGATAGAGAAGTATTAAAAAACAAATCCCTGCCTTAACCACTGGTCCGCCGTCGGCCTCCCTTTCCTCCGTACAGTGTACAGGTCCTTCCTCTCCTTCTCATCAGCTAGTCGGCACCCCTCCCCTGCTCTTCCTTCCTCTAGGAGATTTAAATTGGACTTTGCTCCATCGTGGGCTATTTTTCAATTAAATACTAAGGCCCATAAAAAATTAAATACTAAAGCCCATAAAAAATACTATCTACAATATAGGAATAGTACCATATGGAAAATCGAGCAGAGATCGACTTAGTTTATTGGGTGGCTATTGTCTATGTATTATGTAAGGAAGCTTACAAAAGATAGAACGCTAGATACGAATAAGGTTTTGCAATTCCAAACTAACTAAGTGGTGCAGTGTGGTTTTATTTCATTCTTCTTGAAAGAAGAGTTAGTTAGAGGAGGGCCATACCAAAAAAATGGGAAGAAATTTTGCCTCTTTATTAATAGGTATAGATAGATATAGATATAGATGTGTACGGGTCATATAAATCCTGAGAAAGAAACTCTTATTGTCCGGTTAGTTAGAGGGGAGACGGACCCAAAAAATGGGTAGAGAGAAATTTTGCCTCTTTAATATTATGTATAGACATAGAAATGCACCCTCATGCAATACTTAACTAGACGAATCTATTATGCCTAATTAACCTATCATTAGCAAATATTTACTCAGTATTGTTAAATTATGGACTAATTAGTCTTAATAAATTCGTCTCGTGAATTAGCCTCCGGCTGATAAATTAGTTTTATAATTAGTTTTTTACTTAATACTCTAAATTAGTGTCTAAATATTCGATGTGACAAGGACTAAAAATTAGTTCCTAAAACCAAGCTCCCCCAGTTCACACCTTGAATCCTTGCCCTAGCTAGACCCGTGAATCCCCTCACCGCCAATTGAGCATGGCATCGCATTCACGAATTGACTGACTCGGTGTATAGAAGATTGATGCAATGCGCCAGCGGCAGTGCTGGGCAGTGAGGTAGCGTCGGCCACGGTCACCGTTCATGGCCAAGGCCATCCACGGCGGCGGCCTCGGCAATCGGCATAGCAGACCGCGCAAGAACATGAAGCGCGCGTCACGACAGGGAGGAGAAACTGAGGCTACGTAACCCATAAGCGCTGCCGCCGATGGACGCCGCGCCGACCGCGCCACGATCTTGGCAGGCTTCAACAAGGCCATCGTACGCGGCAGCGACAATGGCCCACACAGGATACTCGAGCCCTGCAGTGCGGGAAGAAGCTCAATTGAGCGGGCGACCTAGGGCCTAGCGGCGCCGACGGCAAGGTTAGAAGTAGCGCCCTATTGAGGCCGAGTGAGCATGTAGCTGAGGGATGAGAGTTGAAAGGGTTACGTCTACTTTCATAAGGACACAACCTCAATTACTAAAATACCCTCTATAATATATTTCTCAATTAATTAGTTAGAAAATAGAAAAAGATGAAAGTATCCGAAGGTACCATTGTACTTTTCTAACCATTGTAAATGATCTCTATTCTAAAATATCTTCATCCATGTCTATTTATACTGTGGTCCCTATATATTGTAATAAATGACCAACCAAATGGAGAATAATGATATTGTATCAGTACCTTATTTGTGAAGAGGTCAAGCGCATCCTTGTATTTGAGAACTTCGAGTCTGTATATGTTTTGTTTCTCTGAACAATGTTTAGCGATACTCTCTTCCCTCGTAGTGACTACAATCCGGCTTGAATTATCAAGTTTCGGGAAGCTCTTTATGATCTGATCCCATTCTGCTGTCGATGACAGATCATCAAGAACAATCAAGCACCTCTTCCCATTTACACGACTGTCTAGCTCTTTAATTAATTCATCAACTCCCATCATTGCAATTGTGTTCTGTCTTATTGTGCTACGCCAAAAATCAGTCGCCGCCTTCTTTTCAAAGGATTCTGCACTTATTTGCATAATTAAGTTCCCAAGAAGTTCCTTGAGAATGAAAGGACGCATCACTGTGACACAAGCACGCTTCTCAAACATGCCAATAAGCTGTTCGCTTTGGTAGACGTCTTTGACTAGAGCAGTTTTCCCAACACCACCCATTCCCCATACTGAGATCACAGAAAGGTTTTCCCTACTTGAAATGAGTTTGATTATATCAGACTTTTCTTTGTCTCGGCCGATAAGTCGAGACTCCTCCAAAGCACGTACCACTGTTTTCTGATCGGATTGATTCCCTGGTAACTCATTGGTAGGTACCGAGCGGTAGGTACCCGTGGCTTCAATATCTGAGCTAGACATTGGCATCGGTAATTTTGTCTGGTCCTGTCACAAATTTTAATATCTGTAAATTTTGGGTGAGGTGTTATTCAAATAAGTAATAGGCTCTGAGGTGAAGTCCCACTCTTACTAATTGAAACTCTTTTACAATGTGAAAAGTTATACTACAAGACATGAAAAAATAATGTCGTATTGCCAGCGGGCACAAAAAAGGTCCAATTGACTAGCAATCACTCTGGTTCGTGATGAATTTGCTAGAAGATACTGGTAATTCCTTAAAGTAATAATATTTGGCTGAGGAGGTGTGAAAGAAACACTATGCCACCCACAATCCTTTCTTCCTTCCTCCCCTTTTTGTTCTCCGTTAGTTGCTCGCTACAGATACCAAGCGCATGTAGCCTCCCTGCTATGGATGAAAACGGATCGGATACGGACGGATATCACTCATATCATATTTGTTTTTATATTTTTGTCCGGATTCGGATTCGAATATGGATAGTATCAATTATGCAGGATAGGATATGACTGGATATCGACATCATAAATATGCAATTTAAATATTCGGATACGGATACGGTACCGAATGTTGAATGTCCGGACTCGGATACGAACTGATAAAAACCTCTCTAAACGAATTCGGTTTCGAATACAATCGAAAATTATCCGTACCGTTTTCATCCCTGCTCCCTGCACATTGTCGCCACACTAGCCACACGTGCCCCGCCGGCCGACCATTCTTTCCTCATTGCTGCCACACTTGGCATGTCGTCCGTCGGGCAAAGGGCCCCTAGAACGGCCCAAGTCCGCACGTTCAGCTCTGCCAGTCCCACGCAAAATCAAGCAAACAGCCAAAAAGATATGGCCCGTGCCCTTAGCTTTCATGGCGTTAGCCTCACTGCACTAGCCATCTAAACCATTATTGCTTCTCACGTGGAATGCACCCGCAACCATATTTAGTAGGGACAAACAGAAAAAAAAAAATCCTTAATTAATCACTCATTGGTATGCACAATCATGTGCTAAACGACCTCTAAATCATATACGGAGGGAGTAAGTGGTAAACTTGGTGAGAAGATGGAGAAGGATGAAAAATAAAGACAAGCCCAAAGGCAAAGTATATGTAATAGGAGTTAGTTTCACTAGGCTAAGGTGTGTAGAGAAGTGCATAGTCAAGTTTATGATAGACAACTGTACTATAAAGAAAAGAATTCTTTGCCTAATATGGCTATCTAATGACACTAGGTGAAGACAAAATGCATCTATATTAGGTCGAGTGGTATGGCAACGAAGCCAGAGAAAATCTTTAAAAATATTTTGAAAATATAAACATAGTGCTAAAAGGTGTTATTGTCTCATGGGACACACTTGAGAGTCATAGCGTATCTGAAAAAATGTTTGAGAGAGGGTCTGTCACCAGATAAGTCTGGTGCCCGCCAAAAGAAGTAGCACCAGAGCTTAGGCTACCCCATACGATTTGGTCTGATAGTCTTTTCCACTGTGTAGAGCGTCACTACAAAACTCCGATGCCTCTAGGTTTGGAGCACTGGAGCTTAGGGTTTGCAATGGAGAACTGTGAGCTTTAATATGGCCTAGCTACTATTATTGTTTCTGTGATTGCCAGAGAAGAGGGACCGAAGAACAGGCTCGGGAGACGTGGTGGCGGGAGACGTCAAAGGGGTGCATGGGAGTTTTGACAAGGTTATCGAAAACTCAGATGCTAGGCAACAGAAGGTTTAGGTGCCCCTAAAATGTTGCTGCATAGATTGAAACAGACACTAGAATAGTCCAGTGCTAGGCACTAAAAATTTCACTGGAGGAAAGCGTTTTACTGTTGAAAATCAGTGTTTATGTGGCGAGAGAGGCCATTAGATTTCTCTGGTGTTCACTTGAGTAAAACAACAGTTAATTGCTAGTTTGAAATTGTCATTGAACTAGTGTTTGGAAACTCTAGTGCCTTTTTAGTGCCCCCATCGAAAGGTTCCGGTGGTGTCATGGCCAGCACACTAAGTGGGTAATGGCTAGTTTCTTTAGTGGCTCTATAAACAGAAGGTGTTATTCGGCAAATTATCTTTCTTGGCACTGTCTTCTGACATCCGCACCTATTAGAGCTCGAAAGAATACAAAACTCACATTTTCTTAGTGAAATCGCATTTGGGTGAGATTGGAGAGGATCTAATGCATTTGCATTGAGATTTTGTATCTAGTGGCACTAGTTACTTGTTGAAGCTACGAGGTTCTCATTACTATCGGTGATTGCTGCCACATAGTCTTGGAGGCAGCTGACTCTATCGAGCACCATGAGGAGATTGTGTGGGGTCTCCAGAGGAGGATTGTGCTCATTCTCCTCCGGCGAAGGAAAATAATGTGCTCATTCTTGTGGAATCGAGGCTACTGGTATATCTTTTGATTGGCTAGATTACATACTCGCACTCATGTCAAAGATGACCTTGAGGGGAAATTGAGCTAGTAAAGGAGTGGCAATCCTTGTACACACCTCAACAGGGAGTGGGTAACTAGCCGATAGGCTATCAAACCTTAGGGAAAAATTGTGTTATCTTATTCCCATGGTTTGCTCCCACTACACTTTCTTTTTACTCTTTGTGCTCTTGTGCTTTTGTAGTTGAGTAGCTCTAGCTTGTTTAATTGTAATTATTCTTCTTTCTAGAGTAGTTGTTAGTTTAGTTTGTGCTCCCAGATTACTAGTTGCTAGCTCTAATGAGTAGCTTACTTAATGTTTTAGCCTTTTCCATCACTAGATGTGCAGAAGCGCTTGCTTGACTTGCTAGACTAGATGCAAGTAATGCTTATTACATCTTACATTGTTACTAATACTTTAACTAGTCGTGTTTATATCTTGAAACATTATTTAATAGGATATTCACCCCTCTAGCTATCAACAGAACCTTACAAGTGGTAACAGAGACAAGCAATCAAGATCTAACAACCTTTGGTGTGAAGATATGCCCATTAATCATGTTGAAAAGCCATCCCTCTTTGGTGGGAGAAGCTATGACTATCCGTAGTGTAGGATGTGTGCACATCTCAAGAATGTGGGATGGAAGATTTGGGGTATGGTGGAGAATGAGTTCATGCTTCTTTTCATAAAGGACCTCACCCCATAAGGGTAGGAGTTGAACTCTATGTTTTATAGCACAATTCAACTACATATATAATTATGTTGATATAACAAATCAAAATGTTGAGATGCAAGCTAAAATGACATTTATGCCATTGTAAGAACAAAAGAACCTAGGACTATGATCTTTTTTAGTAAAATTAAAATGAAAACTTTGAATAAAAGTTAAAATAAGCACTAAGGTTTTAACTTAACACGTGGATAAAAAATTACAATAACTAGATTTAAAGTTGAAATCTAAACTAGAGATTCATAATGTCACAGAAAAGGATGCAACAAGAACTTATATATTCCCTAAAAACTCTAACTTGAGGTTCCTAATGGAGCCTACAAGTTAATCCTCTTGAAACTGAATTGAAAAAAGATAAATAGTAGAAATTCTATCTATTTAGTAGACCCTAATCACCATTGACAATAATAATAGCCATTCCATCTATTTTATTTTCTAAAAAATTATGAGCATAATGTAACCCATGAATCTGTATTTAAATTAGCTAGCTATGCCATTAAAAAACATGATCTAAAGTAATCCAAAATTTTACCCCAAGTGCTACTATGATAGATAAGATACATAACCCCTTAAATTTACATCTAAATTACCACTTTTTCATTATTAAAAAAAATCTAGAATATCCCTCAAATCTATATCTAAATTATTAACACTTCATATTACAAAAATCTTAAATACCCATAGAATCATTATCATAACTCAAAGTTGTATAGAATAAGTTATACATACATGAGCATCATGCAGATCAAGCGCACATGCATGCATAAGAGACACATATATGTGTTATTTTTTAGTAATCAAGAAAAATTGTTCCTTAATGACTCATATACTAATGATAGCAAAAAATTGTTTAAAATTATTATTAATAAATACATATAATTTATATAAGTTCATCAATACATATAATTTATATAAGTTCATACTTTAGATATATTTACTTTAGATGTATTTATCTATATTGATAGTATATCCATTATTGCACATATAAATGTTTGATTATAAAAAGTAAAACATCTTGAGAAGTGGACAGGTCAGTGTAAACTACATGTGGCAATATCTCACTGGTCTGAGATTCCTTTGGAGCAATACTCATTATAAGACTTAAATATCGATTCGCTCTTGAGGTTAGCAGTGCTATCCATCCTAAATCTTCTTCCAAGCTCAACCAATGATCTTAAGCAACGTAGTGTAGGTTTTAAAAGATTGATTATGCTATCATAGTACTTAAGAGTGCAGTCTAGGACCTGAAGTCTTATTTTTTTTTTTTAAAAAAAATACCAATGGCTGTTAACAAAAGATATAGTAAACATAAAATTTTCAAATTAACTGGAAGAATAAAAAAATCTATAGCAATCAATAAGTATAATATTTGAGAATAGATTCATAAACTTCAAAGGTATAGGCTGCATCAGAAGCCACCGTGGTCTAAGCTAAGGGTTCAAATAAATGCATAAAAATGTACAAAAGTGCCATGCAAATGAACAAAAAACTATGTAAAACATATAAATCAGTAATTTATAAGTTTGTACAGAGATATAGACTACAGAGTACCTGTTATGTCTATTATAGAAAATAAATAAATAGAAAAAATTTAATTTAACATAAAAAAGTAATTTTTCTTAGTTATAAGTATTAAAAACATTAATGCTTATGTCTCCTAGATATCAGCCCATGTCTGCAAGACACGGGTTCATGGGCTAGTTCTTATATTAATTAATTAGAATCAGCACGTTCTGTTGTACTGTGTCTGCAAATAGCATGAAGAATACTAGGTACAGCAGCTCAAACGATTCAACTAACAGAGAATTGCTTGAGGTAATGACAAGATGATTATTTTTCAATGATGGATAGTACCTTCTCGTATAAAGCATAAATCGTCTGATGAGCGGAGATTTGCTTGAGCTCCAATACTTGGTTTTCTTGCCCTACACACAGGCTTGCAACTTCAGCTTGTGGTGTGCACAATATAATTCGGCTCCCTTTCTTGTTGTTTGGGAAACATGCTCTAATCTCTTTCCAGTCTTCAAAGGTGGACAGACCATTAAGCACAACCAGGTAACTCTTCTGGTTTACATATTCTATGAACTCCTTAGCCAACTCTTCTCTTGTCTTCTCCGCCTCCAATAGAGTGCCAATCCCCTGAGCTGACTGAAATTGCTTCACCATGCTCTGGATAAAATCAATAGTTTTCAATGGATGCAAAACCCTGACCCATGCTCGGCATGGAAATTTCTTCTCAATCTCTGGTTTCTCATAGGCTTCATTGATGATGGACGCCAGCCCAAGATCACCACTTGTTCCCCATACTGCAATCACTTTAAGATCCTCGCCTTCCTGGTGGATAAGTTGGGCAAGATCTGCTTTTGTGTTGTCTTGCTTCGCAGCACGCCGTGCATCGTCGATGCCAAATATTGCTGATGCTGCAATGTTAGGCTGCTCAAAAGAAGAGGTAAGCTTGGAGCCAGAACTTTTTATGAGCTGATAGCGCAGGTTCCTCTGGCTCACATCCTCAACTCTGGCTCTAAGCTCCTTCATCTTCTTGGCAATGCGACGCCTCTCCCGTAAGGTGCTAGGGAGATGCCACCATGATGGCTTATGGAGATGGATGGAGAATTCTTGGAGGCAGTCCTCTGCATCATATGCCACATCACGAACTTGCTTCACCCAGGCCATGAGCACCTCATGGTGGTCTTCTTCCTTGTGAGCGGCCCGCAAGAAAGCTTGCATCATTGCTAGCTCATCCCTGATGAAGGCATGATCACGCTGGATGCCAAGCTGCAAGGCCACCTCCTCAGCAACGGCGGATTTAGCGTAGCCAAGTGCTCCATCCAGCACTGACTTGCCCACGCTCAACGCCGTTGCCTCCATGGCTCTCCGTCCCGGTTTGTTGTGTTGTGTTGTGTTGTGTTGTGTGTGTCTGCAGCTGATAATGCAAATGCTGGTGCCGATCCCGAAGCCAACAATGGGCTTAAAAAGAGGAGTTCAGCTGCAGCCTCCAACTCCAAGACCAAATACTTTGCCCTGTTTCCCAAGGCAGGTATACTGATACCTAGATAAGATATCCACGCCTGGCACAAAGCAAAGGCAAACCCAATCCCGTCTTTCTTGGCATTCGTCCTCCCATTCGACAAAACTTTGATGCAAGACAGGAAGCTAAAGCAGCGTTGCCTCCGATTTTGCCTGCCTTGTGAAGACGGAAAGGAACAGAGCAAGCTGCGCGCTGTTTGGTATAGCTCTATTCCTACATATCAAGATTGGCAGGGGTACTTGCCTTTTGCATCTATCATATATCCTTTGAGTGTGGCTAAACGTGGCATAGCAGCAAAAATGAATGGCTTCCTTTAGAATCTATGCGTTGAGTGTGCTAGCAAGCTAAGTGCAAGCGCATCTTTGTTCCTCTCGTCATCTCTAAACACACGGTAAGAAAATGGATTCAACTCGCACCTGCAAACACAAGTACCTGCCCTTGATTTCCTTGAAATTAATACACAGAATAAGTAAGTTAGATATCATTCAAACAAGGGCTATTGTCTTCAACATATTAGTTCAGACGACCATTCTGTAACTTGCATATTGTGCTGCTACAAGCCTACAAATCCCTCAACCACTTATAGATTTATCGACATGGGTCTTGATATGTACTCCAATATATTACTCCATATGAGGTTAGACTTCAAACAAAACTCAGCTCTTGAATTTTGGATTGCAATGCAAAAATTATATATTTAATAGATGTTTAAAGTATTTAGAAAGGAAAAGGGAAAGGCTGGAAACATCGGCCAAACCCTCCTTCCTTAGCAACGGTCCACTGTTCTTTCGCAGCACGCACCGTACCATGGCAAAATCCTGACGGTTAAAGTTTAGAAAATATATACGGTATCTTCTGATATTGATGCGCTGCTATATCTTTCAGAAGTTGATCCGCTGCTATATCTTTCAGAAGCAAAGCAAAATGCATGCTCTCTGTTAGTACCGTCAGGGATTTTTATTTTATTTTAATATATTTTTATGTTGATTAAAAGTTAAAAGCGAAAATAATACTACTTTGGCTGCTAAGAGAAAGAAATATAGAAATAGTTAACCTTATGATGATGTACTCGCAAACAAAACTGCCCATTGTAACGGAACATCGTAAAATTTGTTATGCAGTGATCGTGCTAATGACAGTTTGACGAGCTATGTACATGTGGTGGCACATGCATGCCATATATGTATATATATAAAACTCCTGACTATGATGCACAGAGCCTCACCCCTCGCTTGCGCCGATCAGTGTCGACATCTGACGTTGACGTTCTTAATGGGTGTGGAGGCCTAGGTGAGGAACTCCTCAGGCAGTGTCCCCCTCGGGATCCTTTGAATACACCATTTCACTTGAATGGGTTCCACCTCGGAATTGGAGGGGATTGAGGTGTATTTGAACTAATTTTCCCTCCAATACCCTCTAATACCCAAATGAAATAGGGAGGTCGCAGTTCTCGCCACTTACCAGTGTCATAAGCGTGTGCTGCCCCCGCCTCCGGTCACCACTCCCAGCACTGTTGACCCGGCAGAACCACATGAGAGGGTTGGTGACGTCTAGGACCACGACGGTGCGTCCGGGTGCGTGGCGGAGCTGTGGCCTGTGGGTGAGCAGAGCAGGCACCTGCATTCGACGGGGATGCAGTGGTCGAGTCAGGGCCCCTCCTGTTATAAAGGATGGGAAGTCGGGTCCGCAGGCCCAGCTCTCTGTTCGTCGACTAACCTCTCTTCTCCAATCCACCCAATTCTTCTCCAATCGCGGTCCGTGGCGGCAGTGGCGGAGGTGATTCAACTGACGGGCCTGGTCGGACATGCACTTGGCCGTCCCGACTCCCGACTGGACTCTGTGCCGAACCGGCGAACTGGCCCAGTACTGCAGAGTCTGTATGTTGTCTTTCCATCCGTCTTGTTTCCCTCAACTCACAAAGCATTCGTTCGAGCTCCCCCCGCTTCTTGTTTCTGCTTCTGAGTGTACTCTGTTGATGCCGCGTGCTCCATCGACAAGTCGCCGTGGAGCTCCCCTGCTTTGTGCCGATACGTTCATCATCCATCACGACATTTCAATTTCCAATCACGATGAGGCAGTAGTTGATAAAGATGGACCGGAGATTGCGAAATACTAGCAAGGACGGTCATGAGCAGTCTGTGCTCTCTTTCATATCATCCTGGCTGCTCTGTTTCGGCCGCTTAAATACGGCCTCAACAACTTGGTCTTACAACAAACTAGAGAAAGCAAGCAGGTATGTACGTATTGTTGATCAGTGCCTTGGAGGATGCCATTCTTACGATGATACTGCTGCTGTGGCGCACTGGTAGTAATGTGACATATAACGTGACCCTTTTCATGTTTATATGATGTGTCAGCACCCCTCCGTCTGCTGCTGATGTGCCATCGGGCCCGCCTTCTCCAACTTGGCCCAAGAGGCAGCGAAGGCCCAGTACTCGCTTCAGCGGTCCATCCTGGGCGATATAGAGGCACAGTATATCTAGGAGGCTGAGAGGGAGAGAGAACACGATGGAAATTTATCGAATATTTCTGAAAGTTAATCATTCATCTGAACGCAACTCCGATCCTCTTCTTCTTCTTCTTCCTCCTTTCCCATTCCCCAAGTTCCACCCCCTCACAATTGGTATTAGATTCTCATAGATCCTGGCTACTAGTTCATCTTTCCACGAGCACTACACGCGTCTGCAGGCTTCTAGGGGCGCCATGGATCCCGCCCTCAAGCTGGTGCTCGAAGAGACCCAGAAGACGAAGGAGGAGTTCGCCGCCGCTTCGACGACCATGACGCCAAGTGGGAGTGCCGGTTCACGGACCTGGGACACCTCCCACGCGGCCTGCGAGGCCGCCATTGACCAAAAGCTGGCCGCTCTCGAGACCGGTCCGTCCGCCTTGGATCCGGCCGTCGAGCAACACCTCGCCGCCCTAGAGTCTCTCCAAATCGCGCACCTCCGGCATGAGCGCGATTCCAGGGTCGCCGCACCTGAGGACGCCGTCACCGACCTGGACAAGTGGCGCCCAGAGACGGAGGCGCTCGTCGACGACCTGCGGCTCGAGGTCTCCAAGCTGTCCAAGCACTAGGAGCGGGCGGTGTTTGACTCCTCGTCGCATCGTCCGGGCTTCCTCGGTTCACCTTCGTCAGCGTCCGCGCGCGCACCTGCCGGATTCAACGCCGACGGGTCCAAGGGGCACGGCTCTTCCTCGATTCCACGGGATAGTGACCAGGGCTCGGTCACGACCCTAGTGCACATCCCGGCCAATGGTAAGCCGCCGGATCCACCCCCTATTTCATTTGTTCATCCACCAGTTCCACAACGTCCTCCTAACCCACTTCCACAGTATATGAATCCTCCACAATCCTATGCCTATCCACCCTCAATTTAGCCTTATCACCAACAGCCCGAGTTTTACCGACTGGTGGTGCCCCCTCATCAGCAATCACCTCGCCATCCCCATGCCACCCAATCAGCCCCACCTCCAAATACCGGCCGCATGCCCAAGCTCAATTTCCCTCGTTTTGATGGTGAAAACCCACACCTCTGGCAATCTCACGGCGAGAAATATTTCCGCATGTATGAGGTGTCTGAGCCCCTCTGGTTGTTGATTACCGAGATGCACCTCGACGACGTGGCTGCCTGCTGGTTTCAGTCCTTGGAGCCGCAGCTTTCTTCCCTAAATTGGTCGTCCTTTTGCCGTCTTTTGCACGATCGTTTTGGCCGCGATCAAAAAGAACAACTGATTCGCCAGCTGTTCAATGTTCACCAAACAGCTTCCGTAGCAGAGTATATTACCCAGTTCATTGAGTTGGTGGATTAGTTAGCTGCTTACTCTTCAAATACTGACCCTATGTACTTCACTATGAGATTCATTGATGGCCTTCACCCGGACATCAAATCCATTGTACTTGTCATGCGCCCCAAGGATTTGGATACTGCTTGCACTATTGCCATGTTGCAGGAGGAAGCAGGCGGTGCGAGTGCCTCTCGGTACATCCGTCGCAGCAATTGGTCGTCCTTCAAAGGTGATTGGTCATCTTCCACTAAGGCACTGCTGTCCACCAAGGCGGCTTTAGCGCTCCTGGTGCCCCCACGACGCTTGGAAGCGGCTTCTACCTCTACACCAGCGGCTGCTGCGCCAGACCTGGCTGCTGCCGAAGGAGGCCTAGCCACACTCAAGGCCCACCGGCGTTCTCTCGGGCTGTGTTTCAAATGCAATGCTAAGTGTTCCAAAGGTCACTGCTGTCCACAGGAGGTATTGGCAGCTGTGGAAGCAATTTGGGAGTCGTTCTCCTCAGATGACTCTCTGGCTAGTCCTTCTTTAGGCTCTAAGCGTGAACAACTCTTCTTGGCAATCTCCAAGTCTGCCATCTCTAGCACACCAGCGGCTCGGACAGTTCGTCTGCTTGGCACAGTTCAACAGATTCCTGTGCAACTGTTGGTCAATTCAGGCAGTTCATCATCCTTCATCAATGCCAATCTGGCATATCAATTGCAAGGCCTGACCGCAGTTTTAGCTTCATCTTCAGTATAGGTGGCCAATGGGGAAATCCTTCACAGTAACCAGCTTCTGCAAAGTGTTCCTTGGACAGTGGGTGACCGCACATTCCATTCAGACTTGCGCGTGTTAGCTCTCGGGGCTTTTGATATTGTGATTGGCATGGATTTTCTTGAGCAGCACAACCCAATGTTTGTGGATTGGCGGCAGTCTCTATTGATGGACAGTACAAGCTGCCCTACTCAGCTCGTTCTTCATATTGAATCTGTGCAGCCTGAGTCTTCTTCAGCGGTCCCTCCATCGGTTCCAGCTGCTATTCAGCAATTGTTGGATGATTTTTAGGATCTCTTCCAGCCATCCAACTCGCTACCGCATTCTGGGCATTGCGATCATGAGATTCCTCTGATTGCCGGCGCTCAGCCCGTGTTCGTGCGACCGTATCGTTACCCGCCCAAGCTCAAAGATGAGATAGAGCGACAAGTCTAGGAGATGTTGTCCTAGGGGCTGATTCAACACAGTTCGAGCTCCTTCGCCTCACAAGTTCTCTTGGTCAAGAAGGACAGATCGTACCGTTTCTGTGTGAATTTTTGACAGCTCAATGCTTTGATTGGAAAGTCCAAGTACTCTGTGCCTGTCTTTGATCAATTCATGGACGAGTTGTCCAATGCATGATGGTTCTCCACGCTGGATCTGCGTGCTGGTTTCCACCAGATTCTGCTGAAGTCAGGCGAAGAGCACAAAACGGTGTTCCAAACACATGTTGGGCAATATGAGTTCCGTGTCATGGCTTTCGGTCTCACGGGTGCTCCGGGCACATTCCAGGGTGCTATGAACGTCACTCTCGCTCCCGGACTGTGCAAGTTTGTGATTATCTTCTTCAATGACATATTGGTATACAATCCCACGTTTGAAGCTCACATGGACCACCTGGCACAAGTTATGTCTTGGTCACATGGAGCTCCTTCGCCTACCTAGGGCATGTCGTGAGCGCTGAAGGGTTATCCACTGACCTGGCTAAAGTCTAGGTAGTGGTTGTGTGGCCTACCCTGTCATCAGTTAAAGAACTTCGAGGGTTCCTGGGGCTAGCCGGGTATTACCAAAAGTTTGTCAAGCACTTTGGGATCATCACCAAGCCATTGACACAGTTATTGAAGAAGGACCAGCTCTTCGTGTGGACCCCTGAGCATGAGTCTGCATTCCAATTACTGAAGCACTCTCTCTCTACAGCGCCTATTTTGGCGCTCCCTGACTTCTCCTTGCCGTTTCACATCGAGATGGATGCATCTGGTTCGGGTGTCGGAGCAGTACTGCATCAAAATGGTCACCCCATAGCATTCATCAGCAAGCCTCTAAGTCCAAAGAATCAAGGCCTCACTACAATTCTGATGGCCGTTGATACCTGGCGCCATTATTTGCTTCAAGCCGAATTCTTCATCGACACTGACCATCAAAGCCTCACTCATCTAAACAAGCAGCGATTGCACACAGCTTGGCAACAAAAGGTCTTCTCAAGGCTGTTGGGCCTCCAATACAAAATCCTTTACCGAAAGGGGTTTGAGAATGCTGCCGCAGACGCGTTGTCTCGTCGTAGTCATCCTGACCAACTGTTTACCGTATCTTCGATCAAACATTAGTGGCTAGAGGAAGTTGTCCAGGTGTACCATTCCGACCCAGTGGCAGTGGACCTCCTGACTCGCTTGGCTTCCCAGACCTCCCCTTCACCTCCATTTTCGCTGTCTCAGGGTGCCATACGGCATAACGGCCGTGTGTGGCTGGGTTTGAACAGCTTAGTGCAGCAGTCAGTGCTTCACGCCCTACACTGCGATCCTATGGGCGGTCACTCGGGTGCTCTGTGGCAGAACCGCCTGAATTAATACACTTCCAAGAATACTCGTCTTCCATTAGACACTAAGTATTCAAGTGAGCGCACTAGTTCAAACAAATTCTATCGAGCACACCCCACGGGAGAACTCAAAAATCCACAATTTCCCCTAGGATGCATAATGAGTGCGGAACTTACATCATTTATTCCATTTCATACAACATAGAGTCTTGAAAATTTATTCATTATAATACCAGAGTTTCAGAGTGCGGAAAATTTAAGCAGCGAAAATTAATTAAACACTAGCGAAAACGATACAATGATCCATCTGTGCCCACCAGAAGAATCCTCCACACACGAGAACGAGCTCTTCAGGCTGCACCTGCAACAGGGGTAAAATAAACCCTGAGTACACAATGTACTCGCAAAACTTACCCGACTAGTGGGAATAACTTCCTGACTCTCAAGGATATGCTGGGGCTATATGGTTTGCTGTTTTATTTATTCGCGGAAAGCATTACTAAGAGTATATCCTTATTGTCAGGTTATTAGCCTTCATTTTAGGTTCATTAGCTAACCATTCTATATAAGCACCTGTTCTATTTTCAAGCAAGTGATAAGCAATCAGAGTCCTTTTTATCCATCTCTATGTTTTAGTTCTTACTACGGTGCTAGACCATAGTCAAGTCGTACCGTCTGAACCAACGGCGATTCATGAATCAATATACCCAGCTGGGTGCCCTGAAAACACACGCCCCACTTGTACCCTACGCACAAGTAAGACTGTTGGTAATTTTAACATCACTTCGCGTTAAGTTGTCATCCCTAACATGATGCCAAAAACCAAGGATAAAAATAATCTACACGCAATGACTCTTATAGAATATATCCGCAAGCGCACAGATAATTCTCCTGTTGTAGCACTTCACCCGAAAATTATTCCGAGTATCATTTATTTATTTTATGCCAAAATGATAAAGAGACATTCTATTCATTAGGTGTAACCAACTTATAAGGATTAAAAGGAATATGCAAACCTATCATAGCCAACTACACTAATACTTTAGCAATAAATAGTCAATAATGATATAATAAATGATAACTGAGTAAATGAGGTAAATGGTATTCCAGAGATAGATTATAGAAACTCTCTAAAGTAGTAAAACAATCTCGCGATCCGGCTAGAGTAAAGGAAACCTATGTAATTACTAAATATAAAGTCTACAGCCTACGCCACATTGCACATTTTCATTTGTAGCGGAACCAACTCAGAAGACATCATAAGGAGCATCAACTAATGAGGATTTTAAGACACAAGGGTCACCTCCTTCGTGACCGTGCTTGGCTAGTCCTACATACAAGGGATGGACAACAGAGGAACGCAGCTGTCACCTGCACGGACTACCACATGACCCGGCACATCAGGGTGCCTCCGTAGGTACACAATATATCTAGACACCACGTCTACATAATGCGTACCACCTAACTCACTCGAGTACTGAATCAGGCACTTTACGGTCATACGACAATAATCATCATCAATCACAACTATATCAAATATGCAACTAGAATAAACTAAGAACTGAATAAGTAGCAATATAATAATATAGAGCAAAGTCATAATAAGATACAAGATAAAATTACCGATCTCCAGACGAATAGATTTGGAATCCCGAGCGGAGCGCCCAACTCTACTTAAACCTTGCTAAACGCCTATACTAAGAACTTGAAGAACTAGAGCTCTACTTCTAATCTCTGAAAACCCTAACTTCTGTCTACTCTTGACAAATGAAGCAGGAGGAATGAATTGGTTCTCTCTTGAAAGGGGGGTCTGCCTCTTTATTTATAGCCCGGTGGGATGAACACGCGCCGCAGGATCAAACCGACTTAACCAAGGGCCAGGATGCATCGTGGGAGGCGGTGGAGGAAGCTTCCAGAAGGGGAGGCCAAACCCTAGCCTCAGGGGGCCGGGCGGCGCCATGGTGGGGCCGGCCGGCCCCACCTGGTGTCTGCTGCGGGTCCCGCTGCTTCGGGTGTCTTCTAGATCCTTCCCGTCCGGATATGGCGATGCTTTCCGTCGCGGTTAAGTTTTGTGGCAAATACGCACTCTAATCCCTCTTTTAAGCTTTTCTAAATAATTCCCTAGAAAATAAACAATTCACCAAAACTCGTGGAATTTGTCAGTAATAACCCCTATGTTTCTATTATTGATTCTTTCCAAGTGATAGTTGACGGTATAAAATGTCCGCTTAATGACCGTCAACAATACCCCCAAACTAAGTCTTTGCTAGTCCCTTAGCAAAGTAGACTTGAAATAATATTTCTAGGGTTTCATATGTATAATTACCAACAAATACTTAAGCAATAAATTTAAAATTCTTCTCCGGATTAGATTTTATTAGTCTACCTTTCAATCTTATTCTTATTCCTTTCAACCATGAGGCTTCTCAAACTTTAATTTAAATCTTGGGTGATTGAAAGATAGAATAATCAAGCAAGCACTATTTATTTCACTTTTTGCTTATGCATTACTCCAGAATTTTTTCTCTTCCTTTTAAGTATGTATATATTATTATTTCAAAAACAATGAGAATCTACTAACAAGATTGCAAAGGACTACTAAGCTATATATTATGACTGAATGTGCCAGTGATAAAATTTTATTTTTAGACCCTTATGCAATATTCTCTCTTTTCTATCTTCCTGAGAAGTGTGGGCTATCTCCCCAGCGGATACTTTTTGTACCCATTTTTTTTCTCAGGCGGGTGTCTTTGCACCCCTTGTTTTACTCTCTTTCTTTTATTTTGGCACATACCCTTTTGATATGGCATCTTTTGGGCTCATACTTCTTTGGTATGGCATCTTTTAATTTTATAGCCCACACTCTCTTTTAGACTTTTAAGAGAGAATTGTTACATAGAGTAAAAACTCTTTTTTGTGTATGTGGATTCAGTTATGAATGCATAACAGGATAGTCTACTTAAACCATATTAGCAGAGCAAATTATTAGATTGTTTAAAATTTGAAAATGTCTGGAGTTTAGATATCACTCAGAATGAAATAAACAGCGGCTCATACCCTCTTATATCATATCCGTCAATTACTCTGATTTAATTAAAAGTCTTATACTACCCACGTATATCGGGTTTCAGAATAAATTATTAGGGTAGATAAACTTCATATAATTCACAGGAGAATTTTAAATTCAAATGCTAAGCAATTGCAGGTATACTTCATTCATCATCATTTTCTTTTTTTAATGAATGAGCTAAAGAAAACTTCAAGTTCTACTTGCTCTACAGCTAAACTGAAAGTCATAATTAAAGACTCAAATAAATACTAAAATAACTGATAGAGTATAAAGGTGAGAGATAATCACCTTGTGGGGCTTTCCCCCAAGCTGGATGTTACCATACTCAGTATTGTGGTGGAGGTGGCGGCGGGTATCCCAACTGCTGTATCAAATATTCCAACCCGCTCTGTGTCTGATATTGCCCCTGATGTAATTGCTCAAACTGCTGATCTGCCCGGTGCTGCCATTGTTCCTGCTGATGATGTCTGTTGTCAACCTGGTGTTGCCACTGCTCATGCTGGTGCAAGGTGTCATTCATCGCATGCTGTCCCTGCTCAATGTTAGTGATGTGAATAGATAAAGCAGGGAAGTCATTAATGGGAGTCTCAAAATGCTGTTCAGGCGACCGATAATAATCGTCTGCTGGTGGTGCATGGAACGGATACGGTCCACCAGTGGTGTAATCTGTATTTCCGCGCACAGAAAAAGATGCACGGCCTCTCTGAAAGTCATGTCCAGTGTTATCTGGCTCCTCTGTGGGAAATGTTCCCCACCCTGTTGATGTGGATGATTCTCCTTGCTGATATGTAGGCTGTCTCCCCATCCTGCATGAGTGGACCAAGGCTGATGTGGCTCTTGCGACGCTCCTGGATCATCAAAATTAGTATAATGAAAATAAGCTGGCCCAGATGGTGTTGGGTCAGCTCCAGTGTAATGGGTCCTTGATGCCCTGCTAATGCGTGCTGACGGACACCTGCCAATATTAGCTCTGCTATCTGGAAAAATGAAGTTCCCAACAGAATAGATTCCTAATCTCCTGTTAGGCAGCTCATACTCATTTGGATAAGTCTTGTAAATCATGACTATTTTATTATCGCGGCGTTTCAACATGTGAGCACGGAAGAAAAAGTCATATCCAATAATTCTGCGGGCGTCAGGAATAAATATAAGTGTAATCTTGGATAGTAAATCTAGCCCCGTAGCTAAACGTGTAATCTAGGAAGTAAAAGAGATGCAGCATTTCCTCATTGGAGGAACGGTCTTCCAATAACTCAACATCATTTTCACAGGTGATGCTTTTCTCTTTTTAATCATGATATACAATAAATGAAGTTTATCCTGTCTGATGGTGTTTAATTCCTCTCTAGGAAAGAAAGTAAAAGCTAGCCATTTAAGCACGAATCTCAGTGTTGGGTGCTGGACTTCCTCAGTAGTATATTTCTGTTTACGTTCTGGTTTCTTTGCAGTGATGCTCTCCTAAAAATCTCTTTATTAAAATCTTGGAGAACATCTGCTATATTCACTACACACTGATTTAAAAATCCTAGTGCTATACTGAGGGTTTTCCATGAGAGGGTGAAAGGTTTATTAAACATTCTAAATCTAACATTATCATCATCAAAGTCTAGGGAGCTAATAAATTCTATGGTGAGTAGTTTGCTACCCTGCTCAGTGACTTCCCATGCTTCTTCCCATCCGACCATTCTAAAAATGAGCTCAAACTCGGAATCCATTCTGGTTTCATGGAGCAAAGCATCATCAAACATTGGGGTATGCGTAAACTCTTTTGACTTAACCACATTGAATATTTTGATTTGAGGCCTAAGTGGTAATGAAATTTGATTAAGGTCCGTTAATTCATACCTCTCTTCCCGTTGGGAAGAGGATGACGGGTTGTCATACTCGAAAGGTGATAGGGGATCGACGTCCATTCCGGAGCCGGCAAATGAAGGTCCTTGAGATGATGATTGGCTTCGGGTGCTGCGGAAAGAGAGTGCCCTTCCGATGCTCTTTGCTGCACCTTTGAGTTTCTTATTCATCTTGCCTGTGGAATAAAGAACACGAAGAACACGGCAAGAACAAACAAGAACACGAAAACTTGAAAAGGATTAGGATTAGCAAATCAAAGAGAAGGGACAAAGGGATTCCTTTTGATGAACTTGCAAATTGCTTCCTCTCTCTTTTCTTTTCTCTTTCTCTTGCTAATTAATGGAGGATTTGGACAAGTGAAGTGTCGTAGTTGAAAATGGACGAAGAGCAGAGCTCTCTGGACTTGGAATGAGTAAGAGAGGGAGTGAGGGAAATGGCAAGCAGAGAGGAAGAGAGGGGGCGCCGGCCAGCGTGGTGGTGGTGAATAATTGGTGGGTGAGATGTGATGTGAGGTGATGTGTGTGGGCCCCACATATCTACCGTATTTATACCGTATAATAACACAAGAATGAAAAACTAAATTACTTTTATGAATCTATGAAAAATTAGAATTCTAATGATAGTATTTTTATAATTTTCTGCCACCACAGTAAATTCCACTGACGGGGGTTTTACGCTCTGTTAGTTGTAATTACTTGGGGCTTAGGTTTTATTTATGGTATGCTTATTTTTATCCTCTTTTTAATAATGCAATTGGTAGAAAAACATGCTATTTAATACGAGAATTTAAACTACTGATAACTACCGAGTTACCTCCCGGCGAAGGTTCGGGATTTTTAAGTCCACCGACCTGGACGTCTCCAGTTGAATTATTCTTCATGATTGATCTCCGTTATTGGAGATGTTGCTATATCTTGTGCTTCCTGATCCTTTAGAGTTTGATATTGTTCGGGTCTTGGCTTGAATGAAAACCGCTCTTCTTGCCCATTGATGGTGAATATGATCTCTCCAGCTCCGACGTTGATGGTTGCATTTGCAGTGTTTAGGAATGGTCGCCCAAGGATAAGAGGTATCTTCCTTTCTTCCTGCATGTCAAGTACTACAAAATCTACAGGAACGAAAAAGTTGTGGATTTTTACCGGAATATTTTCTGCTATTCCTACAGGATAGCGGACTGATTGGTCAGCTAGTTGCAGACACATCGAAGTTGGTGTGAGCGTGGAATGGTTAAGCTTGTCGAAGACTGTCTTGGGCATAACACTGACGCTTGTTCCAAGGTCGCACAAGGCATTCTCAAACGTTTGGTCGCCTATTGAACAATCGATAGTAGGGCATCCTGGATCCTTCTTTTTGACAGGAGAAGAATTCAGAATTGCCTCACTACACTCTTCCGTTAGCTTGACGACTTCGGTAGAGGGTAGTGGTCCCTTGTGGTTGAGGATGGTTTGAAGATACTTCGCGTATGTAGGTACCTGCATGGCATCTAACAACGGAATGTTAACATATAATTTCTAAATTACCTCTACAAACTTACTGAATTGATCATCCGTTTTGACGCTTCTCCTTCTTCGCGGGAACGGTAAGATAGTAGTATCATGAAAATCTTGTGTTAATTCTTGCTCTTGTGGTTCAACTGGTGGTGAAGGTGTTTCAACTTCTTCTTCTCTGTTATCCTTCTCAACTTCTTCTTCTACTTGCACTAAATGTGGTGGTTTACGTGCCCCTTTTGGATAAGGTGGATCACGTGTAAACTTACCTCCTCATGTTGCTATTCCTTTTACCTGTTCATGGTTAGTAGCAGACAGAGTAGAAGCTAGATGTGTAATTTGTGATTCTATCTTTTTATTGAATATTATCTGGTCTTTAACTGCTAAGGAGAAATTATCCAATTTTGAATTAATTCCTTCTAATACTTTATCATTAAAAGCAAGCTTCTTATAAATGCTCTCATTAATTCTAGCTTGTTCTAATATCAATTCTCTCAAGGGTGGTTGTCTTTGATTTGAAGAATTATAATTACTTTGGTACTTACCTTGATTTGTTGCCTGAGGTTGACTCCATCCTTGCTTCTTGATTACTGCACTGATGTCTTCTGGAGTGAATTCATCTCCTAAATAATCTCCAGATTGATTCTGAAAATTGAATGCATTTTGAATGGCTTGACGATCTCTCTTGTAATTATCCCTTTGCTCTAACCAGTTCAACAGTACATCCATTTTGGTTGACAATGCACATAACTCCTCTGGAACTTCTTCACTCTTATGGCATGTCTGAATGTTGTATGTCCAAGTCTGATTTTCTGCCATCTTGGCCATAATAGCTTCAGCTCTTCTAGGGGTGAGTGACATAAATGATCCTTCAGCAGTGGCATCCAATTGCTCACATGACCTTTGGGTTAGTCCATGATAGAATGTTTGCATAAGCAACCACTTTTCTATTCCATGATGTGGGCAGTTTGATATGTATTCTTGAAAATGTTCCCGGACTTCTAGAATAGGTTCACCTTTCTGCTGACGAAATTCTAAAATCTTTCCTCGTAGGACATTGGTTCGCCCTATGGGGAAAAACTTCTCTAGGAAAGCTTTTGAACATTCTTCCTATGTCTTGACTTGATCTTTACTCTCTGATAAAACCATTTGCTTCGCCCTTCCTTCTAACAAGAAGGGAAACAAATGAAGTAGCACGATATCTTGAGGAATGCCCTGAATGTCAATGGTATTACCAATCTCCAGAAAATTCTGCAGATGGGCAATTGCATCATCATCCTTCTTTCCACTAAATATAATAGCTTGCACCATTTTGATGAGGCTTGGCTTGATCTCATAGTCATGTTCTCCAAGGTTGAAGGTTGGACCAACGCGAATGTTCTCGGTGCTTGAAGCAGAGAATTCATGCAGAGTTTTCTCAGCCATTGCTTCTCAAAATAATGTAAGACCCTTCTTCCTATGGTTGTTCCTGATAAGAATTAAAGTACCACAACCAATCTTGCACTTACCCTATAAAATAGCTAAATAAAACACGGGTAAGTCTGCTAAAGCAAAAGGCTATAATCTATGTATAGGTATTTATATTAGAGTTTATTATTTTGTTTTTCTATAAAATTCCTTATATGAAATTCTAAAAATATATAATCCTGGCAATAAATCCTTATAAATTATCCTAACGAATAAAATTGCCATCCCCGGCAACGGCGCCAGAAATGCTTGTTGGTAATTTTAACATCACTTCGCGTTAAGTTGTCATCCCTAACATGATGCCAAAAACCAAGGATAAAAATAATCTACACGCAATGACTCTTATAGAATATATCCGCAAGCGCACAGATAATTCTTCTGTTGTAGCACTTCAACCAGGAAGTATTCCGAGTATCGTTTATTTATTTTATGCCAAAAAGGATAAAGAGACATTCTATTCATTAGGTGTAACCAACTTATAAGGATTAAAAGGAATATGCAAACCTATCATAGCCAACTACACTAATACTTTAGTAATAAATAGACAATAATGATATAATAAATGATAACTGAGTAAATGAGGTAAACGGTATTCTAGAGATAGATTATAGAAACTCACTAAAGTAGTAAAACAATCTCATGATCCGGCTAGAGTAAAGGAAACCTATGTAATTACTAAATATAAAGTCTACAGCCTACGCCACATTGCACATTTTCATTTATAGCGGAACCAACTCAAAAGACATCATAAGGAGCATCAACTAATGAGGATTTTAAGACACAAGGGTCACCTCCTTCACGACCGTGCTCGGCTAGTCCTACGTGCACGGGGATGGACTACGAGGAACCAACACATTTGTCACTGCGGGACTACCACACGACCCGGCACATCGGGGTGCCTCCTCCGTAGGTACACAATATATCTAGACACCATGTCTACATAATGCGTACCACCTAACTCACTCGAGTACTGAATCAGGCGCTTTACGGTCATACGATAATAATCATCATCAATCACAACTATATCAAATATGCAACCAGAATAAACTAAGAACTGAATAAGTAGCAATATAATAATATAGAGCAAAGTCATAATGAGATACAAGATAAAATTACCGATCTCCAGACGAACAGATCTGGAATCCCGAGCGGAGCGCCCAACTCTACTTGAACCTTCCTAGATGCCTATACTAAGAACTTGAAGAACTAGAGCTCTACTTCTAATCTCTGGAAACCCTAACTTCTGTCTACTCTTGACAAATGAAGCAGGAGGAATGCATTGGTTCTCTCTTGAAAGGGGGGTCTGCCTCTTTATTTATAGCCCGGTGGGATGGACACGCGCCGAAGGATCAAACCGACTTAACCAAGGGCCAGGATGCATCGTGGGAGGTGGTGGAGGAAGCTTCCAGAAGGGGAGGCCAAACCCTAGCCTCAGGGGGCCGGGCGGCACCATGGTGGGGCCGGCCGGCCCCACCTAGTGTCTGCTGCAGGTCCCGCTGCTTCGGGTGTCTTCTAGATCCTTCCCGGTCCAGATGGCGATGTTTTCCGTCGCGGTTAAGTTTTGTGGCAAATACGCACTCTAATCCCTCTTTTAAGCTTTTCTGAATAATTCCCTGGAAAATAAATAATTCACCAAAACTCATGGAATTTGTCAGTAATAACCCCTATGTTTCTATTATTGATTCTTTCCAACTGATAGTTGACGGTATAAAATGTGTGCTTAATGACCGTCAACAAAGACCAACCCATCCCACTCCTGCCGAGGGCTCCAGGTCCCCCTCCAAGCTTGGACTCCAAGCCCCCACTACCTGAGTTACAGACTCGGTAGGGTGCAAGGACCTCCACCATCTCCGCCTCCAATCAGCTGGTCCAGATAGAGCCGGAACCCATGACAAGAGTGAAACAAGCCTTCCCGCTCCCACAAGCAAGTATGTGCTCAGGACAATAAGTCTGTGAACTGACTACCATCCACAGCAACAGACGGTCCTCAATCGACACGGACAGGGAAACAATATGACCAAGCTAAGCCCCGCGGCCACGGAACATAACTTGCCACACCCACCAATACCCAAACCATATCCCTGCCCGGTCACCATTTTCTTTCCATCATTTTATCATGAGAGTAACGGCAGGTTACTCACGCTACCGATAACCTAAGCATAGCAGCTATACGATCCTGCACTAGTAAGACTTATAGGATAAGTATTTATGTATGTGGGTTTCATAGAATTCCTGTAACGTAAATGCACAATATATATATATTTATACGGTGATTATAAAAATAAGGGTTATGCACCGGGGCTTGCCTTGGGCAGGCGCGGTGTCAGTGGGGTCAGTCAGCAATGGCTCCTGGAACTCCTCCGGGACGAGGACCTCCTCCTCGTACTCCTCGACGATCTCCTCGTACTCCTGATCACTGATGGTCACGATCTCCGCCAACTCGTTCACTATATGCATGCAAAGATGATGATGCAACAATTAAAATTTAGGCAACAACAACTCTTAAAAAGGAATAGGCAACTGCATCGATCAGCTAGCTCTAATGGCTAAGGTACTAAACTTGGCATTAATCTCATAAAACAAGATACTAAAGCATCACACGAAAAGGCAGCACAAACTAAATTTCCTAAGCAACTTATTAAGCTTACAAAAGGGCATCTAGCTACCTTGATTGATCACAGTTCGGGAGAATTGATAGACACAGCTTTCTCGGGTAAGAATAGAGGAACTCAATTTGGAGAGAAAGAAGACAAACGACGGTAGTGGGATGGCCCAGTGAACTCAGCGCAAAGGAAGAGCTACCCCGCGTGTCCTTTTACAGGCAGGTGAAACGGGATGATTTGTGTATTAGAAGTTAATGAAGAGCTGCCTGGTGTACGTGACACACTATGGCGGAGGCAGTATGTGGTAGAACCGCCTAAATTAATACCCTCACAAGAGTACTTGTCTTCCATTAGACACTAAGTACTCAAGGGAGCGCATTAATTTAACCGATTCCGTCGAGTACACCCAATGGGAGAACTCGAAAATCCACAGTTTTCATCAGGATCATGAATAAGAGGATAAAGCTTACAACATTCTTGCCATTTTATATATCACATGCTTATATTAAATCGTAGTATTTTATAACAAATGGAAAGAATAACTATAGTGTAGCAAAATGAAAGTTGATTCATTTTAAATTTACATGTTGTATCTGGTAACACCTAATCATTATTGCAAATGAATAAACATTTATTTAATTATAGCTGATAGCAAAACTATAAAACTTTTCTTTTGTAAAATCATTTGATAAAGGTTGAAAATAAGACTACTATCGCAAATAAAGAATTGGAATTCCTCGCCGAGCCCACCAGAGGTATCCACGCACAAGAGTCGATAGCTAGCACCACTTGTTACCTGCAACAGGGGGAATAAAACCCTGAGTACTCAATTGTACTCAGCAAGACTTACCCGACAGGAGGAAATAAAATGACTCCAAGGATACGTAAAGCTTATTGGGCTTGCTGGTTTATATTGCAGGAAAGCATTACTACTAGTGCATCCTTATATTCAAAGTTTTAGCAGTCAGGATTAGTTCATTAGCTAACCATTCTAGGTAAGCACCTATGCTAGTTTCAAGCAGGTGGTGAGCAATCAGAATATCTTTTATCCATATCCATATTTTAGTTCTTACTACGGTGCTAGACCATAGCCAAGTCATACCGTCTGAATCAACGGCGATTCGCGAATCAATATACCCAGCTGGGTGCCCCGAAATCACACGCCTCACTTGTACCCTAGGCACAAGCAAGACCAACCCATCCCACCCCTGCCGAGGGCTCCAGGTCCCCGTCCAAGCTTGGACTCCAAGCCCCCACTACCTGAGTTACGGACTCGGTAGGGTGCAAGGACCTCCACCATCTCCGCCCCCAATCAGCTGGTCCGGATAGAGCCAGAACCCACGACAAGAGTGATACAAGTCTTCCCGCTCCCACAAGCAAGTATGTGCTCAGGACAATAAGTCTGTGACCTGACTACCATCCACAGCAACGGACGGTCCTCAATCAACACAGGCGAAACAATGCAACCAGAGCCTTCCTCTATTGCTCAACAAGTCCAAGTCCATCCAATGTCCAATACTGTCCCGCCCGGTCTCCATTTATTATCCAAGTACAGTCTATGTGATAGTAACATGATAGTAATATATAATCCTATCTCTCGCGAGTGACAGGCAATCACTCGACTTTTACCGGAGTCCTATAGCATGGCAATCTACACTATCCTGTCATACTAGTAAGACCCATAGGGTAAGGATATATATGCAAGTGGGTTTCATTCAACTCCTCAAAACTTAATGCAACATATATATTATAAAGTTTAGAATAGTAGGGGTTATGCACCAGGGCTTGCCTGGGTAAAATATAACCAAAAGTTAGTATTCCTTCTTTGCAGCAAGTCCACCATGATGCCATCACCCAAGTCAAACACCAAGTTAACCTCCGGTTGCATCGATCCATCATCGTTCCTAGTATGACATGCAACGATGCAACGTATGAATGCAACGGAGAAATACACGTGATGCATTTAAGTGAAGGCAACAACAACTCTTAAAAATACCGCACCTACACTTAAGCTAACAAGCTAGCTCTAATGACTAACATCATTAGCCAGGTACCAAACTCATAAAACACCATCTCGTGCCGACACCTAGTTATAACCATTTTAACATATATTCTAGCTAGGATATTTTAGTCACCTCATCAAACTAACCACTTTTGGGCTATAGAAATTAGGGAGAGCACATAATAATACAATGAAGCTACCACATGAATTTCAAAGCTAGAGTTATTAACAAATTGCCATGATAAATCATTTTCTAAATGGATTTATTAAAGACAAGCATATTAGGGCAATTAATACAAACTAGGAACATAACAGAACTACCTAAACAAATTACACCAACAGATAGATCATGATTTTAGAAAGCTAACAAAATTGGTTTAACTATTTTTGGATTTTTCTTCTATTTTATATGAATTATCAAAGATCAGCTTAGAAACTAAAAAGAAAAGCTATTTCTAAATCCTTCGGAAAAAGAAAAGGGCAAAGCAGCCCGGCTCGGCCCAACCTGGGCTCGGCCCACGACGACCCGGCCCATGCTTTGGAAGATCAAGCTCCTCGGCCTTTTGCACTAAGGCCCCTAGACTTCTAACTAAACACGCAACACTATTTGCACTATTTAAAAAGAGAGGAAGTTCGCACCTAGCACCCCGAAGTTCTTCTTCTTTACAACTCGGAGGTCCCCACGCCAGGGCGCGCCTGGGCGCGACGCACCGCCTTGGCGCCGGCTGGCCGTCGGAGAGGTCACCGACATATGCACAGGGGTCGGTGGTCTACGCCAAGGTGTCGCGCATCCCGGGGAGGTGCTAGCGCGGTCGCAGACAGCACGGGATGGCCACCCACGGCGAGGGTCGTGGCGGCGCCGTTGTGGCAGCGGCATGACCGTTCCGCCAGCGCGGGACGGAGTGTGAATGGAACAGGCGTGAAAGCACTAGGGACTCACGTCAAACTCGTCTATGGTGTTGGTTTGGGCAAAGGGTGACCGAGGGATGCCGGCCGCGAGTGAGCAGAGAGCTCGGCGGCGGCCCGCGACTGACACGACCGTGGCCACTCTCAGAAGAAGGCAGTAGAAGCTCAGGGCAGTTGCGCACGGTGAAGAGGAGGTCTAGGCGACGCTGTGGGTGCCATTTGATTGGACTCTAGGGCTCTGAGTAGGTGATGGCCTTGGACGAGGCGCTCTCGGCCTTAAATAGACCGACGGCGAGGAGAATCCCAAATTAGAGCTCGGCACTGCACGAATCAAGGCGGGATGGGGTAGAGCGGCTAGGAGACTTGACGGCGGAGTCGTGGGCGTGACGACTCGACCCGAGGCTGCACGGTTTCAGCGTGGTCGTGAAGGCAGGAAGCAGCGACTCCGCAGCGGCAGCACTGCAGTGGCACGACCCGCGCGGCACGGTAGCGGGGGCGCAAGCACGCACTATAATGGCGCCACGTCCGAGCACGGGCGAGGAAGTAAACGCAGCGGCGCAGGACCCGGGCGGAGCGCGCGTTTTCGAAAGCGAGGACTGCCGCAGCGTCACATACGGCGGTGCGCCGACGGCACGGCGGCCAGCCAGCTGCTCGAGCACGGCAGCGAAGCGGCAAGGCTGCGCTGTGGCGAGGCGGCAGCCGGGCAGAGCGGCACGGGAGCAGGTGTGGCGCGGCGCGGCGCGGGCGCGACCAGCAACGGCACAGATAGGCGCGCTAAGCGCGCGCGCACAGCAGTGGTTCGGGGCTCCCCGTAATCGGCCATGGTCACGCCATGATGGCGCAGTAACCTGGTGACCACGCTCCGCGTACAGAACAGTCAAGGGAAGTGTTATGCACGAATTTTAAAGCGTGTAGCTCGGCCAAACCATCATGTCTACGGCCAAAACAACTTGCCAACATCTCAGAGGGCACCTACAGCTATGAGATGGAGCAACATATTTGTACTTAAGCCGACCAGAGAAGAAACTAAGAGCAGGTCAAACAGAGGTTGTTGACGACGTCGCTGAGCTTGGCCAGAGCAGGAACAAGGCTGGGACAGACAGTTTTTGAAGGTTTCGGGCAAAATCTAAGGTGCCAACTAACTAGACGGGTGCCAAACCGACCTCACTAAGGTACAAAAGGTAAGTCAGGCTATCAACACCAACTTAAACATGACATACTCTTATGCTAGATTTCTCAGAAATTAAGTGCCAACTTAGCTTTGCTAAGCTGATTTTCAGACTTGGACAAAAAGCTAGGTTTGGGCTGAAACTTGATTCAAATTGCATTTCTGAGTTGCTGGAAAAACTAGTATACAGTATTATTATTCTATGAGACAAGTTGCATTGCTTCCTACAAAAGTTATACTACAAACTTTATTTAAGCATCACCTACAGGTTATATATTACTTTTTGCTTAATAAAAATTGATCTTAAACCTTAAGTGATATAAAAGAGCAATTAAAACTAGCTTGCGGTTAACAATTTTTATTAGCATTTCTAGGTTGCAAACAATTAACTGCACACTTCAACACATGCATTAACATAAAATGATGATGCTTATGAGATAATTTAGCAAGAGGTTAAGTACATAACACTGGGGTGTTACACAGTGCGTCGTGTGCTTATAATGTTTGCAAAGCGATGCGACGAGACTCATAGGTGGAGTAAAGCACGGGTGATTGGAATAGCAAGAAAGGACAGCGATAGGTCACATAATTGTTGGAGGTACTGTTCGTCTTGATATTGGATGCTAATCCATTTATGGAAGAAGAAAAATGATTGGATTAATCAATATTTGGATTTGCAGGCAAGTGAATGGTTGCGGAGTGTGTTTTGGGTTCAACGTGTAGGTGCTTCTGGTGCATGCACATGCCATTGCGAGTAGTAAGTGAGCGGTGTGCTCGATGGGCTGATTCTTTGTGTGATTAATGCGTAGCATGTGAGATGGTGTTGCTGCGATCGGTCATCGACACAGGATGAAAAATTAGGAAGCTTCAACAGGACAATTATTGGCACAAGAATTTCTACAAGCTGCAGCGTTTGGCCTAACTCGCCTTGCATGACACGATGAATTGACCCAAGATGACCTCCCTCCGATGAAAATAATGGTGCGGCCCTGCTAAGTAGCAGAGAGGAAAAGATAGGTGGGAGTCAGCTCGGCCTTGCGCTCTTTCTCAGTCACTCCGTTAGCTTCGAACGCGTAAATAATTAATCATAAAAAATAAATAAATTTAAAAGAGCTCTAGATGTGAAGAAAATGATATGGATGGGTAGAGCATGATTTTAGATGAATTTAGGAAGAAGAATCAATAGAATTAGAGTTCATATGAGGGAGATATTGATTTTACAAGTTGGACGCTAATTAATTCCGAAAATAAAATGGTATCATCAGCGGAGGCTAATCACACCATGACTTGTTGACCTGCACATGACCACGGGTCTTCGGTCCACGACGTGAGGAAGGGTGTGTGCTGGTTCATTATTGCAAGTCAAAGAATTTAATAGGGAGACATAAATCTTGCATGCTAACTGCCACGATCAATGGCAGCTAGGGGAGGAAGATCAATGGAGCAAAGCTTAGCTTACTCAGATTAGGAATTATATATATGAGAGTAGTACTATTTCTTGGGCATTCAGTTCCATGACGTGGTGAGAGGTGCTGGTTCAATTATGTAGGCCGAGAAATTCATGGAGAAGATTTTCCAGTTGACCGAAGAGCGATTGCAAGAGATAGGGCACAGCTAGGTCCTACAGCTTGTCATTAAAGGTGGCCTAAAGATTTCCACATGATGCTGCTGCCTAGCTCGCCTTGCTTGACATGGCAAAGTGAAGGCACCATGGAGAAATGGCAGGAGCTGCCGGTGAGGTTTACTACAAGCGTGTGACGCGGGGTCGCTCTACGAGTATGCTGCGAGCGTGATCAGGGAATTAGGAAGAAGATAAATAGCGAGAGATGGAGTTGGAGGATATTTGGACAAGGAATAAGCTAGAGCTCAAATTGAGAATTAGTGCAACAGAATTTTAATTTCTCATTTTGCCACATGCAATAATACATAAACATGATGCTCATGACATGGTTTAGTGAGTTGTTTACGCGGTAACACCGAGGGTGTTACAGCTCTCCCCCCTAACAAAAATCTCGTCCTCGAGATTTCATGTGTGTGCCTAGTGTGAGAAAGATAGGATATTCTTTGCATGTTAACTTTGATTACCTTGACAGATTAGGAAGGAGGTGAGGGTAATTTTCTACAAGATAATCTTCTTGTTCCCAAGTCGCTTCTTCTTCGGAATGATTTTGACACTGAACTTTATAGAATTTCACCACTTTATTTCTAGTCACTCTTTCCTTCTCATCCAAGATTTTAATAGGATGCTCAACATAAGAGAGATCAGGTTGGATGGATAACCCTTCAATTTCCACCGCTTCCATAGGGACTCCCAAACATTTCTTTAACTGGGAAACATGAAAAATATTATGGACCACTGACAAAATATTTGAAAGTTGGATGCGCTAAGCAACAGAACCATATCGCTATAGAATCTTATAGGGTCCAACATACCGAGGGGCTAATTTTCCATGAACTCCAAAACGATGTACACCTCTCATAGGAGAAACTTTTATGTAAACATAATCACCAGCTTCAAAACACAACGGTCTTCTTCTTTTGTCTGCATAACTCTTCTGATGTGTCTGAGCTGCTTTTAAATGGCTCTGAATGATAAGGACTTGCTCTCTTGCTTCTTTGATAAGATCTGGCCCGAAATAACCACGGTCTCCTACTTCAACCCAGTTAAGTGGTGTTCTACACCTTCTGCCATAAAGGGCTTCAAAAGGTGCCATCTTAATACTTTCTTGATAGCTATTATTATAAGAAAACTCAGCTAGAGGCAAACAATCATCCCACTTTTCAGGAAAAGAGATGACACAAGCTCTCAACATATCTTTGAGGATTTGGTTGACCCTCTCAGTCTGACCGTCTGTCTGCAGGTGGTAAGCTGAACTAGTGAGAAGATGAGTGCCTAGACATTTTTGCAACTGTTTCCAGAAATGAGAGACAAACACTGACCCTCGATCTGAAATGATAGCCAGGGGCACTCCGTGCCATGATACAATCTTTTCAAAATACAACTTGGCATACTTTGTGGCTGTATGTTCCGTCTTCACCGGGAGGAAATGAGTAGACTTGGTGAGACGATCCACAATGACCCAAATGGAATCGTATCCCATAGAAGTACGGGGCAAGCCCATGATAAAATCCATAGAGATATCTTCCCACTTCCATGCAAGGATAGGCAAAGGTTGCAGGTAACCCGGTGTACGAAGTTTATCTGCCTTAACCCTTCTACAAATATCACACTCTGCTATGTATCTGGTAATATCTTGCTTCATGTTGGGCCACCAATACAAAGTACGTAGATCATGATACATCTTATTACTTCCAGGATGTATAGACAATTTGGAATTATGAGCTTCATTCAAAATTGTCCTTCTAAGCTCTTCGTTGGCAGGAACCACCAAACGATTTTTGAACTTGACTACACCCATCTCATCAATGCTAAAATTGGGACCACGATTTTCAGCAATGAGCTTCTTGATATGAGGAATCTCTTTAGCATCTTGCCTTTGCCCCATAATAATCTACTCATACAGACTTGAGACCAAGGCAATATGTGCTAGAATATCAGAATGATTATGGGGCAAGGATTCCTCATCCTTACTCATATTTTTCAAAGATACAGAGTCATCTGGTGACCCATCACCCTGATGTAACTTCCTGCTTAAAGCATCAGCCACCACATTTGCTTTTCCAGGATAATAATGAACTTCTAGATTGTAATCCTTGATCAACTCAAGCCACCTTCGTTGCCTCATATTTAACTCGGGTTGAGTAAAAATATATTTGAGGCTCTTGTGGTCTATATAAATGTGCAACTTATTTCCCAATAAATAATGTCTCCATAGTTTTAGGGCATGCACTACTGCAGCAAGCTCTAAATCATGTGTAGGATAATTCACCTCATGCTTCTTCAGCTGGCGGGAAGCATAGGCTATTACTCTTCCCTCTTGCATGAGCACACAACAAAGTCCAATCTTGGATGCATCACAGTATACATCAAAGGGTCTCTCAATATCCGGCTGAGCAAGAAAGAACAAAATGAGGTGAGCAACCTCTTTAAAGTTTGGAAGGCTTTCTCACAGGCTGGACTCCACACAAACTTAGAATCCTTTCGAAGTAGATTGGTCATAGGTGTAACACCCTAGGTGTTAAGCTTTAATAAAACTTTGACATGTCATCATGATAAGCATCATGTCATCATTTTAGCAAATTAAAAATGTTGCATAAATGGTTGCAGTGCATTGTATGCTTGTCCCTTGTGACATGGTTATGTTGATCATCTACTTTGGTGTGTGACCAACCTTGCAACCATGTCTCAAACAGGTTTTCCAAACCTAAGTATTTAAATGCGAGAACCAAAAGTGAAATGGAATTCCAAATCTCATTTCCTGAAAAAGGCGGTGTGGTATTGGAATTTCAGATTCAGTTTTGGGGATTTAATTGCAAGAAATTTTGAAAGTAAAAATATCCAAACTTTTGTTCTACTTCAAGGTACAAACTTTGTACTGGGCAGTGGAGCATTTGTTTGAGTCATGACATGCCTTGCTGACCATAAAATAAATTGTCCAATATTTAATCAGCAAAAGGAATTTCCAAAACTCAATTTCAAATCTGCAAAGTACAATTTCAAAAATATTCAGATTTTGGAGATAATCCCAAAAGCAAAGTTGTAGTTTTTAAAATTTTGAACAACTTTTATTTTTAGAATTTTTCGAGTTTTTAAGTAAATTTGCAAGTAATTTTGAAAATTAGATGATGAGTTGTGCTGCTACAGTAACCCAAGGGGGAATTTCCCTTTCCCCTCTGCCCATGCCATCGCCGGCGGCGTGGCAGGCGTTCCCACGCTTTCCCCGGCCAACGTGCGCCACCGAACACCTGGTCGGAGTCACGAAGGCCCGGGCCACCTTGCCAAACCGTCTTAGCCCTATAAAAGCCAAGCGCCGACCGGTGTCTTCTTTTTTTTCTCCCACTCCTCGCCGCCGGTCGTCACTGCTCGACGGAGAAATTCGAGCACCTCCCTTAGTAATCACACACACTCTCTTGACAGACGCTCCGCAATGCTCTTGCGCATCTGTGGAACCCAACTGCGCAAGCCCTAGCTGCCGGGATCGTTGTAACCGCCGTCGTCTTCTCCACGGCCGGCAAACGATCGCCTCCATGATCTCCGCCCTGGTCAGCGCAGCTCCGAACATCTCCAACCTTGCCTTTTGTCTCTTGAGCTTTGCCTCGACATGTAGATGCTTATCGGCTCACTGGTTTCCACCGTTCACAGTCAATCACGCTGGAACGACAGTGAGCTCACCGGTTCGCGCCTCCGTCTCCGCCCTCAACGTGGACTTCCCTGTCCCGCCGCGCCACTGCAGCAGTTCGTAAGCCGATCAAGTCAAGGTGAGCCTCTGAAAACCGTAGCAGGTCTCGGTTGAGTCCCTCCAGGCTCTCGATGGCCGGAGTACTACCGTGCCGTCGTTGCACCGCCGCCGCCGTGAGTCATGAGCCGCCAGGGCCATCAATTGGGGTACTCCAAGCACGGCATGGTTCAATTAAACCCCTGGTTGGGTCCGCCGTAGCTTGAGGAGGACCGTGGTGCCGCCCTCGTCGGTGTTAGGCTCGCCGCCGGTGAGGTAGCTAGACGGCGCCACCGCACCCTTCCTGTTAGAACGGGAAAGAGAGAGAGAAGGGAGGCCGGGCCGGTATGGGCCGTCTCAGGCCATGTTGGGCCGACATGGGCCCTGTTGGACCGGGTGCACGGCCTAAGGTTGCCAGGCCGAAGCCCTTTAAGGGTTTTTCTCCTTTTATGTTTTCTGGAAATAACAATTTTGCTGATTCTTCATAATTTCATAACAAAATAAGTATGAGTGATAAAAAGTGTAACAAAAATTTGTTCCAGAATCCTTATGATGTGATACTTGTGAGGAAAATATGAAATTGCTATGTTTGATAAAAGTTGTATGAATTAAAATTGTCTCTTTAAATTCATAAATGCTCAATTCATGATTTTTGTAGATTTAAATGCTCATCCAAAAATCATAAAAATTTAGAGATAAGTTATTCCTGCTAAAAGCAACCTCCACTAAAATTTTGGCTCTGTTTGGGGCAAGTTTAATTTGGAGAATAAATTTAGCCTCACTTAATGACTGTAAAAATGGTTAATAAAATAGTTAATTAGTTAAGTAATTTGTTAGTTAACTTTTGTGTGACTTTTGGTATTGTTTGAAGTCCATGAATCAAAAATCACCACTGGTCCATGGCTTGGTAATGTGTAGCTTGTAGTAAAGTTGCTCACATGCTTAGCAATTCAATAAAAAGCTTAAGTGATTAGAAAATATATCACTTAGGTATTGTTTCCCTTTTAAGGTTGTTTGAAGACCATGTGACACTAAGATCCTGATGTCCCATGGCTTGTTGGTCAAGTTTAGTTAAACCTTAATCTCCATGTTTAATAAGTTTTAAATCTTGCTTTATGATGTAATGAAATAATTACCTACATGAAGGAAAGTAGTACTCAAGATAGAATTAAGATGTTTTATCTATGTTGCACCCTCATGCATCATGTGTAGCATTTCATCATGTTGAAACATGCATCTTATCTCCGTAGAGTGATCGAGAGTAAATGGTGATCGCTGATCAAGCCACTGAGTCGGACTTTCACTCAGTGGAGTTTATCGGGATTATCTGAAGGAGTTCTTGAAGCTCTAACTGTGTAACCCCAAGGCAAACCCCAAAGCATAAACCTCTTTACCTTGTGTTTTTGAAAAGCTTACACTGTTGTTTTATATTTCATGCATGAATTGGACAAATAATATTGGTAAACCCTTTGATGCATTACTCACTTTATCCTTGACACTATATCCAAAGATCCCTTTTAGTGGTATAGGTTAGTGATGCTTAGCCCTGCTTAGTAATAAGATCTAACGGTGAGTGTCATTTGCTGTGAGCCTTGCTTAGGAGCTGTCCTGAGAAGTGATGACTCGATCATTCGATTTGGTACCTCTCTCAGGTACAATTAAGTGAGATGGATGATTACATTGAGACCGGACGGGTGGCGTGCACTGTGTGTTGATCAGTGTAGTGCTCCGTCCGAGTCAGTTAAGGACCGTTCGAGTAGGCCTGCTATGTGAGCAAGACTTTGCAATACCGGCCACATACTCCGGTAAGCCTGTGTACCCCAGCTATTCTAGTTTGTGAAACGACAACCGTGCACTGGGAGTGGAGAGATGGCGGGAACATGTGTACCCACCCGGCATGTACAACCGTCAAGGACGGAGTCGGGAGTGTGGAGTACTAGTTCCCAGGTAGCGCCAGACCGGTTCACATTTGGAGGATCTAGGAGAGAGGTTGATATATGTAGGTCCGGGACCTGCCAATGTCGTGTGGTTTGGGAATCCCCAATTTGGGTTATTAATCGGTTCGAATCATCGTTGCTCCTCGGTTATGGAGACTTGTTCCTCTGACCTACATCGTAGTTTAAATATGAAACATGGTTCTCGGATATGAAAATGTTTTGATAACAATTGTATTATTTAGAATAGGTGCAATTATGAGAATTGTTGACAAATGAATAAAACCGAAAAGTAAGGATATATAAGTAGTAAGCTTTTTCACAAAATATGCTCTGGTTTCTGGCCCAGAAATCCCATTAAGCCAGCATGTCCTTGATACTCTCCCTCTGTCGGGTAAGACTTGTTGAGTACCCTCATGTACTCAGGGTTTGTTAACCCCTTGCGGGGTAAAGAAGATCGTCTGCGCAGGTTGACTTGTGTGCACCCATGGGCAGGGTGATTTCTGTTGAGTGCTTTTAATAAAGTTAGTAATGCTACTTTACTCTGTGAGTGAGAGATGAATCATTTTTGTAATAAAGTTAATCCTATTTTGTAAAACTATATTGTATACTTCCGCTTACTCTGATGTAATATACTTTATATAATAATATAAACTTCGTTGTAATACTGTGATGCCGATGTAACCACATGATCCTATTCAGACGAGCAGAGTTGGTTAAGTCGTTTGACTCCCATGCATAAGTAACTGAAGGCCTGAGAGGCAATGGTACGTGTATGTGGGCCACTCAACTTAGCCGGTTCTGTGACAATAGGTTGGGCTAGCTTGGAGAAGTCTGGAATAAAGCGTCGATAATAACCAGCTAAACCTAGAAACTGACGGATCTGATGTGCAGATTTTAGAGACATCCAATTCAGCACGTCTTGCACCTTACTAGGATCAACAGAGATACCCTCAGGGGTCAAGACATGGCCTAAAAACTGCACTCGGTCCAACCAAAACTCACACTTGCTGAACTTGGCATACAACTTGTGCTCTCGCAGCCGAGTCAACACTATACGGAGGTGCTGCTCATGTTCTTCCTTATCCTTAGAGTATACCAGAATGTCATCAATGAACACTACCATGAACTTGTCCAACTCTGGCATGAAGACTGAATTCATGAGATACATGAAGAAGGCAGGAGCATTGGTGAGACCAAAGGACATGACTAGATACTCATAAAGGCCATATCTTGTGGAGAAGGCTGTTTTTGGAATATCTTGGGGCCAGATTTTTATCTGATGGTACCCAGAACGGAGATCAATTTTTGAAAACACCTTTGCACCAGCTAACTGATCAAACAAGGTGTCGATGCGAGGCAAGGGATACTTGTTCTTAATGGTTACCGCGTTAAGAGGGCGATAATCCACACACATGCGAAGAGTACCATCTTTCTTCTTCACAAAAATGGCTGGACAACCCCAAGATGATGTGCTAGGACGGATGAAACGCTTCACTAACAGCTCTTCTAATTGCTTCTTCATCTCTGCTATCTCCGGTGGAGCCATACGGTAAGGACATCGCGAAATGGGAACAGTTCCTGGCTCCAACTCTATGGTGAACTCTACCTCTCTATTAGGTGGCAACCCAGAGAGATCCTCAGAAAAGACATTAGGAAACTCACAGACCACAGGAATAGAAACAAGATCAGGGGAGGCTTCAACATGTGCAATAACTGGCAAGGCATAAACTGAAGGCATAAGAAGAGTCATTCTATCCTCAAAAGAAGGAAGCTTTAGCTCGACCACTCATTGCTTAAGGTTCAGGACTACCCCATTATTCTGTAACCAATTCATTCCAAGAATCACATCTATTCCCTGACTAGGTAGTACCATAAACTGAAGACGATAAGGGTGAGTGGCTAGGACTAAGCTGACTGTCTCAGTTCAGGTTTTAATGCACAACTGTGCACCCGGTGCCTTGATTCTATAGGCAATAGGAATAGCCATAGTAGGAATATTGTGCCTTAGTGCATATCCCAAACTCATAAATGAATGTGATGCACCAGAATCAAATAATACACATACTGGATAGGAGTTGATGGAGAACATACCAGCCATTACAGGCTCTCCCTGCGGAATCTCTTCTGCGTCGGTGAAGTTAACTTGTCCAGAACGGCTGGCAGGAACCTTCTTCCTGACAATAGTCCTTTTGACCAGTTAGGAGTTAGCTGAAGGCTGAGAAGGCTGATTCTGCGGACAATCTCGAGCATAGTGGCCTTCCTTGCCACACCTGAAACAAACACCAGGCAAGACTACCCTGCTGCTTCCCTATCCCTGACGAGGAGGAAATTGCTGTCTCTGAGGCGGCTGAGTCTGCTGTGTCTGCTGAGTGGGTGCACGATATTTTGGGCGATACACCGGGCGAGTCTGGCCGAAAGTGTGGTGGGACTGCTGTCCACCAGGGGAGTGGTGGGGCACCCTCCTAACCACCTGGACCTTTTGTGACTGTGGTTGACTAGAAGAACCCACAAACGCCCTCTTCCTTTTCCATTCAGCCTGTGCATCACGCTGCAACCCCTCCATGGTGATGGCAGCATTCATTAGCTCTCCAAAAGTACTGTAGCCTCCACTAAATAACTTCTCTTGCAGGACACTAGAAAGACCACGATTGAAGCAGTCCATCTTCTTTGCATCAGTATCCACATGAGTTCCTACATAGTGTGAGAGGTGGTTGAATTTGTTGACATAATCCATCAAGGACATATTCCCTTGCTTCAATTCTAGAAACTCTATCAGCTTCCTGCTCAGACGGCCTGTAGGAATAAAATGCTGATGAAAGGCAGTGCAGAACTGGTCCCAAGTCACACGGTAACCCGCAGGCTGCATGGCGTTAAATGTATCCCACCAAGCAGTCATGGACCCCTGAAGCTGTTGTGCAGCAAAGCACACCCTCTGCTCATCGGTCAATGTGGTGAGCAGTAAGAACTTCTGCTCCAGACCACGAAGCCAATGCTCCGCGTCTAGAGGCTCTGCAGTCGGGATGAAGGTAGGTGGGTGCGTTCCTAAGAAGTCCTAGTAAGTACAGGGCCTCTCAGGACCACAGGCACCACCTCCGTTCCCACCGTTGCCTCCACGGTGCATCCCTCCAACAGCCTGTGCTAGTATCTCCAAAGCACGAGCTGAGTCACGGCAAGCAGTTACCACCTCTGCCATCATCTCCGCGATGGTCGGAGGAGCCGGTGGTGGCGGTGGAGGCTCAACAGCTGGAGCCGCAACATTTCCTTCGGCGCCTAGACCACCACCCTCAGCCTCATGATGACCATGGCTGTTTTCACCGCGGGAGCTACCGTGCTCAGACTGAACCGACATCTGCAAGCAGACCGTCCAAAATCAGCAACAAGGCCTTCCAGAACAAGGGGCTAAGAGAGCTGATAAGGCTAGACAAACTATCTCTTAAATCTAAGTTTCTTCTTTAGGTGACCGCATTTTTTTAAGATTATTAAATTACTGAGGTTCACGTGAGGGGAGGTTCAACTTTGCAAGGTTCTGATTAATGATGCATGCTCAACCTATTCGCATCACTCATGCCAGAAATATAGTGGACACGTATAAAATTTGGCACTTCGCACACTCACTTGCCGAATACTAATCGATTTCTTACATCACGTAAGTTAGCATACCTGCAGAAAATGATTAGTCAAAAACCAGTGCCACTATCCTAGATAGACCATAATATTAGGGCTTATACTTATATACGCAAAGTTACCACGGCCTACCTTTTGAAAAGACTTTTGTTGGTCAAGTTTTAGTTTTGAAATAGGTTTTTAAGTTCCAAATACTCATTAATTGCTCTGGTACCAACTATGGCAGAACCGCCTGAATTAATACACTCCCAAAAATACTCGTCTTCCATTAGACACTAAGTATTCAAGTGAGCGCACTAGTTCAAACAAATTTTATCGAGCACACCCCACGGGAGAACTCGAAAATCCACAATTTCCCCTAGGATACATAATGAGTGCGGAAGTTACATCATTTATTCCATTTCATACAACATAGAGTCTTGAAAATTTATTCATTATAATACCAGAGTTTCAGAGTGTGAAAAATTTAACCAGCGAAAATCAATTAAACACTAGCAGAAATGATACAAGGATCCATCTGTGCCCACTAGAAGAATCCTCCACACACGAGAACGAGCTCTTCAGGCTGCACCTGCAACAGGGGTAAAATAAACCTTGAGTACATAATGTACTCACAAGACTTACCCGACTAGTGGGAATAACTTCCCGACTCTCAAGGATATGCTGGGGCTATATGGTTTGCTGTTTTATTTATTCGCGGAAAGCATTACTAAGAGTATATCCTTATTGTCAGGTTATTAGCCTTCATTTTAGGTTCATTAGCTAACCATTCTATATAAGCACCTGTTCTATTTTCAAGCAACTGATAAGCAATCAGAGTCCTTTTTATCCATCTCCATGTTTTAGTTCTTACTATGGTGCTAGACCATAGTCAAGTCGCACCGTCTGAACCAACGGCGACTCACAAATCAATATACCCAGCTGGGTGCCCCGAAAACACACGCCCCACTTGTACCCTAGGCAAAAGTAAGACCAACCCATCCCACTCCTGCCGAAGGCTCCCGGTCCCCGTCCAAGCTTGGACTCCAAGCCCCCACTACCTGAGTTACAGACTCGGTAGGGTGCAAGGACCTCCACCATCTCCGCCTCCAATCAGCCGGTCCAGATAGAGCCGGAACCCACGACAAGAGTGAAACAAGCCTTCCTGCTCCCACAAGCAAGTATGTGCTCAGGACAATAAGTCTATGACCTGACTACCATCCACAGCAACGGACGGTCCTCAATCGACACGGACAAGGAAACAATGTGACCTAGCTAAGCCCCGCGGCCGCGGAACATAACTTGCCACACCCACCAATACCCAAACCATATCCCTGCCCGGTCACCATTTTCTTTCCATCATTTTATCATGAGAGTAATAATATTCTTCTATTGCGAGTAACGGGAGGTTACTCACGCTACCGATAACCTAAGCATAGCAGCTATACGATCCTGCACTAGTAAGACTCATAGGATAAATATTTATGCATGTGGGTTTCACAGAATTCCTGTAATGTAAATGCACAATATATATATTTATAGGTGATTATAAAAATAAGGGTTATGCACCGGGGCTTGCCTTGGGTAGGCGCGATGTCAGTGGGGTCAGTCAGCAACGGCTCCTGGAACTCCTCCGGGACGAGGACCTCCTCCTCATACTCCTCGACGATCTCCTCGTACTCCTGATCGCCGATGGTCACGATCTCCGCCAACTCATTCACTATATGCATGCAAAGATGATGATGCAACAATTAAAATTTAGGCAACAACAACTCTTAAAAAGGAATAGGCAACTACATCGATCAGCTAGCTCTAATGGCTAAGGTACTAAACTAGGCATTAATCTCACAAAAAAAGATACTAAAGCATCACACGAAAATGCGGCACAAACTGAATTTCCTAAGCAACTTATTAAGCTTACAAAAAGGGCATCTAGCTACCTTGACAGATCACAGTTCGGGAGAATTGATAGACACAGCTTTCTCGGGTAAGAATAGAGGAACTCGATTTGGAGAGAAAGAAGACAAGCGACGGTAGTGGGATGGCCCAGTGAACTCAGCGCAAAGGAAGAGCTACCCTGCGTGTCCTTTTATAGGCAGGTGAAACGGGATGATTTAATTTGTGTATTAGAAGTTAATGAAGAGCTGCCTAGTGTCCGTGACACACTATGGCGGAGGCAGTGCGTCGTGTGCTTATAATGTTTGCAAAGCGATGTGACGAGACTCATAGGTGGAGTAAAGCACGGGTGATTGGAATAGCAAGAAAGGACAGCGACAGGTCACATAATTGTTGGAGGTACTGCTTGTCTTGATATTGGATGCTAATCCATTTATGGAAGAAGAAAAATGATTGGATTAATCAATATTTAGATTTGCAGGCAAGTGAATGGTTGCGGAGTGTGTTTTGGGTTCAACGTGTAGGTGCTGCTGGTGCATGCACATGCCATTGCAAATAGTAAGTGAGCGGTGTGCTCGATGGGCTGATTCTTTTTGTGATTAATGCGTAGCGTATGAGATGGTGTTGCTGCGATCGGTCATCGACACAGGATGAAAAATTAGCAAGCTTCAACAGGACAATTATTGGCACAAGAATTTCTACAAGCTGCAGCGGTTGGCCTAACTCGCCTTGCATGACACGATGAATTGACGCAAGATGACCTCCCTCCGATGAAAATAATGGTGCGGCCCTGCTAAGTAGCAGAGAGGAAAAGATAGGTGGGACTCAGCTCGGCCTTGCGCTCTTTCTCAGTCACTCCGTTAGCTTCGAACGCGCAAATAATTAATCATAGAAAATAAATAAATTTAAAAGAGCTCTAGACATGAAGAAAATGATATGGATGGGAGAGCATGATTTTAGATGAATTTAGGAAGAAGAATTAATAGAATCCGAGTTCATATGAGGGAGATATTGATTTTACAAGTTGGGCACTAATTAATTCCGAAAATAAAATGGTATCATCAGCGGAGGATAATCACACCATGACTTGTTGACCTGCACATGACCTTCGGTCCACAACGTGAGGAAGGGTGTGTGCTGGTTCATTATTGCAAGTCAAAGAATTTAATGGGGAGACATAAATCTTGCATGCTAACTGCCACGATCAATGGCAGCTAGGGGAGGAAGATCAATGGAGCAAAGCTTAGCTTACTCAGCTTAGGAATTATATATATGAGAGTAGTACTATTTCTTGGGCATTCAGGTCCATGACGTGGTGAGAGGTGCTGGTTCAATTATGTAGGCCGAGAAATTCATGGAGAAGATTTTCCAGTTGACCGAAGAGCGATTGCAAGAGATAGGGCACAGCTAGGTCCTACAGCTTGTCATTAAAGGTGGCCTAAAGATTTCCACATGATGATGCTGCCTAACTCGCCTTGCTTGACATGGCAAAGTGAAGGCACCATGGAGAAATGGCAGGAGCTGCCGGTGAGATTTACTACAAGCGTGTGACGCGGGGTCGCTCTGCGAGTATGCTGCGAGCGCGATCAGGGAATTAGGAAGAAGATAAATAGCGAGAGATGGAGTTGGAGGATATTTGGACAAGGAATAAGCTAGAGCTCAAATTGAGAATTAGTGCAACAGAATTTTAATTTCTCATTTTGCCACATGCAATAATACATAAACATGATGCTCATGACATGGTTTAGTGAGTTGTTTACGCGGTAACACCGAGGGTGTTACATGCTCCTACCACATACCAGCGAATCAAGCGCCTGTTCTTCTGGCCAAGGATGAAAAAGGATGTTTGGTCTTTCATCTAGTCCTGCTCCACTTGTTTGCAGGCCAAGCCAGACCGTAGCCGCTATCCCAGACTACTTCAGCCGCTGCTGGTTCCATCAGCGTCATGGGAGATGATTTCAAAGGATTTCATCGAGGGGCTTCCAACTTCAGGTTCGGCAAATGCTATTCTCGTGGTGGTCGACAAGTTTTCCAAATTTTCTCACTTCTTGCCTCTTCGCCATCTGTTTTCGGCTGCTACTGTCGCCAAATTGTTTCTGGACCACATTTTTCGTCTCCATGGCATGCCTCAGTCGATTATTTCGGACAGAGATCGTATTTTCACCAGTCATTTCTGGCAGTTGCAATTTAAGATGGCTGGTTCCTCCCTCCGCTTGAGTTCGTCGTATCACCCTCAAACCGATGGCCAAATGAAGCACGTAAATCAGTGTTTGAAAACATTTTTGCGCTGCTTTGCTCATGCCTGTCCTGCTCAGTGGCATCATTGGCTTTCCCTTGCTGAATACTGGTACAATACCTCCTTTCACTCTGCCTTGGGCCGTACTCCCTTTGAAGTTCTATATGGGCATGCTTCCTGGCACTTTGGAATCGATGTGGACTCGTTGAAACCAGTACCAGAACTAGAGTCTTGGATGGCGAACCGGGCACTAATGCAAGAGGTGATCAGACAACACTTATGTCATGCCCAGCTCCGAATGAAGCAGCAAGCTGATAAGGGGCGTTCTGAGCGATCTTTTGCTGTCGGAGCTATGGTTTACCTTAAATTACAGCCATATGTGCAGTCATCTATTGCTCACCGTTCCAACAACAAACTGTGCTTCAAGTTCTTCGGCCCCTTCAAGATTGTTGACAAGCTGGGAGCTGTGGCTTACAAACTAGCCTTGCCTGCTGGCTCCTCGGTACATCCAGTCTTCCACGTGTCCCAACTGAAGCTCTCCCTAGGGTCACAGCAGGTATCTCCAGTGTTACCTTCTGAGTGGTCTTCCCTGCAGGTACCCCTCCATGTTTTGCAGAGACGTTGGTCTCCTGGTGACCGTTCCCAGGAGCAGGGGCTCATCCAGTGGTCTCACTCGCCACCGGAGCTGGCGACCTGGGAACCGCTCACCACTCTCCGTCAGCTGTTTCAGCGCGTGCCGGCCTGGGGACATGCCGGCTCCAAAATCCGGTGGAATGTTAGCACCCCTCCGTCTACTGCTGAAGCGCCATCGGGCCTGCCTTCTCCAACTCGGCCCAAGAGGCCGCGAAGGCCCAGTACTCGCTTCAGCGGTCCATCCTGGGCGGCATAGAGGCATAGTATATCTAGGAGGCTGAGAGGGAGATAGAACACGATGGAAATTGTATCGAATATTTCTGAAAGTTAATCATTCATCTGAACGCAACTCTGATCCCCTTCTTCTTCTTCCTCCTTTCCCCTTCCCCAAGTTCCATCCCCTCACATGATGGCAGTTGACAGGGAAGTAGGGGAGCTGCAACATTGCTTGCAGGGAAAAACAATTGTGGCTAATTTATTAATTTGCTAGGAAAAGGGAGGCCTGGTTCTCTGAGACTGGGAGGCCTGGTTCTTTGACAGCTCTGCTGTCTGACTGAACCACATGCTGGACAAATTTTGTCGGAAATAAAGATTCTGCTTAAACAGTAAGTACCTGAAGTGCATACCACAATACAAGAGGAACATAAAATGAAATGTAAATTACGGAAGGGAATTATACAATTCGTCGTAATACAGATTACAGAACCAACTTTGTAATGCAATCACTCAACTGAAGTTACTAAATATTTCAATGGCATCTGCCAATTATTTTGCACACATCAACATAACATAAGAAGAGGTTCAGATGGCACAGAGGCAGCACAATCGCCGCCTTGCAGTGATCCTCGACTCGATCAGTCGATGACTCTGGAATCTGGATGATCTTAGAGGCTCTCACCACCTCTTGAGAAGGGGTGCGTTCGGGTTCCTGGCAACTTGGTCCTGCACGTCCTTCACGAAGTCCACAATGTAGTCATCATCATTATCCAGCATGAATTCCTTGAGATTTGGGAGCGACGCTAGCCCAGAAAACATCGGTCCACTCACATCGCTGTTATAAGCACTAAAACACAGCCGCTCAAGCTTAGGCGTTGCTTCTTGTGCAAACTCCGCCGACCTGAGGCCACGTATGCAACTCATCTGCAGTACCAATAGACTAGAGAATGCCTCCCGATGGAAAGTGAGATGGAGATCTTCTCCCTCGAATGAGTCCATAAGACGTAGGATGGCTAAATTTGGTAGCTTGCCAAGGACCCGCATGGTGGCATCCAACTCTGACAGCTTAGTCTCCTTAAGTTTCAGCTTCACAAGACAGTTGAGGCCCTCGATCCATTCCGGCAATTTCACCTGTCTGCCCTCCAGCTTAAGGCTCTGGAGACTTTTTGGAGGCGAGGACACGCCATCCAAGCAGCCATGTAAGCCTGCCTCCACCGATGAATGCACTGAAAGTGATTCCAGGCTGCTGAAATTATCAAGGGTGGAACAAAACTCCTGACAATTTTTCTTGTTGATGCCCGTCACTCCTAATCTGCGCAACTGGGTCAGCCTTTTTATGTCCTTTAGGGTATGCTTCCCCACCGAAATGTTAACAGTACTTAGTTTGTGCAGCGCTCTTAGCTTTCTTAACCCTCTCGGCAATGCAACACCATATCCGCTTAGCTCCCTGAGTAGAATGGGGAAAATGACACAGCAAAATCCAGTGTAGACATCACGCCTATTTGCTATGCCATCTTCGTCCATAATCCGAGGTACGCAACAGATGACACAGAAACCAATTGAGAAAGCAGTCAAAATGGATATCTTGTTCCGCAACATCTCTGGCATATCTTCATAAATGTCTTCATATACGACAGGATTTTCACTCCCAGCATAAATATTCTGTAACTTCCAGAGATTGATGATGGTATTTGACAGCATCCGTATGTTTGTATCTTTAATATCAAGAGTCTGGAGTTGCTTCAGGTTACCCAATGAATCTGGAAGGCGAAAAATATTTTCACATCCTCTTAGAGAAAGGTATTTTAGGTGGAGAAACTTCCCAATTTCCTCAAGATGGTGATCCCATAGACCATCTGTGTTTTCCAAGTCTAGCACTCGCAGCAAACACATTTTGGCAGACATAAAAAAAGGCCTCCACTTCCCAAATACTGTTAATGACCGTATACGAGACAGGTCCACTACGCCCTCAAACTCTTCCTTATCTCCCTCCTAGTTGCTGTTCACAGTGAGGTGACGCATAGCCCCATTTATGTTTAATCTAAAACCTTCTTCTAGTCTCAAAACAAGATTTTCCTCTGATGACTTTGTGATACTGATATCACGCATGATATCATGGACTTGGCAAGAGTCAATTCCATCTCTTTTGTACATTGAGACTTGACAGGGTAGAATCATGCTTCTACCTATTAGTTCCATAAAGCATCTATCAGCTATTTCATCTGCATGCTTTTCACGAATCTCTCTTGAATAACCTTCTGCAGCCCACCATTGAACCAGACGTCTTCGGCTAACCTTGTGGTCTTCAGGAAAGATGGACATATATAGAAAACAAGACTTAAGATGATAAGGTAAACCATCATAACTTTTATTGAGGATTGTTCTGATGTCTTCAAGCTCTGGGTTGATCTCCAATTCAGCACTAATATGCTCATTTAATTTCTTCCACTCAAAAGATGTTTTTCGTTGGTTTGCTAGGAACCCACCGATGGTGACTATTGCGAGGGGAAGTCCATTGCACTTCTTCAAGATTGATTTTGCTTCTACCATTAGTTCTGGATGTTTGTCCCAGTCTATGGTCTTCTTAAATACCTAAAATCAAATAAATTATTTTGTAACTCTACAAGATTTCCATCACATAAATTTGGTAGTTCACATTTGCAGGGATGGGTAGAGTTCCTAGTCTTACTGAAAGCATCCACAGTTGATCATAAAGAAAATGGAATCGAGTTTATTCTGTCACCTTAATGCTTTTCTTTTTCACCCACCATTTTAGTATATTACTAACAAAATGCCTGTGCCTTACTACGGTAAAATACTAATTTAGTCATTTTCTGTTGGAACTCATGGAGTTTTTTTTTTTTTTTTTTTTTTGCTACCATGCATTTTTGTTGTACAACAAGTTGATCTCTACATAGAATTTACACTTAGGCCTCATTTGGATCTCTTAAGAAAAATGAGAATAATAAGGTGGAAAAAATAAGAATAAGATCTAATCTGACTATCTACTCTAAGCCTTCTTTTTTTTTTTTTTTGGAGTTTTTACTATGCAAAAACAATAATCACTACTCCCTTCGTCCCCTGAAATGAGTAATTTCTAGAGTTGTCCTAAATCAAATTTTTTAAACTTTGACCGAATTTCTAGAAAAAACATTAATATTTATGTTATCAAATTAATATCAATAGATTTACCATAGAATATATTTTTTATAATATACTCAATTTATGTCATAAATAATGTTACTCTTTTCTATAAAGTTAGTCAAAGTTAAAAAATTGACTGTCACGGTTTCTAGAAATCACTTCATTCGAGGGACGGAGAGAGTGTAAAAATGAGATCTAAACACTCCTTTTTATGCAGATTCCATATTCATTATTTAAAATCTGATCCAAACATGCCGCTCTTAATATATTTTCTTCTACTCAAGTACTCATTCTCTTTTTTTTTTATCAAAAGCATTTCTAGAGAAGAAAATAGCTAAAACCAAATTGTACGATAGAACGTGATCTCATCTCTAATTCTAATATCTGATCCCAATTAGCTAGGACTTGCGCTTGACAAGCACCATCGCCGCCTGAGCGCAGCATGCATCCTCGACCGCAGGTGAGACGTGTCTGGCGGCATAGGCGACTACCAATACTGCCGATTTGGTTCCGGCACCTCGCACAGGAATCCTATTTGTCCGGACCTATCAGACAGTGAGACAGAAGCAAAGCTGTTGGGAAGTTACGTGCTATATACTCCCTCTATCCCATGAACTTTGTCGTTGGAAAACCGTGCCCCCCTCACAAACACACTTTCCGGACGACATACTTCATGGGACGGAGGGAGTATCCGGTTAGCTGCAGATGCTATGCCTCAGCTAGTAGTGCAGCCTGGCTCGATCGATCAGCTGATGCCAAAGGCCTAGCCAAATGCTAATGCCGATGCTGCTTTTCCTTTTTAACTTCTCCATATAAAAGCGGTGTCAAAGGTACTCTTTGTCTCTTTGATCTAAAAAAAATTGCTGACGCTGCTACCAACGTGCTCGAACTACTGTGTTGACATTGGCAATGTTGCACATCAAGAGAGTCGCAGTTGGAAGCTTATGATACTAAAAAACACGATTTGCGCGGATACTGCTGATGATTGTAAGCTTTTATTGAGGTGGCTGACAACCTACCTGTCTGTCTCTACAATTCAATAGTTTGTGATTGTGAACAGATATATAGACGTGCGAACACAAGGTTCATACTTGTGGTTCAATTGTGATGATGAGTGATTGATTCAACTACTAGCATCTCGGATGGGGTGCTACCGACGGTGGTGAAAGCCACGAGTTCCACATGTGCCTTGGCTTGTGTTGTGCGGATGTCGAGCATGGAGGCGGTGGCCGACGGCGAGGTGAAGGTCAAGTGATGACGGGCCGCGCCCGAATGGACCAGAGCGGTGAAAGGGTAGACGATCGAGACTTGGGCCGAGGGACCCGGAATCGCCGGGCGGGATCGTTGTCGGCACTTGGCTTCGACAAGTGCAAGGACATGGGCCGGTTTGTTGGTTTGGGCCTTAAAACCAATGGAGGCAGGTTTCAATAGTTTGGGCCTCAAAACCACTCGGCGGGTTTCTGGGTTTCGCCACAAAACCCTGGTGGAGGTCCCGAGGCGGGCGGACGGCACGTAGCGGCATCGGGGAGTTCGCGTCGAGACGAAGCTACTGGTGAGAAGGCGCGGTGGCCATCGGATCAAAATATCTGTTCGGCTTGGTGGAGTTGTACTATAATGTCCTTGGGCTAGGTAGTACGTTCGGTGTCATGTAAGGGCAAAACTGGAATTTAAAATAAGCCCCGGTCGATAAGTATGTGGGGAGAGCTCTCTTACCCCTTCACCTCTCCCATTTGCATTTTTCTCATCCTTTTCTAGGGTTTCTTTCTCTAGTTCCTTGCTAGTGAGAGAGAGGTCCACTAATCCAAGTATTAGTGTAAGAACCAAGTTACTCAAGGAAAAGGAGGTCCCGAATCCTCCTTGTGTCCTCTGAGATTCGAAATCAATTTGTGCTGTGTTCGTGATTGTTTTGTTCTTGACAGAGTTCCTTTCCTCCCGTTTTTCCCCTGTCTAGTTCTTAGTTGATTCGAGTTTTTTACTTTGTTTTGGTCGGATCAGTTGATGCTTCAACGAGTGATGAACTTATTCACCAAGTGAAATCCATCAATTCCACTCGTGCATCAAGATCCAGACTGATTTCTTTTCTAGGAGGAAAAATCGCGTTCTTGGCTTCGATCTGATTTTCTTGGAGTTTGGATCAATCCCGAGCGATGATTTCTTGGGGACAGGTCAGTACCAAGCTGAATTTCATCTGTGCAAAATTTGGGATCGATTCATCGAGTGGCTGTCGAGTTTTCGTTGATTTCGTGCTTGACCTTTGGTTCTGTTCGTAGCATCGTCCGTGGTCCGCTCGTGAGTTTGGACCGGACGCTGCTTCCTTGCCACCGGACTGTCCGATCCCAGGTTCAGTCTGCTTTCATTGCCTTGCCTGTTATTGGACCGGACGCCGCTGCTCTGAGTCCTGTGCAACAGAGCTTGCCTGCCATCTCTCTCTGCAGCAGCGCTGTCTTCAAGCAGTAGGCAAGCAGCAGCTGTCTCCAGCATCTTTCTCTCTGTCCTTTGCCGTAATCTGTTTTTCTTTTTACTCTTTCTATTCCTTGTTCCGTTAATTTGCTAATCAGAAAACAGCAAGCAGCACCAGTTCACGTGATTTGAAAAAGCCTTTGGAGATGTCGTTTTCAAGCAACAGTGTTTGGATTATTTAAATATCTTTTAGCTAATCATTGCTTGATTGGATTAATCTTTTTGGTTAAAGTGCTCACGGTATTCCGTGCCTTGCCTGCTGCTGTTCAACTATTCGGAATTTTCGTCTAGAATTTTTGACCCATTTTCAGACGCGCTATTTTGTGTCCGTTCAAATTTCGACTCACGATTTGTCTGTTTCGTGATGCTCCGCTGTGTTCTTAGGGAACATCCACCCTTGTCATAGGGTCGAGAGCATCACGTCGTTTATGTCTTTGGCGTTTGGTGGTGATTTTAGGGACAAAGGCCGAAAAAAGTTTCGCGAGAAATTTTACGGCTCCCATTCACCCCCCCCCCCTCTGGTCGCCGTTTTCGGTCCTTCAATTGGTATCAGAGCCGGTTAAGGATCATTCCACCTTAATCGGTTCGTGATCCGCTAGAAAGGCGACTTGGAGCGCGATTCGGGAAAGCCGCCGCATTTCAATGGAACCAATTACCCGTCTTTGGAAGATTCGGATGTCCGCCTATCTCCGAGTCTCGGTGCGAGGGTGTGGAAAATCTGTGAGAATGCCGATTCGTTTGTCCTTCCCCGCTCGTGTTGGCCAAGAGCAAATCGAACAACATGATGCAAACAAAGAAGGCACATAACGCTCTCTTCTCGAGTCTTTTCTCGAAGTCCGAGTTTGAGCGTGTCGGATACTTGACTACTTGCTAGAGAGATGCGGGTGAAGGCTGCAGAGCTATCACGAGGGGACTCCTCAAATTAAAACCAGGACTCTTTGACACATACAAGCGGGAGTATGAGAGTTTCCGGCAGCTTGATGGCGAGACCATCGATTCTATGTTCTCACGCTTTCAGACCATTGTCAACAAGATGTGTGCGAACAAGCCGAACTTGCCCTATGACGATCATGAGAGAGTTTTGAAGTTGTTACATGCTCTTGATCGGAGGGTTTGGGATTCAAAGGTGCAAGCTCTTCTCGAGTCACGGAACTACGAGCTCTCACCGTGGACGAGCTCTTCAAAGAAACCGAAGTCCAAAGTGAGATTGACCACCGATTCAAGCCAAGCTTCACAACCCCTCTCCGCTCCGACTATGGCGCTAGTGTCGAAAACGGTGTCTCTAGTTCCGATAAGCCCATAGCTCCTCAAGATTTTATTGATACGGACAAGCCAAGTGTTATTACAAATATAACAGTCGGTAACTCTTTAATAACTTCAGGTCTTCAATTTGGAAGTGTTATTTTTGAGGATAAATATATTACGAATATGGATAAATTTGCTACTTTGCCGGTTTGTCTTCAAAGCTCGGTTTCAAAGCTGCAACGTATTTCAACAAAGAAGAGGTTCAGAACAAGGAGTTGCCAACTTAATTCGTACGTAAGCTGCAAAGATTAGCACTGGTGCCGGATTGTTTAATAATTATTTAATATATATGTAGCAGGTTTGTTTGAGTGCTAGTATCATGACATGGTTTGGGTTAGCTAGGTGGGTCACGTCCGTTTTGGTTTAGTGGAGTCGGACTTTGAGTTTGGTACGTGCATGTCTCTATGCGGTTGAGTTCGACCTGGAGTCCAAGGCGGCCTGCGTGCCATATATGCCTAGGGCCTGCGTGCCCAAGAGATTAGATTGGATTTTATTTTGTGGAGTTTATCTCTCGCCGAGCCACCGCCGAGAACCCTAATTGGTCGGGGTGATTGTTCCGGATCCTTCGAGGATTTGTGTGGAGTGCGTGATCGAAGCTGCTTTGCAGTTCAGACGCGTCGCTTGGAATTCCTGGAATTCCCTCTCTTCTGATCGTGGTTCGTCGTGGCTATGGGTGGAAGATTTATCTAGGGCTTGGGATTACATCCATTGTAAGTTTTAACCCTTTTATTATCTATTGCTGCTACTGTTGAGTTGGCTCATATTCATAAGATCAGATTATCTTGTTTGATCAATATATTACTATATATATAATTGCTGTGAGAGAATTCACTGTTCTACGTGGTACTAGTTGATTCTTTTTGGTACCTGCTGTACGTGAGTGGCTTGAGGAGAATTGTGAATCACTGAATACTGAACTGCTATTTTGTTCTCGGATACGGTGGTTGCCAAACTATATTTAGCTACGTGAGAATTAAACTGAGTAGTAGTGCTGCTGCTAGATTATTTTGTTTTGGCCAATTAAATTATTCCCATCCATATCGAATCAGCCGGGAGAATATTTTGGTTGCTTGTGATTGAGGTAAATAATCGAGAGGTCTAATTGCCATATCAAGAACTTGCAGTAATTTATTTCCAAATATTTGAAGAGCTGGGTTTTACGTTGGCGAAGTCGGTTTATTTGTACCATGAAAGATTGGGACAAATCTTGGACAGCGTAGGCGTGTCCTTATCAAGTTCTTCCGCTAAACCCTCCTCTGCGATGTTTGCCTTGTCTTCCTTGATTACAGTGACAGAGGAGCAGTTGGACGTGCTCGGAGACGATGAGCTGGCTCTCGTCATCGGCCGGTTCTCGCGGTTCCACAACAACCGCTTGAACCGCCCGGCGGGGTGGACCGAAGGATGGATGCTATGGATGCGGCGACCCCGACCACTTCGTTGCCAACCGTCCCAAAGCGGAACAAGCACTCCTTCGGCAAGTCCACCTCCGACAAGCACAAGGAGAAGCGCGACTACACCTCCGGCAAGCACAAGTCCAAGGGAGGCTTTGACAAGGAAGCGATGAAGCGCAAGTTCGTGAAGAAGTTCAAGGCAAAAGAGCGCACCTTCCTCACCTCCCTCAGCGATCTCGACTCCGACGACGAGCATGCTTCCTCCTCGTCGACCGACGACGAGTCCGAGAGGAAGGTCGAGGACAAGCTGAACGGGCTTTGCTTCTTCACCAACTCCACCCACGGAGGCTTCTGCACCATGGCACTTGGTGATGAGGTGGAGGGCGGCAATGGCGATGCTCCCGGCGACGACGACGACACATCTAAGGTATTTACCTTCCGTCGATGCTCTTGTCGCTGAGGTTGATGACTTGACTGCTACTTTGCTTCGTCAAGATAAGTTGCTTAAGCGTGCTACTAGTGATAGAAAAGAGTACAAGGCTAAGCTAGAAGTAGCGCTTAAGGAGCTTGAGCAAGTTAAGAACACTCCTATAGTGTCTGACGAGCCAAAGTGTGAGTTTTATAGCGTTTACATGGCTGATCTTGCTAGTCTGCAGTCCAAGTACACTGATTTGGTTAATGAGTTTGATAGTGTGCGTGCTTCACCTGTCTTGTTGGGTGCGTGCAAGTCTTGCTCGGACTTGCAATCTGAGTTGGCAGAGAAGAATGCCAAGCTTGCCTCATTTGAGAAGGCCAACTCAGATAGTACTAGCGTGGCTAAGTGTGCACTTTATGAGGGTTTGGAGCTAGAAATTGCCAATTGCCGGCATGACAAGGTGCGTACCGAGGAGGAAAACACATACCTTCGGACCATCTTGAGTTGGGTGTCTTGTAGTAAGCCGCAACTTGGCATGATGGTCAATCAATTCAGGAGGAGAATTGGTGAACCGGGATTAGGCTTTGCTTTAGGTGGGAAGGGTGATGACCTTTATGGCAAAGTTGGTGAGTTTAGTGGTGTGCCTCTGAGTGAAAAACCTTCCACCACTCCCAAGCTACTCAAAATCACTCCACCCAAGCCACTTGTGCCTCCCATCAAAGATGAAGTGTTTGAAGAACCTCCAAGAGCTCCACCCCAAAAACAAGTATGGATTCCAAAACCGAACCATCTAAGGAACCCACTTGACACACTCTCTTCCATCTCTGAGGAACCCCTTCCCAAAGCCAAGCCACCTCCAAGAGTGAATCATACCCACAAGAAAGTGAGCCAAACACCTAAGAGAGAGGTGTACCATTGTGAGTATTGTCATAGGGATAGTCACTTGATTGAGTTTTGCTTTAGGAGGAAGAGAGATGAGAAGCGTGAGTTTGAGTTGAACAACCGGAACATGTACTGTCCTCCCTATGGTGTACATGTACCGCCCATTCAGAGGTGCACTACTAGGCCTAGAGGCGCAATGTCTCAAGGTGCTAGGCCTCAGGTTGCGAGACCACGTGGTGGTCGTGCACGGCGGGGTTCGGGTCGTGGTCAATATGACTATGAACCTCATGGCGGTGCTTTTGTATCCCACAGCTCTAGCGGACCACGTTTTCCCTCTCGTGGTGATCGCTTTTCTCAAATGGGACATGGCATATTTGGTGTTTTTCCTAACACTTTTCAGGGCAAATGATGCATCACTGGTATCCTTCTCAGTTTACTAACCCCAGTGGTGTGCCATTTGCTCACCCTATGTCTTTCTATTGATGTAGGACGGAGGCTTGGAGAACACATGGCTCATTGATTCTGGATGTTCGCGCCACATGACCGAAAGTTCAAAATGGTTCTCCAGCCTTGACCCCGTGCAACACAAGGAGTACATCACATTCAGGGATAATAGTAAAGGTAAAGTGGTCTGTCGTGGAACCATTCGGGTTAACGAGAGCTTTGTTCTCAAGGATGTTGCTTTGGTCTCGAATTTGCATTTCAATTTGCTCTCTGTTTCGCAACTCCTTGAGGACGGCTTTGAAGTACACTTTAAACATGGCTTTTCTTGAGTTCTTGACTCTCAGGGAGATCTTGTGTATCGGATTGTCCCTTTTGGCCATGTCTTTCGAGCTGATTTTTCTCACTCTTTTGGTTCTTCCCGCTGTTTGGTGGCCGGATCCTCTTCTGAGCTTTGGAAGTGGTATAGGAGACTTGGTCATTTGAGCTTTGACCTTCTTTCTAGGTTGAGCTCACTTGGCTTAATCCAAGGATTGCCCAAGTTGAAATTTGAGAAGGATCTTGTTTGCCACCCTTGTCGCCATGGAAAGATGGTAGCCGCTTCTCACCCACCTGTGAACCAAATTATGACCAAGGAACCCGGCGAGCTACTTCACATGGACACAGTTGGTCCAAATTTCGGGTTCGGTCGGGAAGGTGGGAAGTGGTATGTGCTAGTGATTGTGGATGACTTTTGAGATAGTCTTGGGTGTTTTTCATGGAGAGTAAGGATGAGGCTTTTTCACATGCTCGAGATTTGATTCTTCGGTTGAGAAATGAGTTCCCTAAGAATGCCATGAGAGCTATTCGTAGTGACAATAGCACGTAGAATTCAAGAATACTCATTTTGAAACCTTTTGCAAGTCTTTGCGTCTTGAGCACCAGTTTTTCACCTTTATGTTCCGCAAATGTAATGACATTGTTGAGCGCAAGAATCGGACCCTTGTTGAGATGGCTAGGACGATGCTCGATGAGCATAGGACTCCTAGGAGGTTTTGGGCCGAGGCAATCAACACGGCATGTCATGTTTCCAATCGCATCTTTCTCCGTGCTTTTGCGAAGAAAACTTCTTATGAGTTGTGATTTGGGAGGCTACCCAAGGTGAGTCATTTCAGGGTGTTTGGGTGTAAGTGCTTCATCTTGAAACAAGGTAATTTGGACAAGTTTGAGTTCAGGTCCTCCGATGGTATCTTTTTTGGTTATGCTTTGCATTCTAGAGCTTATCGAGTACTTAACCTTGAAACTAACCGTGTTGTGGAGACCTGTGAGGTCACATTCGATGAAACTATGCCTTGTACAACCCCTGTCTTTGAGCGTGCAGGTGATGAAGAGCTTGGAGAAAGCATTTTTGTGGAGGAGGAGCAGGACGATGCCGATTGGGGTGATCCCGAGCCGACTCCACCGGCTGCCCCTATCGAGCCTGCGACGACTACTTCAGTTCACGGTCCAGATCCTCTACTTCCACTTCTTGGGGACTGTTGGAGCAGCTTCCTCAGCCTACACCGACTACACCAGAGGAGGCACCAGCTGCTGTTAAGGGGGAGGCGACTTCTTCCAGAGAGGCACCTCGACACATTCAGCGTCGCCACCCCGCTCAGACGATGATCGGCGATATTGACCAGCGAGTCACGCGGTCCAGGTCGTATCACATCTCTCACTTTGCTCATTCTGCATTTGTTGTTTCTTTTGAGTCCCGAGATGTTGGACACGCTCTTTCTGATCCTGATTGGGTTAATGCCATGCATGAGGAGTTAGAGAACTTTGATAGGAATCAAGTCTGGGTCTTAGTTCCTCCACCTCCAGAGTGTCACCCCACAGGTACAAAGTGGGTGTTTAAGAACAAGCAGAGTGAAGATGGTGTGGTTGTTAGGAATAAGGCTAGACTTGTTGCTCAGGGGTATTGCCAAAAAGAGGGGATCGACTTTGAGGAAACCTTCGCTCCTATAGCTCGCTTAGAGGCTATCCGTATTCTTTTAGCATTTGCTGCTGCTATGGGCTTTAAGTCGTTTCAGATAGATGTCAAGAGCGCTTTTCTGAATGGGTACATTGAGAAGGAAGTGTATGTTAGAAGCCCCCAGGCTTTGAAAATCCCAAGTATCCTAACCATGTATTCAAGTTACACAAATCTTTGTATGGTCTTAAGCAAGCCCCTAGAGCGTGGTATGATAGGCTGAAAACCTTTTTGCTTAAGAAGGGGTTTAGGACGGGATCGGTAGATAAAACTTTATTTCTCCTCAAGCAAGGCAGTGACCTTCTCTTGGTTCAGATTTACGTGGATGATATTATCTTTGGTGGCTCTTCTCATGCTTTGAAAGCTAAGTTTACTGAGTTTATGAGCAGGGGAGTTTGAGATGAGCTTGATCGGTGAGTTGACTTTCTTCCTCGGCCTTCAAATCAAGCAAACGCGGGATGGGATATTCGTGCATCAAGGCAAGTACACAAAGGACATTCTGAAGAAGTTTGACATGGGTGAGGCCAAGCCTCTTTCGACGCCCATGTCGACTATGACGGCCCTCGACACCGACGAGGATGGAGAAGCAGTCGATCAGAAGGAATACCGGAGTATGATCGGGTCGTTCTTTGCACGACGGCGGCAAGACCCGACATACGCTTTGTTTGTATGCCTCTCACAAGACGCTTTCAGGGCTTTCCCACGCACTTCTCACCGTCAAGCGGTGAAGCGCATCATGAGGTACCTCCGGTTTACCCCCGAGTTTGGACTTTGGTATTCTCGCTTCTTACTCGCTCTCTCTTTGCGGTTATTCGGATGTTGATTTTGTCTTTGTCGCCGCTTAGATAGGAAGTCCACGTCGTGGGACTTGTCGGTTTTTGGTTCGTCTCTTGTGTCTTGGTCATCCCAGAAAATGTCTAGTGTTGCACAATCCACCACAAAAGCTGAATATGTCGTTGCTTGCCGCTTGTTGTTCCCAAATGCTTTGGATGATAGCCACCCTACGTGATTTTGGTCTTGAGTTCTCTAGAGTGCCTTTATTGTGTGATAGTACTAGTGCCATCGGTGTTGCTAAGAACCCAAGATTTCACTCCAAGACCAGGCACATAGATGTCCGCTTTCATTTTCTCCGTGATCATCAAGAGAAAGGTGACATTGAGTTGCATCATGTAGCCACCCAGGATCAGCTTGCAGATCTTCTCACTAAGCCCCTCGGTCAAGCGACCTTTGCTCGCTTGCGAGGTGAACTGGGTGTGTTTCCCTTTTTAGAGGAGGGAAGCACTTTGTTTGTTGTACACTAGTTCAGTTTCTTTTGTAGTCTTGGTTTTATTTTGTCTTTGTATGATAGTGCATTTGCATTGCATTTTGTGATACACTTGCATTTTAAGCTTCATGTATATAACACTTGGAATGAAACTATGCTCTTGTTAGTATACCATGTGAGTACTTTATGGTGCTTGTCAGCTTAGGCTCTCATTGATCATCTGCTACATGTTATGAGTTGGGCATGATTTTCTAGTGTGAACTTGTTTAAACTTGCCGAAATTGAAAATGTTCACCACCCGAGATGGTAACTAGCATGTGTAGGATGTTGAGATCCCCTTATGCTATATTCTGCATGCTTGGTTACTATGTCTCATGCTTTGAGTCCCACACTTGCTTAGATACTTTACTTGTGCTAAAATCTGAAATCTAAGTAAGTTGAATGAAAAGATCAAGATGGGTCCGTATTGTCCCACATCAAGGTATCGAGACTGCTTCCAATTGCATATTTGGATGAACTTGAGCCTTGTAGTGGATGACCGAAACCATTGCTTTGAGCTTCTGATTGTCTTTTGACATAGGCTCCGCTTGGTTGAAAAGTTAGGCTTGACAGTACGGATAACCTCTCACACACATATGATTGATCAATACTTGTAATTTGCCGCCAACTCTGAAAATCTGATAAAATTGACAAGTTTGAGGTCTTTGACATGATGTGTGATCGTGGTTTGGGGTAGTTCATCTTGCTTACACATGACTAGCACTAGGTTGATTTCCAGCCTGTATTTGCTAAGTGCTATCTTTTGTGATGAACCCCTTTCTAAAGAACTTAAAATCTACTCAAAACTGCTTACACTTCATATTCCGTATCATTTGATCAGTTTGAGCATATGCTAGCACTTGTCTGTTGTTGCCTTACTCACCTGTTTTACTGGCTAGAGCATCTTTTCACTTTGATTGCTATATACCTGAAGCTTCTGCATTTTTGCATGTCATTGCATTTTAGGCTTGCTGTGTGCATTATTCAACAAGGGGGGAAATTTGACACACACACATACCTGACACATCACATGCTTATTGTTGACGGTAGATAACGTTAACTTTTATTAGAACTTTAGACATAAAAGGATACATGAATACACACTAGTCTAGGGTTTTAACTGACAATTTCCATGAGTTTTGCATATTCTGTATTTTCCAGGGATTATTCCAGAAAAGCATAAAAGAGGGATTAGAGTGCATAATTATCATGAAACTTATCCGCGTCGGCAAACATCGTCATCAGGCTCAAGAAGGATCTAGAAGACACTAGAAGAAGCGGGACCCACGAGAGGAGACCAGGGTGGGGCCGGCCGGCCCCCCAGCGCCGGCCGCCCCCCCTAGGGCATCTCGGCCGCCGCCTTCGGAGTCTTCCTCCCACGCTTCCTTGACACTGAAGTAAAGCATCCCTACGCCGATCTAAGGTCAGTTTGATCCGACGGTGCACATAACATGAGACGTGGATCGATGACGTGGCGGTTCCTTGCCCCCTACTCCACCTCGGCCTATATAAGGACACCCAAGGCCCCCTCGTCCGGGCATTCTACACCCTAGTGCTTCATATTCTCTATAAAAATTAGGGTTTGTAGTGTCCCTCTAGTTCATCTAGTTCTAGATCTTCTAGTTCTAGTTCTAGTTCATCTAGTTGTAATTAGAAGAGGGAGAGAGCGGAGGAGAGAGCGGAGGAGGAGCCGGATCTGTCGAATCTTCCTCAACATTGTACTTTTGCAGTATCTGGTTCGTCATTCAGCAATCTCCAGGTGCCTTAATTACTATTCTAAGTTCTTTATTTACTTAATCTTAGTACTTTAAGTTCATTTATTAGTTTCTCGCTTGCATCAAGTGTTCTAGTTTTTGCAACGCTAGAGTAGTAATTAATATGTTAGGCGTGGTGCTTAGTCTATATATTACCTAGAATTACACCTAGTTCTACGTATAGTTGTGGTAGCCCTGTGGGTGACAAACCACGGCCGACGGCGTATTCCACCACGTTTGGATTTGTGTTTGTAGGACCGTAGTCGAGCTTTCTAGTCCCTTTCTCATCCATGCGTGGCTAGTGTTCTGATGTCCCAAAATAAGTAGACTTTAAAGTCAATTCGATTTATAGATCAATTAGAGAAACCTTAGAAACATCCTCTCTACCCACTAAAAATACTTTGATCTTTACCGTTGGACGATCTTGAACCTTAATTAGTACACTTCGCGTTCCTCGTGGAAAATCGATACTGGAATACTCCCGGGTGAAAGCTACATCGGTATCCGTGCGCTTGCGGATTTCTCTTTGCGTCCTAGAAATACCAACAAGCTTTTCCGGCGCCGTTGTTGGGAACGGTAGTCGTGCTAGTTTCGAACCAAGTTCGTCCGTTTATCCTTTTCCCTTTTCACCATTATCTTCATCTTTACCCCTACATGGATTCCACACCCATCTACCAATTTTCCGTTCCAAAGGGTGAATTATTAGAGCCTCCACATCATCACATCCTATACTTACGGATGGCGTTCAAATTCGCCCTGCTTTCATAGCCATGGTTCGGGAACAAACCTTCTCTGGAAAAGAAGACGAAAATCCATACATTCACCTCCGAGAATTTGAGCAACTGTGTTCTTATCTGAATATTTCTCGCATGAATCATGAGACCTTAAAATGGAAGTTATTTCCGTTCTCTCTTTCTGAGAGGGCGAAACAATGGTATGCTCATACTGTTAGGAGTGTAGAGGGAGATTGGAAGGAACTTCGAGATAAATTTTGTCTTGCTTTCTTTCCTATTTCCCAGATTATCCCTCTTCGTCTTAAAGTTCTCACTTTTCAACAAAAAGAGAAGGAAACCTTAGGAGCAACTTGGGCAAGATTTTCAAATTTAATTGCATCTGGCCCAGATTTGTCTATGCCTGAACATGTCCTGTTACAACACTTTCACTATGGCCTTAGCAAAGAAGCTGCCCTTTTTCTCGATACTTCTTCGGGAGGGTCCTTTTCACATAAAACCGTTAGTGAGGGGAAAGCAATCCTTGACAAAATTCTAGAAAACACCCCATACACCGGGCGTCTATGATGAATTCCCCTGAAGAACAAGTTGAGACAAGCCCCGAGCCAAAAGAGGAAACACCAAAGAACCGAATTAGAAACTCCACTTGATTCATCTCATGAATTGGTTGTTGAAAAACCTCCGAAAAGGGAACGTAAACCCAACTAGAGGATGATGATTTATCTCCTTTAGAGTTTCCCTTTGAATTCGAGGAAGATATCTTTGAAGATTATGGAAATACCTCGATTTTGCCTGTCCAACCAAGACCTCTAGTACACACTAAACCCTCTGATCCACACGAAGGCTCTATTATCACGGAACAAATTAAAAGCCTCTCATCAGTCATGAGTTACGAATGGCTTACGGAAGTGGAGTTATCTCCTGAGGTAGCTCGAATCACCGCTTCCCCAACCATTCTTTTGTGCCAAATTAGGGGATCCGCTATAAAAATACACTATAGTCCATCTGTTGGAATAAACATCATTTCAAAGACATTAGCTGATAGCCTTTATCCCAACACATCCTTAACCCCATCACAAAAGCATTTACAAAGCACTTCAGGAGCTATTCTTGAGAGCAATGGGGTACTAAGGGTTATTCCTGTCAGAATTAACAACTTCGAGATATGCTTAGATTTTCACATTTATGACACCTCGGAGATATCTCTCTTGATTGGTAGACCAATCATGAGGCTTCTACAGGAGAAACCTTTACAAAGTCATTTGGACTTTAAGGTTGGGAATTCCACTATAAATATTTCTCTTGCTCGTTCTATCAACACAATAGTGGAACCCAAGCCTGAACAAGACTCAATTGAAGATGTTTTAATGACATCTCTAGAAGACATGGCCCAACCAATCCTTGATGATGAACACTTTGTTCAAGAAGAGGAAGAATTGACAGAGCCTATTGAGCTAGACAAAAGTAAGCAACCACCTGCTCCTTCAATTGAGCTAAAACCTCTCCCTCCTGGTCTAAAATATGTCTTTCTCAACAATAATCGAGAAACCCCAGTGATCAGTGACAAGCTTTCCCAAGAAGAAACCTATAAACTTGTCACTGTCTTAGAAAGACACAAACCAGCTATCGGCTACTCACTCAAAGACCTCATAGGCATTAGCCCCGTTCTCTGCACTCATCGCATCCCTATTGATCCTGATTGCACACCTTCAAGGGAGCCACAGCGGAGGCTTAACCATGCCATGCGAGAAGTTGTTAAAAAAGAGGTCCTTAAGCTTTTACACGCTAGGATTATTTATCCCGTTCCTCATAGTGAGTAGGTTAGCCCGGTATAAGTTGTACCAAAGAAAGGAGGAATGACGGTTGTTAGGAATGAGAAGAACGAACTCATCCCTCAATGAACCGTCACCGGGTGGCGTATATGCGTTGACTACCGAAAACTCAACAAAGCCATAAAGAAAGATCACTTCCCGTTACCCTTCATTGATGAAATGTTGGAACGGCTCGCAAATTACTCTTTCTTTTGTTTCCTTGATGGGTATTTCGGATATCATCAAATCCCGATCCACCCCGATGACCAAAGTAAGACTACTTTCATATGCCCCTATGGAACTTACGCGTTCGGGTTATGTAATGCTCCAGCTTCTTTTCAACGGTGCATGATGTCTATTTTTTCCGATATGATTGAGAAAATCATGGAGGTATTCATGGATGATTTTACCGTCTATGGCAAAACCTTCGATGATTGTTTAGAGAATTTGGACAAAGTCTTACAACAGTGTGAAGAAAAGCACTTAATCCTAAACTGGGAGAAATGGCATTTTATGGTCCGAGAAGGAATAGTACTAGGGCACAAGGTGTCCGAACGTGGGATAGAGGTGGATAGAGCCAGGATTGAAGTTATTGAACAACTTCCACCTCCCACAAATGTGAAAGGAATCCGTAGTTTTCTTGGACATGCAGGGTTCTATAGGCGCTTCATCAAAGATTTTTCTCAAATAGCTAGACCCCTGACTAGTCTCCTTGCTAAAGATGCACCTTTCATCTTTAATGATGAGTGCCATACAGCTTTTCAAATTCTTAAAAAAGCACTCATCTCAGCTCCAATTATCCAACCACCTGATTGGAAGCTTCCTTTTGAGATCATGTGTGATGCTAGCGATTTTAAGTTGGAGCCGTTTTAGGCCAAACCAAAGATAAAAAGCACTATGCCATATCCTATGCTAGCAAAACCTTGTCTGGACCTCAGCTTAACTACGCTACCACTGAAAAAGAACTGTTGGCTGTTGTCTTTGCTATAGACAAGTTTAGATCTTACTTAGTGGGGGCTAAGGTAATTGTTTATACGGATCATGCTGCTCTTAAGTACCTCCTTACTAAGAAAGATGCTAAACCTCGGCTAATTCGATGGATTCTTCTACTTCAAGAGTTTGACATAGAAATACGAGATAAGAAAGGAGTAGAAAATTCAGTAGCCGACCACTTGTCTAGGCTTCAATACAAGGAACCACATGAGTTACCCATTAATGATTACCTAAGGGATGAAACCCTACTCGCGATAACAAACTCAGACCCATGGTATGCAAATATCATGAACTTTATGGTAGCAGGGTATGTCCCAGCTGGTGTGGACAAAAGAAAATTGATCCATGAAAGCCGTCTTCACCTATGGGATGATCCCTATCTATATTGAGTTTGCTCTGATGGATTGCTAAGAAGATGTGTCCCTATGGCTGAGGCTATCCAAATTATGGAAAGATGCCATGCCTCGCCATATGGAGGGCATTATGGGGCATTTCGGACACATGCCAAGATTTGGCAAAGTGGCTTTTTCTGGCCAACGATGTATCAAGATACAAAGGAATTTGTCAGAAGATGCCACAGGTGCCAAAAACATGGGAACATCAACTCACGAGATGCCATGCCACTCACAAACAATCTCCATGTTGAACTCTTTGATGTTTGGGGAATTGATTTCATGGGGCCATTCCCTAAATCCAAAAATTGTGAGTACATCTTAGTGGCCATAGACTATGTATCCAAATGGGTAGAAGCCCTACCATGTCGAAATGCTGATTTCAATCATGCTAAGAGAATGTTCCATGAAGTCATATTTCCTCGCTTTGGTACACCCCGGATGGTTATAAGTGATGGAGGATCATACTTCATAGACAAAGTCTTCCTAAGTACCTAGCGTATCATGGAGTGCGTCACAACATTGCAACACCATACCATCCTCAAACTAGCGGTCAAGCGAAAACATCAAACAAGCAAATTAAAAATATTTTGCAAAAGACCGTAGATGAAATGGGTAAGGGATGAAAGGACAAACTCTCTGATGCGCTTTGGGCTTACCGAACTGTATACAAGACGTCCATTGGCATGTCACCTTATCAACTTATATATGGGAAGATGTGCCATTTGCCTGTTGAGTTAGAATTTAGGGCCCATTGGGCAATTAAGAAGTGGAACATGGATCTTCACCTAGCTGGCAAGAATCGTCAGATGCAATTATCTGAGCTAGAAGAATGGAGAGAAAAAGCTTATCACAACTCTAAGATCTACAAAGAAAGAACAAAAAGATGGCACGATAAGAGAATCAAGCATAAGGAGTTTAATCCTGGAGATAAGGTTCTACTTTTCAACTCAAGAGTTAAGCTCTTTGGACATGGCAAACTACGAAGCAAGTGGGATGGACCTTACAAGGTCATCGACACTTCAACTCATGGGGCTATAACCATTCAAGATGATACAGGTAACATATTTAAGGTAAATGGCCAACGCTTAAAAGTTTATCTTGAGCCACAAATCAACATGGTTGAAGAAATTGATGTGATTGTGTTCATAGAAATCATTCACTAAAGTTCCTACCTCATAATAAAAATAGGTGAAATGCTAAAGATTAGAATTTAGACTCTCTGGTGTCCCACACTAGAAGAGTCCCTTTTATTTTCACCATTTCTTTCTATGAATGAAAAGCCAGGTACAGTTTTGAAGAAGTGTGGGGGAGGTGCCAACCCCCATTGTGAAAAAATATACTGAAGCACATCATAAACCGATGGAGGAGTTTGCATACAACTACTGAAACTCGGTTTGATCTTTCTTGATTCACTTATATGCTTACTGAGTTTTACACTTGTTATGCACTTGCATTACCCTACAAAATAAAAATAACCAAGAACCACACTTAGAATTAAAATTTAAAAAGTGACATGTTTATGACATTCTTAAGATAGAAGCTTGCATGAAGATTGTTCCATATACATACACTAATGCTTGTGGGAAAAATATTCTGATAGGAAAATCATATTGACTAAGTTGTTGTGGAGTGTGAGATAGTTCTAGCTTAGAAATCCTACCAGTTCTATTCAAGGCACTTGGATATTTCATTTTAATAAAATATTATAAAACCATAGTGTCACATACTCCTTAGTGGTGATAAATTCCTACCAGAGCTATATATGTAGGATAGAAGCTTTCTACATACGCTACTTGCTGTTGTGTTGAGTCTGGTAAAACTTTGTAATCCTTTGAGAGATTTATCATATTCCCAAGATCAAGATTCACTTGCACCCACATATATATGCACTGCTCTTACACTGGGACTAGGCGCAAAACATGCCTTCCATTTAGATTCACCCAAAAATGTTTCTCTCCTACACTGGAAGTGAACACCAAAAATATCCCTGATAGGTTTTCCATCCACCAAATAAATGCTCCAATTCTTGTTGCTATCTCTCAAAAGTCTTTGTTGCCAAAAAGAGTCATGAGCTATGCAAAAGTTATTATAAAGAAAAGAAAAAAATAAAGGGAGTTAAAAAAATGGACAAGTGTCCTAGATATGAAAACAATGGGTACTTAGATGCCCACCTCCCTAAAAGAAAAAAAATGAATAAGATAGCTCATGTTCTCTGGGCAAGTTTCTAAATTCAAAAGAGAGATATATTCAAGGAGTATAGTAGAATTAGGTTTCTCCAATTCCACCATATATCCACTAAATATCCACACACATGCACATCTTGATCTAAGAGTGTGACATTTCGCTCCTCGGATTCGGGTTTTGACTTTACAATAAATGCAACACAAGTATGCCACTACATTTATCCCTACCTAAGCTCCACATAAACTTTAGTTGTAGGAAGAGAAAGGCAACTTCATAATACACACTGAGTGATTGAGAGTACCATTTGAGGAGTGTATGTGATCTATGCCTTTCTTTTGTGAAAACTTTAAAAACTCCAAGTTGCTGAGATGTGAATTTGGGAAGATGACTTCGCTTCGAGAACTGTTCCACTTTTCAACCGCCCAAGGACATATGTTAGCCAAAGCCACATATCCCAATTGTGTGAGTAATGTTTTGGAATAACTTTTATGTTAGCTATATCTCTCAAGATGTTATGATCATGATTACTTTTATCTTTAACCTTTACTCGAGGACGAGCAAAGAGCAAGTGTGGGGGGAACTTATTGACGGTAGATAACGTCAACTTTTATTAGAACTTTAGACATGAAAGGATACATGAATACACACTAGTCTAGGGTTTTAACTGACAATTTCCACGAGTTTTGCATATTCTGTATTTTCCAGGGATTATTCCAGAAAAGCATAAAAAAGGGATTAGAGTGCATAATTATCACGAAACTTATCCACGTCGGCAAACATCGTCATCAGGCTCAGGAAGGATCTAGAAGACACTAGAAGAAGCGGGACCCACAGAGGAGACCAGGTGGGGCCAGCCGGCCCCACCCTGGCGCCGGCCGGCGCCCCCCTAGGGCATCTGGCTGCCGCCTTCTAGAGTCTTCCTCCCACGCTTCCTTGGCACTGAAGTAAAGCATCCCTACGTTGATCTAAGGTCGGTTTGATCCGACGGTGCACATAACATGAGACGTGGATCGATGACGTGGCGGTTCCTTGCCCCCTACTCCACCTCGGCCTATATAAGGACGCCCAAGGCCCCCTCCTCGGGCATTCTACACCCCAGTGCTTCATATTCTCTACACAAATTAGGGTTTGTAGTGTCCCTCTAGTTCATCTAGTTCTAGATCTTCTAGTTCTAGTTCTAGTTCATCTAGTTGTAATTAGAAGAGGGAGAGAGCGGAGGAGAGAGCGGAGGAGGAGCCGGATCTGTCGGATCTTCCTCAACATTGTACTTTTGCAGTATCTATTTCATCATTCAGCAATCTCCAGGTGCCTTAATTACTATTCTAAGTTCTTTATTTACTTAATCTTAGTACTTTAAGTTCATTTATTAGTTTCTCGCTTGCATCAAGTGCTCTAGTTTTTGCAACGCTAGAGTAGTAATTAATAGGTTAGGCGTGGTGCTTAGTCTATATATTACCTAGAATTACACCTAGTTCTACGTATAGTTGTGGTAGCCCTGTGTGGTGACAAATTGACGGCCGACGTATTCCACCACGTTTGGATTGGTGTTTGTAGGACCGTAGTCAGAGCTTCCTAGTTCCTTTCTCATCTGTCTGTGGCTAGTGTTCTGATGTCCCAAAATAAGTAGACTTTAAAGTCAATTCGATTTATAGATCAATTAGAGAAACCTTAGAAACATCCTCTCTACCCACTAAAAATACTTTGATCTTTACCGTTGGACGATCTTGAACCTTAATTAGTACACTTCGCGTTCCTCATGGAAAATCGATACTCTGGAATACTCCCGGGTGAAAGCTACATCGGTATCCGTGCGCTTGCGGATTTCTCTGTTTGCGTTTAAAAATACCAACACTTATGTCAAGGGGGAGTCACTTGACATGTCTTGTTTGGTTGTCTTCTTAGAGGGTGAGACTAGTTCTCAAAGGGAGAAGGGGAGAAGATTGTGTGCACTCATATATGCATTTGCTCAGGGGGAGTTGTTTTGCATTGCTTCTTGCTAGATGTGTTGAGCCTTTGCCTCTTTCTGGAGGATCTAGCGTTTTTGAGTGCTTCTTGCTTGGCTAGCGGTGTTGAGCCCATTTTGCTGCCTTTTCTTGAGGGCTAGCCATGTTTTGCTTGGTTGCGTCGAGCCGTTGCCCATGTCTTTGGGGACCAAGTCTTGCTTGTTTCAAATGACCACATTTGGCTTCTCTTTGTCTTTTGGTCGTTTGGTGAGCTTTCTTTTTTTCTTCTTCTTCTTCTTCTATTTCTTTTTCTCAGCCATGGTGTGTTGGTGTTGAACAATGCACTCATCAAGGGGGAGATTGCGAACACAAGGTTCATACTTGTGGTTCAATTGTGATGATGAGTGATTGATTCAACTACTAACATCTCGGATGGGGTGCCACTGACGGTGGTGAAAGCCACGAGTTCCACATGTGCCTTGGCTTGTGTTGTGCAGGTGTCGAGCATGGAGGCGGTGGCCGACGGCGAGGTGAAGGTCAAGTGATGATGGGCCGCGCCGAATGGACCAGGAGCGGTGAAAGGGCGGACGCATCGAGACTTGGACTAAGGGACCCGGAATCGCCGGGCGGGATCGCGTTGCGGGCACTTGGCTTCGACAAGTGCAAGGACATGGGCCGGTTTGTTGGTTTGGGCCTCAAAACCAACGGAGGCGGGTTTCAGTGGTTTGGGCCTCAAAACCATTCGGCAGGTTTCTGGTTTTCGCCACAAAACCCTGGTGGAGGTCCCGAGGCGGACGGACGGCACGTGGCGGCATCGGGGAGTTCGCTTCGAGGCGAAGCTACTGGTGAGAAGGCGCGGTGGCCGTCGGATCAAAATATCTGTCCGGCTCAGTGGAGTTGTACTACAATGTCCTTGGGCTAGGTAGTACGCTCGGTGTCATGTAAGGGTAAAACTGGAATTTAAAATAAGCCCCGGTGATAAGTAGGTGGGGGAGCTCTCTTACCCCTTCACCTCTCCCATTTGCATTTTCCTCATCCTTTTCTAGGGTTTCTTCCTCTGGTTGCTTGCTAGTGAGAGAGAGGTTCACTAATCCAAGTATTAATGTAAGAACCAAGTTACTCAAGGGAAAGGAGGTCCCGAATCCTCCTTGTGTCCTCTGGGATTCGAAATCAATTTGTGCTGTGTTCGTGATTGTTTTGTTCTTGACAGAGTTCCTTTCCTCCCGTTTTTCCCCTGTCTAGTTCTTAGTTGATTCGAGTTTTTTACTTTGTTTTGGTCGGATCAGTTGATGCTTCAACGAGTGATGAACTTATTCACCAAGTGAAATCCATCAATTCCACTCGTGCATCAAGATCCAGACTGATTTCTTTTCTAGGAGGAAAAATCGCGTTCTTGGCTTTGATCTGATTTTCTTGGAGTTTGGATCAATCCCGAGCGATGATTTCTTGGGGATAGGTCACTACCAAGCTGAATTTCATCTGTGCAAAATTTGGGATTGATTCATCGAGTGGCTGTCGAGTTTTCGTTGATTTCGTGCTTGACCTTTGGTTCTGTTCGTAGCATCGTCCGTGGTCCGCTTCGTGAGTTTGGACCGGACGCCGCTTCTTTGCCACCGGACTGTCCCGATCCCAGGTTCATCTGCTTTCATTGCCTTGCCTGTTATTGGACCGACGCCGCTGCTGAAGTCCGTGCAACACAACTTTGCTGCCATCTCTCTGCAGCAGCGCTGTCTTCAAGCGATAGGCAACGACGGAGCTACCACTGGGGCGGGTGGGGGCGGCCGCCCAGCCGGGGCGACGTAGCATCGGACCCTCGGAGTAAATCTTCGGGGCTTCAGCTCCTTCTCCATGTCCGCGATCAGCAATCGGCGGCGAAGCGAAGCGGCGGCGTCGCGTGGCGGCGTGGCGTATATACGCGAGGAGCTTTCTGTTTCTGGCAAATGGCCTTGTTTCTCTCCTATTCAGTTTAGCCCACTAGGCCCAGCCCGTTTCTATCCTATCCCAACCCCAATCCCTCACGAGCACACAGCCAGCGGCCGGGCATCGGCGCCCGGCGCCAGCGCCGCCGCCGCACGCCCGTCCGCCGTCCGTGCCTCCCGGCCACGCACGCACGCCCATGCTCGCTGCCCGTCCTCACGCCCGCGCCGCCTCTCTGCACGGGCGCCGCGCCGCCCTACCCGACGCACGCCGCGCCGCGCCGCCGCCGCAGGAGGGCCGACGCTTGTCGATGGAGATGGAGGGAGGAGGAGGGGAGCAGCAACAGGAGGAGCCGGCGCTGGCGGTGGGGGGTCTGCAGGGCAGGCCACGGTCGCGGACAGGGACAGGATAGCGGCAGCGCAGCTCCACCAATATCTGGATTCGGCCGAGGGCGAGGTTCAAGTTCAAGCCGCGGCGTGCCCAGGTCCAGGAGTGGCATTGGCAAGAGCAACAAAAAAAATGGTATTTGTTTATGAATTTTCAATTCACAAATCATTACTTCATCGGTGGATTGTGGAGCATACTAATTTGACAAGTAATTTTGTGCAGACTTGAAGAATTATTATCCAACTTTAAGTGTTGGTTCGAGTTCATGTGGCAGCCGCCCAAGCACTCATGAAAGTGGCAACGCCGCTGCCACTACTTCAGTGGTGGAAGAAGCAAGGGAAGAAGTAGTTGTTCAAGAAAATGTAACTGTGCAGACTGTAGCAACAGATTTAGCACATGTTGACATTGGCGTTGATGATGCACAACCACCAGAACCGCAGCCACCAGAACCGCAACCACAAGAAGATGAAGGTACCAGCCTTATTATGGAATTTGACCCGCATGTTCATATTGTAGCCGATCCAGCTATTAGAATGCCAATTGAAAGATTTCATCCTAACGTTCAATCGGATGTTAGAAGGGCTTATTTGTTGAGAGGGCCGACACAACCCATTGGACATAATTTTCCTCGCAAGCGTGTTGGTAATGATTGGAGACAATTTCTCCCAAAATGGTTTAGGGAACATGATTGGTTAGAGTATAGTGTGTCCAAGGATGCCGCATACTGCTTCTATTGTTTTCTTTTTAGGCAAGAGGCCGACAATGAGAAATTTGGTCATGTGGTTTTCACAAAGACAGGGTATACTGATTTTAAACATGCATATAGAGGATTTCCATGTCATGTTGGAGGAGTTTCTAGCTGTCATAATAAAGCCAGATTATGTGCTGAAGATTTTAAGAATCAAAGAACAAGTATTACCCATAAGGTTGATGCTAATTCCAAAACTGCAGAAATGCTCTATGAAGTTCGCTTGACTGCTGCTCTAGATGTTGCAAGCTTTCTCATTGCACAGGGTCATGCTTTTCGTGGCAATGATGAATCTGGCACCTCTCTAAACAAGGGCAATTTTCTAGAAATGATTGATTGGTACAAAAACAGGAATGAGGGTGTGAGGGTAGCATTTGATGAGTTATGTCAAAATAATGCCCGCATGACTTCTCCTCAGATTCAGCAAGATATTACAAGGAGTTATGCTGAAGAGGTCACTGAAGTAATAAAAGAAGAAATTGGGGATGGCTATTTCTCAGTTCTAATTGATGAATCTCGTGATATCTCAATAGCAGAACAAATGGCTGTGCTTGTGAGGTTAGTAATATACTTGAAGTGCTTTATGTTTCTATGTGACTTGTGAGGTTACTAATTATTTTTTAAATGCATTATGCAGATTTGTGAACAAAAAGGGAATGGTTGTGGAAAGATTTTTGGGTCTGCAACATGTTGAAGATACAACATCAAGTTCCCTAAAGAAAGCTTTGACTGAGAAACTTGCTGCCCATGGTTTACCTATTTCTAGACTAAGAGGCCAAGGATATGATGGTGCTTCAAACATGAGAGGTGAATTCAATGGTTTGCAAAAACAGATCCGTGATGAGAACCCTTATGCTTTCTATGTTCATTACTTTGCTCATCAATTACAGTTGGTTATTGTTTCCGTTGCAAGTTGTTGCTCCTCTTTTGATGATTTCTTCAACTATGTGGGTTTAATTGTTAGCAGTACTAGTGCATCTTGTAAGAGAAAGGATAAATTACAAGCACAACATCGTGAAACCATTATAGCAAAGTTAGAGAGTGGTGAGATTCTAACAGGGAGGGGAAGGAATCAAATGACAAACTTGCATAGACCAGGAGATACAAGATGGGGTTCACATTACATAACGTTACTTCGTATTGAGTCAATGTGGGATTCTGTAGTGAAGGTGTTATCCATAATTCATGAAGATGAACGTAATCCTGGCCGAGCTGGTGGTTTGGTGCACAAAATGGAAAGCTTTTCCTTTGTTTTAAATATGAAGTTGATGTTGAAGGTGTTCCGTATTACAAATGAATTGTCTTTTTTTTCAAAGAAAAGACCAAAACATTGTTGAGGCCATGTCATTGCTTATTGATGTGAAAGCACGCTTGATCAGTTTAAGAAATGAAGGCTGGGAGCAATTATTGATTGAGGTCAAATTATTTTGTGCTGAAAAAGAAATTCCAATACCAGATATGGAAGAGGCAATACCAAGATGGGGCAGATCAAGGCGTGATGGCAACTTAATCACTCATGAGCATCATTACCGTGTTGATACTTTCCTTGCTGCTCTTGATGCTATAATCATGGAGATGGATCATCGCTTCAATGAGGTATCATCTGAGTTGCTTGTTTCATTTGCTTGTCTTGATCCAAGAGAGAACTTTACTAGGTTTGATATTGAAAAGATTGCTCGGATAACTGAGATCTATGATCAAGATTTCTCTATTGTTGATCGTGATAATATAAGAGAGCAACTTGAGACATTCCTTGTTCATGTGCGAAGAGTTGATGATTTCGTACCTTGTCATGACCTTGGAAGCTTGGCTATAACAATGATTGCAACTAAGACGCATATCCAATTTCCATTGGTCTATCGCATCATTGAGTTAGCACTGATCCTACCTGTGGCAACATCTTCAGTTGAAAGAGCCTTCTCTGCTATGCACTTCATCAAGACAGCTTTGCGGAATAAGATGGGTGATGAATGGCTCAATAACTTGTTAGTGTGCTACATTGAGAAAGGCATCTTCAAGGAACTTGGTATTCATAAAGTGAAGAAGAGGTTTCAATCTATGAAAACCCGAAGAGTGAGCTTGCCAAAGAGCCCTCGACGTCATCGACGTTCTTAGTTTATTCCTCAAATTTGAGGTAACATCTAGTGTTTCTCATCTACTTTTTGTCGTCATGTGTGATTCTAGTAGTTTTGCCATAATTCTTATGATCATAGTATGTGTATGCTGTGCATTGTGAATAAGATTTCTTCTTGGTTCATTTTCTTGTTCAATTTCGCCCCAGCTAAATTTTTTTCCTGGCTCCGTCATTGGCAGTAGGCAAGCAGCAGCTGTCTCCAACATCTTTCTCTCTGTCCTTTGCCGTAATCTGTTTTTCTTTTTACTCTTTCTATTCCTAAACAGCAAGCAGCACCAGTTCACGTGATTTGAAAAATCCTTTGGAGATGTCGTTTTCAAGCAACAGTGTTTGGATTATTTAAATATCTTTTAGCTAATCATTGCTTGATTGGATTAATCTTTTTGTTTAAAGTGCTCACGATGTTCCGTGCCTTGCCTGCTGCTGTTCAACTGTTCGGAATTTTCGTCTAGAATTTTTGACCCATTTTCAGACACGCTGTTTTGTGTCTGTTTAAATTCGACTCACGATTTGTCTGTTTCGTGATGCTCTGTTGTGTTCTTAGAGAACATCCACCCTTGTCATAGGGTCGAGAGCATCACATCGTTTGCGTCTTGCGTTTGGTGGTGATTTTGGGACAGTGGCCGAACCGAAAAAGTTTCGCGAGAAATTTTACGGCTCCCATTCACACCCCCCCCCCTCTGGTCGCCGTTTTCGGTCCTTCAAGATGCCACTAAAAACACGAGATACCTCTACAAAAATGGTGACATTACTAAATATCATTTCTATAGTAGTGTCGGAACCCACATGCAAGTTTCGATGCAGGTATGGAGAAACCCCTAAACACCAAACCCCACTTTGTTTTTATAATAAGACTAGTAAATATGTCCATATGTTGCCAGCTATCTTGTTGGATTTTTTATAGAAAATCTGGTTGGATTTAATGGGCTTGGACCAATCTTATTTCAATTAAATCTTAAGGCCGGTAATACATGCTAATTGCAAGAAAGAATTAACCTCGCATGTGTTGACTCGCATTGACTCAACTTAAATATATGACTATTGTCTATATCTTTTGTTAGGTTATAAAAAGGTGGGTAGCTAGCCAAACGTGTGTGTGTCCGCGCCAAGTTATGACATGTATGGGCTCCGCCAGCTAGGTCACAATATGAGTGGTGTGATGCTTGTAAGGTTTTTGCAACTCTAAATTAAGTGAGAGATGATGAACAAAGATGCCGAAGAAGAGTAAAAGTGAGAAGGACTAAAGCTAGTGATGAAAAAATAGAGGTCGGGAGTGAGGAACAGTGGTCTCAGAGAAAGAAAATTTTTCTCTTTAATATACTTATAGGTTTATATAGAGATCTAGAGAGAGGAGTCAATGGAATACTAAGTCGAGTTTGATGAATGGACTAGGCTTACGAATGGCCTTGTATCCTAGTGGTAAAATGCTTTGTAGTACCTATATAGACCTTAGGTTTGATTCCCTATAGGAGCGAAATTAGACTTGTAAAAAAACTCTCACTGACAAATAAAGCCATGTACAAAGATTTTTTCAGCTGACAAATAAAGCCATGTACAAAGACTTTTTCAGCTGACAAATAAAGCCATGTACAAAGATTTTTTCAGCCAGATAGATTTAACTTTAAAACTTAATAGCAATGCCCTAGGAAAGACCATGTTCACGATTGACCGCAGTTTCTTTATGTAAGCCATTGGCTTCGGGCTTCTCTAGTCTCTATGTTAGCTGCTCATTAAATTGAATTCAAAAAAAAAAAAGCTGCTCATTAAATTTAAATAAAAAAATAAAAACGAGTTAAATATATATTGTGGGGCTTTGTTCACCCGTGATGGCCTTTTTATTAGGTAGTGGTTTTTTGGGCTATCGGTGGGAAGTAGCTGGATGTTTGGGCTAGATGGGATTGTGGGCTGCAGCTTGGGCTATTAGGCTTGCTTAGTGGTTTTACACTTATTGGAATGGAATAAGGAAGTGAAACAAGTTTGTTGGGATGAGTAGATGGTTATCCTGACGCAAGTTAGCTTCTGCAATGGGGACACAATGCTTTGCTTTGACCATTGCAAGGTCTTTATTCGTCCGATTGATCCATTCCATGTGGATTTGTAATAAGTTATTTATATACACTAAAATGTCATGTAGGAATGTCTTACTCCAAAGAATAATGCAAGAGCTGGTACTAATGTAAGAGCTGTCAATTGTGGTGAGGATATCACATCTTACTCCAAAAAATATCTTGCCTAAGGTATGTCACATAATGCAAACAAGAAGGAAACAGAGTGGATGTTAATACCTTTTTTGTGAAGAGGTCCAATGCATCGTTGTCCCCCAAAAATTTGAGGACGTATATATTTTCTTGTTTCTCTGAACAATACTTTGCAATATTCTCTTCTCTTGTGGTGACTATGACCCGACTTGACTTTTCCATTTCATTAGGAAAAGTCTGTTTTAACATCTCCCACTCTGCAGTAGATGACAGATCATCAAGGACAATCAAACACTTCTTTCTTAAAAGTGCAACGAGCTTTTCTCTGAGTTCCGCAACTCCCAGCGTTGCTAATTTGTTTCTTGTGCCACCTAAAAAATTTGTTGCGACCTCGTTCTCAGAAGTTCTGTACTTAGTTGCATAATTAAGCTTTTCAAGAGCTCCTTCAGATTGAAAGGGCGCATCACTGTGACAAAAGCACGCTTCTCAAACATGGCAATAAGATTTTGGTTTTGGTAAACATCTTTGACTAGAGTTGTTTTCCTAAGACCACCCATTCCCCAGACAGAAATAACTGAAAATTGCTGGCCATCTCCATGTAAAATCAGTTTGACCATGTCAGTCGTTTCTTTCTTTCGACCAATAAGCCGAGATTCCTCTAAAGCATTTGTGATAGTCTTGATGCGAGTAAGGCTCTTAGTGACGATCTTCTTCTCAGTGGTGGATACTACTGAGTTAATTGTACTTGTTGTAGCTGCATTTGAGCTAGGCAGTGATGGGATTGGTAAATTAGTTTTATCCTGGCAACTCTGCAGAACACAAGTATATACAATAATGTTTGTCACGATTTCTATCATGCTAATGTTTGCAGTAAATAGGCATGTAATGAATTATATTAATAATAATTCAACTTCTTGAAGAGAGACATTAACTAACCCATTGGTTTATTGGAGAAAACTAACCCATTGGTTCAAAACTCAGATGACTCTGTAACAGTAAAACTATAACAGTTAATGATACCTTATCATAGAAAGCATAAACAGTCTGATCAATGGATAATTGCTTGAGCTCCAATACTTGGATATTCTGCCCGGCACACAAGCTTGCAACTTCAGCTTGTGGTGTGCATACTATGATCCGACTCCCTTTCTTGTTGTTTGGAAAATATGTTCTAATTCCTATCCACTCTTCAAAGGTGGGCATGTCATTAAGCACAATTAGGTAACTCTTCTGGTTTACATATTGTGTGAACTCCTGGGCCAACTCTTCTTTTGTTTTCTCTGCCTCCAATAGAATGCCAATCCGCTCAGTTGACCGGAACTGATTTACCAAGCTCTGGATGAAATTATTTTTGTTGAAAGGATGCATGATCCTTATCCACGCCCGGCATGGAAATTTCTTCTCGATGTCTGGGTTCTTGTAGGCTTCGTTTATGATGGAGGCCAACCCAAGATTGCCACTTGTTCCCCACAAAGAAACCACTCTAAGATCCTCGCCTTCCTGCTGGATGAGGTGGACGAGATCCATTTTTGAGTTGTCTTGCTTCGCAGCACGCCGTGCATCATCAATGCCAAATATTGCTGCAGATGTCATGTTAGGCTGCTCATAAAAAGAAGGAAGCTTGGAGCCAGAACTTTTTATGAATTGATACCGCAGGTTCCTCTGGCTCACGTCCTCAACTCTGGCTCTAAGCTCCTTCATCTGCTTGGCGATGCGGCATCTCACTTTTAATGTGCTAGGGAGACGCCACCACGATGAAGGCTTATGGAGATGGATGGAAAAATCTTGGAGGCAGTCCTCCGCATCATATGCCGCATCACGAACCTGTTTCACCCACGTCATGAGCACCTCATGGTTGTCGCGCTCGTCATGCACGGCCTTCAAGAAAGCCTGCATCATCTCAAGCTCGCCCCTGATGAATGCGTGATCACGCTGGACGCCGAGCTGCAGGGCCACCTCCTCCGCAAGGGTGGATTTGGCGTAGCCAAGCGCTCCGTCAAGCACTGACTTGCCCACGCTCAAGGCAGTCGCCTCCATGGCCCTCCTCTCCAATGCTGCCCGGATGCGTGGTTTGGTGCTGATTTAGAAAGCAGGCATGGGCTTAAAAGAAAGGGTAATCAGTGGCAGGTCCGAGCAAGTCGACATTTGCTTAGAAGACCTGTATGTACCTGTTGGTTGTCGTGACAGAGTTAATTTGGTAGCGGAGTTCATTAGGAATAGATATAGATGCCACAAGAGCACTGATCGAAGTGCCATAAACATTTTGCTAGAGAAAAGTTATTACACATATATCTGAATTATATATATTAGTCCATGAACCGGTGCTCTCGTACGGGGTAAAATCTTAGAACACATAACCATTAGTTATTGTTCAATAACCTCTAACTCATAAAAATACTAAAACTAATATTTTTTCACTTTGTTAATTTTCAAACAAAATAGATATTATGATGCATGTTTTTACCCAATTCGTTTTGATAAACATATCAATTACTAAACATCTGCTTGTGTCCCTTTGTTGTAGCCCATATATCGATCTGAAATAAATTATGAATACTAAATTGCCCATTTTTTCACTTTGTTCATTTTCCAACGCAATAGACTCAACAGATACAACGTCGTATCTATGAAGTTATGATCAATGTATCAATTAATAATCTATCTACATATTTTCCATCCATATCCAAATCTGTAGTTTTTCTCTTTGCATGGCACCTTTGTATAACCTGAATATGCATTTGGTTGAAATATTAGCCTAAAAAGAAAAAGCAAAACTGTGGTGGCTCTTATCGCAGCCCATATATTTTGATGCCATAAATCTAAAATGTTGATTTTTAAATTTAATCTTATCAATTACTACAGACTTTTTTTATTCTGAGGCTAAGTTAAAGTTCTATTGTATCTTTATGAACAGTCCTTTTGTACTGTTTCTTTAAAAAAGATTTTAGGTCATAAATTGTGCTATTAAGTATTACAATGACATAAATAGTCATTTAAAGTGTGCACCATAACTCTCAAAATGGATGGTACAGCTTGCACTGAGATTTAGAATGGTACTAACCTAGAGCAAATATTAATATTTAAATCATATAATGATTGTTTATTCTAAAGTAATCCCAAAGGTTATATGAAGACGTAGGCACATATATGATCTACAATCATTATATAACCTAGAAAAGCTTGAACGTGCCATCCCTAGAGCACGGGAACAGATCGCCGGCTGGCCGATGGGTTGCTGTTTGCAGGTTGTTGACAAAAACATGAAGGCAATCTGGTAGATGCGTATAGATTTTGTTGGTGTGAATATATTTCTTCTGTCCCCTTAACCGATCAATTGGATATTGATTGCCTCGCCCATAGTTAACCGTGGATGTACTACCATATGCCGTCGAATTCTTTTTTCTCCCCATAACTGATCAATCAAGATTTTCTTTGATTTTTTAAATAAGATATTAGTTTATTATTTAATCTAGAATGGCATAGGTGGATAATATTTTTAGAAAATAAAATAGATCCAATGGTTTAGATGGTTAGAGACTTTTGATTTGATGGACATATGTTTCTAATTAATGTAAGAATTTCTAGTATTTATCTTTTTTTTAATGCATCTAGTGAGAATTAACGTGGAGCCTTCGTTGGGGCTTCCAATTAGTAATAGTAAAATTTATTATTTAATCTAGAATGGCATAGGTGGATAATTTTTTTAGAAAATAAAATAGATCCAATGGTTTAGATGGTCAGAGACTTTTGATTTGATGGACAGATGTTTCTAATTAATGTGAGAATTTCTAGTATTTATTTTTTTCTTAATGCATCTAGTGAGAATTAATGTGGAGCCTTTGTTGAGACTTCTAATTAGTAATAGTAAGATGTGTGCTAATGAGCTATAATTAAATTTGGTAAAACAGTGGATTGATCAGTGCGGTGAAATAGTTGAGAAATAAAACCCAAAAAGTGCATGCAGACAGATGAGGTGACCTCACCTGAGGACCTTGGGCCAAATAAATGAGATGCTTTTACCGCGACGATGTGCACTCAAGTATTAACATTGATCATCCAGCAGGCAGATGCACAACTTGGCTTATCGATTAGTTTGACCGGGGCGCCCCAAATTATATAGTTATATGACAAGAATGGCGACGGCCCAGCGACTCACCCACCGGTGGTGGTAAACTTTTAGGTAGAGTCTAAAAGATGAAGACGAACGAATCTGGCTGGCCAGTGAGCTGTGGCTGGTTGCGGAGATAGCTCCCGCTGCTTGCGTGGTGAGTGATGGCGACCAGGAGGACGGCTTGCTGGGGACGACGCCCATGGCAATGGCGGTCGGGTAGGACGTCGGGATCATTGCGTTGCTTGCCGGTCAGACAACCCCATGGAAATGTCGAGTGCGCGTCGGTCATTGCAAAAATATATAGAAAAAATATATAGAAGTAGGTTACTAAAGAATGCAGCGTGTGCAGCTCGTAGTTGTACATTATGCCGGTCAGGCAACCCCATGGAAATGTCGAGTGCGCGTCGGTCACTGCAAAAACATATAGAAGTAGGTTATTAAAGAATGCAGCGTGTGCAGCTCGTAGTTGTACATTAGGAGAAGTGGGCTATCTGAGATGTTACCTTACACAACATATGTACTCCCGGTATCTATGAAAGTTTTAACTCATAGAGTCCGTACCAGTCAAATCTTTTCAATTTTGACTAATTTTATAGAAAAGAACATCAATATCTATAATATAAAATAAGTATTTTATAAAAAATATATCTTACTATTACTAATTACAGACTCCAACGAAGGCTTCACATTAATTCTCACCAGATATGCTAAGAAAAAAATAAATACTAGAAATTCTCATGTTAATCGAAACATCTAGACATTAATAGGAGGGCTCTAACTACCCGTAACCATTAGATCTATTTTATTTTAAAAAAAAAATCCTCACATGCATCATTACAAATTAAAAATAGACTAAAATATCTTTGAAAAAATCTAAAGCGTTCACACCGTGCTATGGTGACCACAGACGGCGTGGGTGGCACCAATTCTGCCACCTCCACAGTGGCCCCCCGCCATGCGGCTGACACCACTGCTAATGAACAGGGCGCATAGAGCCAGCCGACCATCGCACTTGATGTCATCAACACCAATGATGACATCATCTTCATTAAGCTTCGTCAAGCTATCTTCGAGGACAGGGAGCTTTGCGTCTTGGCCAAGGCGATCATGGAGGGACGTACAAGACAAGCCTGGTCGCTTGACCAGGGGTTGATCCTCTTCGATGGACGCTTCTACGTGCCAATCTCTTCACCACTACTACCTTAGTTTCCGTAGGATCTTTGCCAGCGAGGCGCAGCTGACATGGAGCACCTAGCGGTGGGTGCCCATAAGCCGCCAGTTGACGGGGGAGCAACGGAACCACTACCGTCGTATATCTTGGAGGTACAACCCTAGCCACAACACAAGGTCGTCTACGACGCTAGGATTGCCTTCCTGGATGACTCAGGCCATGTGATGGCCAACATGGGGAGTATCGACATCAACACACTTCCGGAGACACTCGCACATTGCCTCCTAAGGATGTTCGAGGTGGGCGCATTCCTCTTCGGCGACATGGTAGACATGACATCTTCATCGGCAAAACGTTCCGTGAGGATGGTCTGGTGACATCTACCATTGAAGGTCGCGAACAACCCTGATAACCACGTCCGCATCTACTCTAGGCCTTCGGAGATGTTACATAGCTTCGAGTACACCGTCTTCGTCCCCAAGGACCCCTTAACAAAGGCACCGTAGGAGAAAGGGATGATTTTCGGGAGCAAGAACGCACTGCACGGGTACCATGGCTACATCGGCAACCTCCACTGCTACTTCGAGTTCCACGTCATTCAAATGAGAGCGAAAGTCATCAAGGCTGATTTCTGTACCGGACGCCTTATCAGGATCATCGAGGAGCTCCCGGCCCAAACGACTGTGATGGACGGCGTGGACGATTGGATTGCATTTTGGTATGAGGATGTACCAATCGGAGAAGGAGGGAGTTCTGTCACACGCCAAATCAAACTGGTAAATCTGGCGGGGCAATGGACACCCAAACGAGAAAGATGAGCAACCGGCGGGCCCCCCATGGCCCACCCTAGGGCAAACAGGGGACGGGCGCCGCCGCCGCCACTGCCGTGCGGGTGGTGGCCGTAGGCCCCCACCGTGGCCGCCCACTGTCGTCGCCCCCATGTTCGCCATGAGTTACCTTTTTTATTAATAATAATTTAGGAAATTTAGAACAAGAATTTTCCCAATAAAGTCCACTTTTTTTTGAGAATTACATAGTACAATGCAGACACTCACAACACGTACGCACACTCATCTCTATGAACACACGTACGCAAACCCTACCCCTATAAGCACCTTCGAAGGACAACACGTACGCACACTCATCTCTATAAACACACGTACGCAAACCCTACCCCTATAAGCACCTTCGAAGGACAACACGTACGCACACTCATCTCTATAAACACACGTACGCAAACCCTACCCCTATAAGCACCTTCGAAGGACTGAGCCGGTAGATCTGGAGATTCCCGAAGTCACCACTGACGCCTCGTCGTCGACGGGAATGTCGCTTATCACTTAATGCATAACGCCGATAAATCCCAGAAAAATTCTGAGAAAAGGTGCGAGAGACTATAAATATTAGGATATTGTAATTGGATCAATTAAAAAGTAATTGGACGAAAGTCCTTTATTCCTGTTCTCCCGCGTTTGCGCCTCCTCCTCTCCTCCTCCTCCCCGCCGCCGCCGCCACCCTAGCCGCTGCCCTGCTCGCCGCTGCCACACGCCATTGCAGTGCCGCCGCCCCTCGGGCACACACGCCCTCCCTCCCCCTCCTCCTCTCCTTCCTCTCCACCAAGTCCAACCATCCTCCTCACCACGTGTGTTACAACAATACTTTGACAAAAAATCGTGAAAACTTGCTAGGTAGGATGTGCCCTCAAGTCTTAATAATTAAAAATCTATGGCTGGTTGAGAAATTAAACCCAAAGTGCATGCAGACAGATAGATGACCTCACCTGAGGAGGTTGGGCCAAATAATTGAGATTCTTGCGCCGCGACGATGATGTGCACTCAAGTATTGACATTGATCATCAAGCAGGCAGATGCACGACTTGGCTGATTAGTTTGGCCGTGGCGCCCCAAATTATATAGTAGTATATGACAAGAATGGCGACGACCCAGCGACTCACCAACTGGTGGTGGTAAACTTTTAGGTGGGGTCTAAGATGAAGACAAATCTGGCCAGCCGGTGAGCTCACCTTACTGTGGCTGATTGCGGAGGTAGCTCTCGCTGCTTGCGTGGCGATGGCGAGTTGGCGACCAGGGAAGCTTGCCGAGGACGACGCCACAGTTTGGAGCGCCCGTGCCAATGGCGGTCGGGTCGGACGTCGGGATCATTGCGTTGCACGCCGGTCAGACAATTCCAAAGATTTCAGCAACTATGGAAATGTCGAGTGCGTCGGTCATTGCAAAATATATAGGAGTAGGTTATTATTAATGATTACTCAGCTGTTAGCTCCTACAGTGCGATGACCATGGTCGTCCATGGGGCCCAGTGCTTGTACTGCTTCCTTTGGGAGTTCGGACTCCACATATTATTCTGACAGAGCATTGCACCTCCTCCAGTTTGTTGTTTCGATTCGAGAGGACGACTCGATAGCCACCTCTTGTGGGTTATGCCAGCAGAAACTGAGGCACACAACACAATCCATCCCGCGATTTCGTCGACGGCTAGTGCAGGAGGAGCATGCATGCGATTATTATTGTGAATCATATCTCTCTGCCTGCCTGCCTGCCTGCCTGCGGCCTCCGAATCAACAGGACGTACGTGAAGCACGCAGCAGAGAAATCCATACAGTCAGATACAGCACTGGCATTTCACCAAAGACAGTGACGACCATGCATGCATGCCATATATGCACTCAAGTTTTGTTTACACACGTTTCATCATCACTCAAGTTTTTGCCATCTTCAATCAATAATACAAGAATAATAGCGTCAGGACAGAGGGTGTTACGTACGCCATGCACAACATGGAACGGGAACAGCTAGCACCTCACCGACACTGCCCAACAAGGGTAGTATATGACAAGAATGGCGACGACGCAGCGACTCACCGAGTGGTGGTAAACTTTTAGGTGGGGTCTAAGATGAAGACAAATCTGGCCAGCCGGTGAGCTCACCTTACTGTGGCTGATTGCGGAGGTAGCTCTCGCTGCTTGCGTGGCGATGGCGAGTTGGCGACCAGGGCAGCTTGCCGATCGAGGACGACGCCACAGTTTGGAGCGCCCGTGCCAATGGCGGTCGGGTCGGACGTCGGGATCATTGCGTTGCGTGCCGGTCAGACAGTTCCAAGGATTTCAGCAACTATGGAAATGTCGAGTGCGTCGGTCATTGCAAAATATATATATAGGAGTAGGTTATTATTAATGATTACTCAGCTGTTAGCTCCTATACAGTGCGATGACCATGGTGGTCCATGGGGCCCAGTGCTTGTACTGCTTCCTTTCGGAGTTCGGACTCCACATATTATTCTGACAGAGCATTGCACCTCCTCTAGTTTGTTATCTGGACTCGATAGCCACCTCTTGTGTGTTATGCCAGCAGAAATTGAGGCACACAACACAATCCATCCCGCGATTTCGTCGACGGCTAGTGCAGAAGGAGCATGCATATGCGATTATTATTGTGAATCATATCTCTCTGCCTGCCTGCCTGCGGCCTCCGAATCAACAAGACGTACGTGAAGCACGCAGCAGAGAAATCCATACGGATACAGCACTGGCATTTCACCAAAGACAGTGACGACCATGCATGCCATATATGCACTCAAGTTTTGTTTACACACGTTTCATCATCACTCAAGTTTTTGCCATCTTTAATCAATAATACAAGAATAATAGCGTCAGAGGACCATGGAGAGGACAGAGGGTGTTACGTACGCCATGCACAACACGGGAACGGGAACAGGTAGCACCTCACCGACACTGCCCAACAAGCAGTTTAGAGCAGCAGTGCTGGTGGCTGGCTTGGCACTGGATATAGCGCAGGCACCGGAGGCCGAGGCGCTGTCAGGCTGTGCACTGTTTGCTCAACACCTTAATCATATCATCGTCTCCCTCCGCTAGTCACCGGCAGGGCTCAGGGCTTGTGGTTGGGGAATTCCGTGGGTCTTCTGGATAATAATACAGAAATCTTAGCAGCACGTACGTACTCAACAACAATAGGTAATCCCAAGATATCAGCTCCAAACTCGCCTTGTGTCAATCTATTCCATTCCGGAAAATTAAAGCAGCCAACGTGTGATGTCATTGCCATTACAACTGAAAAAGAAAATGCATGCACCATGCATCATGGAGCAGCGCGCGGCTGGCACACCAATGCATTGCTGCAGCGTATACTAAAATATACTTGCACAAAAAGAATATGCAGCGCGTGCAGGTCGTAGTTGCACATTACACTGACATTAGGATTTAGGAGTAAATGAAGCAGTAGAAAGAACTATGAACTATGGAGCGATTGTGGCATTGCAGTTGCACACAGGCACAGGAGCATTCCAGACGCCGTAGAAAGAACTACGGAGTGAATGAAGCAGTTGGGCTTGGGCCTCCTTCTCGTTCGTGGACTACTAGTGGCGCTGTGGACTCATCCCCGAACATTTATTTGTCGCAGCGTTTCCATCGGGGCTCTCTGCCTGCCCTCGACCTCGACGATGCTTCAGCGGCTGCCTCTGACACATCTGACTGACAACAGATCGATGCACGGAGGTTGAGCCCCGACCGCGTCCGTCTGTCCGTCAAGGTCAAGGTGCCTGGGCAGGCACAACGGGAACAGCTACCATCCTCACTGACACTGCCCAACAAGCAATCCTCACTGACACTGGGGGCCGAGCCGCTGTCAGGCTGTTATGTTATGCTCTATTTTCTCAACAGCTTATCATCATCTCCCTCCGCTAGTTAGTCACTGCCAGGCAGGGCTGTGATCATCGTTGTGGTTGGGGAATTCCGCGGGTCTTCTTCTCTGGATAATAATACAGAAATCTTAGCAGCACTTTGGTACTCAACAGTAGTTTAATTCCAAGATCTCAGCTCCAAATAAACTTGCCGCTTTGTGTCAGTCTATTCCGCTCCGCAAAGGCAACCAACGTGATGCCATTGCCATCACAAGAGAAAAAAGAAAAATACAAGCATGGAGCAGCGCGTGCCTTGGCACACCAACAATATTGATGGAGCGTGTACGAGTACTTGATTAATTACTACTTGCACAGAAAAAAAAGAATGCAGCGTGTGCAGCACATAGTTCGTTGTACATTAGGAGTCAATGAAGCAGTAGAAAGAATTACTACTATGGAGCATGCATGGATTGTACTAAGTACAGTACTGGTAAGAGGAACATTATCTCTTACTATGTTGGTCGGCCGTACTATACCCTAGGTAGCAGAGAGCTCTGCTAAAATTCTGTTGTCGGATATGCAGCAGAGACCACCGTTCCTTAACACTTACTACTCCGTCCCGGAATAATTGTCGTTTTCGATTTTCGTGCCGTAAGTTTGATTTAATTTATAGAAAATACGTGCAATATTTATATCTCCGAATAATTTTGTTAAAAAACTACATTCAAAGATCTTTCCGATGATACTAATTATGATACTAATCGATAATATTTATTATTTATAAAAATTACCGGTATTTGTTTCTCGGGAAGCGAAAACGACAGTTATTTTGGGACGGAGGGAGTAACTGCAGAAAACAAACATAAAATAAGTTAGAGATTACCTCATCGTACGGGGCATTTGTCGACTATGACCAGTAGCTTTAATTAAGTTTACTAAATGAGCAAGCATAATGAGAGAGAATGACGAGGATCTGCTCCGATGCTCTCACTCAGCCTCATGTAGCGGTACCTGAAACAAGCTATGTCCGCACAGGATTGGCCCATAGAGGAACAGAACAGCCTTGGCGATCGTAGCACCGCTCGATCGACTTGTATCCCGTATCCGGGATATAGCAAGCAATTGCACAGCTCGTAACACATGGCAATGAGTCCTTTCATTTCGTCATTCGTGGGCATGGGACGACCCGTATGCAACGGGGCGAGACGGTTCTGCCTCCTGATCCTGAGCCCTCCGGCTGCGGCGCCTGCGGCGCGCCAGGGACTGGGACGATTGGGACCGGGAAAAGCGCCATTGCAGCCGTGGTCCGCAGCGGCGGCGAAGGTGATTCAACTGATGGGCCTGGTCGCCTGGTCTCGTCCCCTCTGTGCCGAACCAGCTCACTGCACCAGTTATCTGTTATCTGTTTCTTGTTTCTTGGAAAACAAAAAAAAAGGAACCAGTTATATGTTATCTTCACATTCATGGAATAAAAAATCTGGTCTTGTTTCCCTTGAATATTACTCCCTCCGTCCCAAGATATAAGGCGCGATTTGACTTAGTGCGGTCTCTAAAATCATACTTTGACCGTTAATTTATATTATTATATTTAATTTATGACAACAATAAAAGTATCATTAGAAAGTATTTTTGAAGACAAATCTAATGCTATTACTATTGTACCATAAAAATTTGAGAAATTTTACAATGGTTGGAAAAAACATAGACCATCCATTGAACAAGATCGGACGGTGAAAAAATAGGAGGTACTCAACTCAAGGTACCTAAAGGTACCAAATATGTGGGAGGTAGTACCTAGTATAGGTGGGGTCAGTACCAAAATATGTGGGCCATGATCTATTTTCTATTTTCTATTTTATTTTTTGAAAAAGGGTAAATCAGTCATTTTACTACACTCATTGAAGGGCATATCTGAGATTTCCGTAGCTATTGTTGGGCTGGACCGTTGGGCACAAACCAGAGACTATTCTCTTCCTCGTGTTTGAACAGAAGGCCGGTCTGGCCGGGAGCTACGCTGGCTGGGCAGCGGCGGCGGCGGGGGGGGCGCGATCAGCCCCGCTTGGCGGCAGGCAGTTCCTCGCACGGCGCGAGATGGCCGGGAGGGTACGGCCGACGGCGGGCGGCTCACGCCCGGCCGGGGAGGGCCGGGCGCAGGACAGCCGGGGGCCCCGGGCGCGTGTAGCCTCGACGAGCTCGAGCACCAGTGGGCCCCGCTGCAAGCGCAACCTCGGCTAGCTTCGGGGACCGGGCGGCCCTGCCGACGGGCGCAGCCTCGCCCAGCTTCGGGCGCGACGCAGCCCCCGGTGGCCGCAGCCTCGTGCATGGGCACGACAAGATCGCACGTATGTCTGCACCTTGCACCGATGCCGCCCGGCTCTTCTACCCTCCGCATTACATCGCGGATGCAAGCACTGGACAGAGCGCCTCCGGCGTGCCCCTGCGGCCGCCGCGGCCGATGGTGGCCGTGGGGGGGCGAGCCGGCGGCGGCAGGCGCGGGGCACCGCGCGGCAGTATGTGCGGCCGCTGGGGTGGGTCGGGCGGCGGGCGGACGGGGGGCAGGCTGGAGTTGGCGGGCGCAGGTCGCTAGAGGCCAACCGGGCGGCGGTGCATGCGGCGGTACCTGCAAGAGGCAGAGGCATCGGGACTGCGAGAGTAAGCACGGGATGCAGAAATTGAGTCAAGTTTGGGCTGGGCTTTGGCCATTGAATCAGCCCATAACGCAAGGTGCACCACGAATTACTATAATGCCCATTATAATATATTTCTGAACTAATTACTTACAAAATAAGAAAAGTTGAAAGTACCTGGAAGTACCTTGGTACTTTTCCAAGCATTATAAAACAGCTCTAAAAATTTATATTATTTGACTAATTATTAAGTCAAAGATAACAAAGTTTGAATTTTGAAGTACGTGCGCGCCTTATATCCTGGGACGGAGGGAGTACAAGGCATTCGAGCTCCCCTGCTTCACGTTTCGGCTTTCGAGTGTACTCTGACGACGCCACGTGTTCCATCGTCATGGACACGGAGCTCCCCTGCTTTGTGTGCGGGCTCTTAGAGTCCGTGGACGGATACCGGGCGCTGGCCGCTCCTGCTTGGCCCACCTCGCGCACGGCTCTGCGGCCTCCCTCTTGCCAACCCCGCCCCAACCCCGCTGCCGCTGCCGCTGCCGCCATAGCCGAGATTCCCCTGCTCCAGACCTGGCCTGACTGCCGCTGACACCGCCAGGGCCCCTAAGCCGCCCGGTCGGCCATCCCCGCCGCCTGGTGTTCCCTGCCTCCCCCCGGCCCCCTTCTTTCTATGTCCGCCGGAGATGGAGACGGAGGAGCGGTGGTGCGGCAGTCGTGGGCCGTGGGCCGCGTCGCGCCGAGGAAGAGAAACCCGACACTTCAGTTTCCAGTCACGTTGCGCAAGTAGTAGTTGATACAGATGGAGCGGAGAATGCCAAGATATATGATGAGGAGTCACTGCTCTGTTTCTTTTCATCCTGCCTGCTCTGTTTCGTCCGCTTAGAGACGGCCTCAACGACTTAGTTTTACAACAAAAGCAAGCATGTATTGGTGATCAGTGCCTTCTAGGCTGCCACTTACAATGGTTCATTGCTTGCAGGTTAAAAAAACAATGGTGGCTAATTTAGTGATTTGCTGGGAAAAGCGAAAAAGAATGATTATGGAGTTAAGGATACAGCCATGTCGTTCCAAAACAAAATAATAGTACTACATATATATCCTTGGCATTGACGATAATGAACAGCCGAGAATCCCATCGTAAATTCGTCAGTGCCTATCTGATCTCTTTCTGACTGCTCCAACTGGATAGAATTGAGCTGACCATTGCCAATTGCCCTCCACCACCCCCACCCACGCGCCCCCCCACCACCACCCCCCCCCCCCCCGGGATGCTCTAGTTCTTTTGACAGCTCCGCTTCTGAGCCATCTGCTGGACAAATTTTATCCGAAATGATTCTGCTTAAACAGTATGTACCGTAAGTGCATACCACAATACAAGAGGGGAAAAAAAGAGAACTGTAAAATATTACACATGGACAGAAGGGACTCATACAATTCGTCGCAATACAGATTACAGAACCAACTTTGTAATGCAATATCACTCAACTGAAGCTATTAAACACTTCAATGGCATCTGCCAATTATTTTGCACACATCGACATAACATAAGAGGTTCAGATGGCATAGAGGCTGCACAACTGCTGCCTTGCAGTATCCTCGACTCGATCAGTCGACGACTCTGGATGACCTTAGAGGCACTCACAACGTCCACCTCTTGAGAACAGGTGCCTTGGGGTTCTCGGCAAGCTGGTCCTGCAAGTCCTTCATGAAGTCCACATCGTAGTCTTCATCATTATCCAGCATGAATTCCTTGAGGCTTGGGAGCAATGCTATCCCAGAAAACTTCAGTCCAATCACATCACTGGTATAAGTATTAAAACACAGCCGCTCAAGCTTCGGCGTTGCTTCTTGTGCAAACTCCACCGACCTGAGGCCACGTATGCAACTCAGCTGCAGGACCAATAGACTAGAGAATGCCTCCCGATGGAAAGTGAGATGGAGATCTTCTCCCTCGAATGAGTCCTTCATAAGACGTAGGATGGCTAAATTCGGTAGCTTGCCAAGAACACGTATGGTGGCATGCAAGTCTGATAGCTTGGTCTCCGTAAGCTTCAACTTGACAAGATTGTGCAGCCCCTCGATCCATTCCGGTAATTTAACCAGTCTGCCCACCAGCTTAAGGCTCTGGAGAGTTTTTGGAGGCGAGGACACGTCATCCAAGCAGCCATGTAAACCTGCCTCCGCCGCTGAATGCACTGAAAGCGATTCCAGGCTACTGAGATTATCAAGGGTGGAACAGAACTCCTGATAATTTTTCTTGTTGATGCCCGTCACTCCTAACCTGCGCAACTGGGTGAGGCTTTTTATATCCTTGAGGGTGTGCTTCCCCACAGCAATGTCAACAGCACTCAGTGTCTGCAGCACTTTCAGCTTTCTTAATCCTCTCGGCAATGCAACACCATATCCACTTTGCTCCCTGAGCACAAAGGGGAAAAGGCTGCAGCAAAATGCAGTGCAGACATCTCGCCTATTTCTTGTGGCATCTTCGTCTATAATCTGAGGTGCACAACAGAAGGCACAATGAAGCGTTGATAACACAGTCAAAAGGCATATCTTGTTCTGCAATAGCATTGGCAGATGGAAATCTTCATAGATTCCACTTGCAAATTCCTCATATGTTTTACAATTGCTTCCCCCAGCATAAATATACTGTAACTTCCTGAGACTGATGATGGTATTTGGCAGCTTTACTATGTTTGTATCTTTAATATCAAGAGTCTGCAGTTGCTTCAGGTTAACCAATGAATCTGGAAGGTGATAAATATCGCTTCGTCTTAGAGAAAGGTATTTTAGGTGGACAAGCTTCCCAATTTCCTTGAGATGATGATCAACTAGATCTTTTGTGTTTTCCAAGTCTAGCACTCGCAACAAACACATTTTGGCAGATATGAAAAAAGGCCTCCATTTCCCAAATACAGTTAATGACCGTATACGAGACAGGTCCACTGCGCCCTCAAACTCTTCCTTATCTCCCTTCCAGTTGCTGCTCACAGTGAGGTGACGTACAACCCCATTTATGTTTGACCTACAACCTTCTTCTAGTCTCAAAACAAGATTTTCCTCTGTTGATTTTGTGATGCTGATATCACGCATGATATCATGGACTTGGCAAGAGTCAATTCCATTTCTACTGTACGCTGAGACTTGACATGGTAGGATCATACTTCTACCTATTAGTTCCATAAAGTATCTATCAGCTATTTCATTCGCGGGCTTTTCACGAATCTCTCTTGAATAACCTTCTGCAGCCCACCGTTGAATCAGGCGTCTTCGGCTAACCTTGTAGTCTTCAGGAAAGATGGACATATATAGAAAACAAGACTTAAGATGATAAGGTAAACCATCGTAACTTTTACTGAGGATTGTTCTGATGTCTTCAAGCTCTGGGTTGATCTCCAATTCAGCACTAATATGCTCATTTAATTTCCTCCACTCAAAAGATGTTTTTGGTTGGTTTGCCAGGAACCCGCCGATGGTGACTATTGCAAGGGGAAGTCCATTGCACTTCTTCAAGATTGATTTTGCTTCTACCATTAGTTCTGGATGTTTGTCCCAGTCTATGGTCTTCTTAAATACCTGAAATCAAATAAATTCTTTAGTAACTCTACAAGATTTCCATCACATAAATATTTTGTAGTTCACATTTGTAGGGATGGGTAGAGTTCCTAGTCTTATTGAAAGCATTGTATTCCACGTTTGATCATAAAGAAATTGGAACTGAGTTTATTTTGTCACCTTAATGCTTGTCTTGTTTACCCACCATTTTAGTATATTACTAACAAAATGCCCGTGCCTTACTACGGTAAAATACTAATATAGTCATTTTCTCTTGAAACTCATGGAGTTTTTTTATTTCTACCATGCATTATTATTGCACAATAAGTTGATCTCTACATAGAATTAGACTTAGGCCTTATTTGGATCTCTTAAGAAAAATGAGAATAAGGTGGAAAAAAATAAGTAAGATCTAAACACTTGGATTCTAAAATAAGATTCTGTTATCCAACTATCTACTCCAAGCCTACTTTTTTTGGAGTTTTTACTATGCAAAGACAATAATCACTATAAAAATGAGATCCAAACACTCCTTTTTTATGCAGATTCTATTCATTCATTATCTAAAATCTGATCCAAACATGCTGCCCTTAATATATTTTCTTCTACTCATTCTCTATTTTTTAGCAAAAGCATTTCTAGAGAAAAAAAAGCTAAAACCAAATTGTACAATAGAACGTGATCTCATCTCTAATTCTGATATCTGATCTCAATTGGCTAGGACTTCGATTCACACGTGTGGGCGTGTGGGCCTTGCTTGGCAGGCACCATCGCCGCCTGAGCGCAAGCAGCATGCATCGTCGACCGCAGGTGAGACGTGCCTGGCATAGGCGACTACCAATTTGGTTCCGGCACCTCGCGCAGGAATCCTATTTGTCCATATGTTCCGGCACCAGACAGAGGCAAACCTGTTGGGAAGTTACGTGCTCTATATCCTGTTAGCTGCAGCTGGTATGCCTCAGCTAGTAGTGCAGCCTGGCTCGATCAGCAAGAGCTGATGACAAAGGCCTAGCTCATGCCGATGCTGCTTCTCCTTTTTAAGTTCTCCATAAAAGCGGTGTCAAAGGTACTCTGTCTCTTCGATCTAAAAAAAATGCTGACGCTAGCACTAACGTACTCGAACTACTGTGTTGTCGTTGGCAGTGTTGCACATCAAGAGAGTTGCAGTTGGAAGCTTATGGTACTAAAAAAAACGATTTGTGGATACCGCTGATGGTAAGCTTTTATATTGAGGCGGCTGACCACCTACCTGTCTGTCTCTGCAACTCAACAGTTTGTAGGAACAGATGTATAGTTGCGACTAAAAACACGAGATACCTCTATAAAAATGGTGCCATTACTAAATATCATTTTTATAGTAGTGTCGGAACCCACATGTGACAACATAGTTTCGATGCACATATGGAGAAACCCCTAAACAACAAATCACTCTTTGTTTTTATAATAAGACTAGTAAATATGTCCATATGTTGCCATTACTCTTGTTGGATTTATTTTTTTTAGAACATCTTGTTGGATTTAATGGGCTTGGACCAATCTTATTTCAATTAAATATTAAGGCCGGTATATACATGCTAATTGCAATAAAGAATTAATCTCGCATGTGTTGACTCGCATTGACTCAGCTTAAATATATTTCTATTGTCTATATCTTTTGTTAGGTTATAAAAAGGTAGGTAGCTAGCCAAATGTGTGCGTGCGGGCGGGCGCCAAGTTATGACATGTATGGGCTCCGCCAGCTAGGTCAAAATATGAGTGGTGCGATGCCTGTAAGGTTTTTGCAACTCCAAATTAAGTGAGAGATGACGAACTAAGATGCCGAAGAAGAGTGAGAGTGAGAGTGAGAAGGACTAAAGCGAGTGATGAAAAAATAGAGGTCGGGAGTGAGGAACAATGGTCTGTGAGAAAGAAATTTTTTCTCTTTAATATACTATATAGGTGTATATAGAGATCTAGGGAGAAGAGTGAATGGATTACTAAGATCGAGTTTGATGAATGGACTAGGCTTACGAATGGCCATGTATCCTAGTGGTTACAATTCTTTGTAGTACCTGTAGGCCTTAGGTTTGATTCCCTATAGGAGCGAATTTAGACGTAAAAAAAACTCTCACTGACAAATAAAGCCATTACAAAGATTTTTTTCAGCCATATAGATTTAACTTTAAATCTTAATAGCAATGCCCTAGAAAAGACCATGTTCACGATTGACCACAGTTTCTTTATGTAAGCTATTGGCTTCCGGCTTCACTAGTCTCTATGTTAGCTGCTTATTAAATTGAGTTCAAAAAAAAAAAGCTGCTCATTAAATTCTAATAAAAAAAAAAAAAAATAAGTTAAATATATATTGTGGGGCTTTGTTCACCCGTGATGACCTTTTTAGGTAGTGGTTTTTTGGGCTACCGGTGGGAAGTAGCTGGATGTTTGGGCTAGATGGGATTGTGGGCTACAGCTTGGGCTATCAGACTTGCTTAGTGGGTTTTACACTTATTGGAATGGAATGTTGGAATTAATTTATTTTTTTGAGATGAAAGAAATCAAAATTGATTAATGGATGCCAAATGCTAGTTGATTCTGAAGTTTCTAGCAAAGCAAGTCAAATACAAATTGAGTTTGGCAAGAGAAGAAGTAGTAAAATAAAAATAGACTATTAGCTAGCATTTTGTGTAGAATGAGCTGGACTTGTATGTTGGTTACTGTAGCAGACACTGTAGTAACCGACCCAAATAGGTTATATAAGGACATATTGAGCTTCTCTTTAAAGTTAAGCTAGTCCAATAGATTGGAAAAGGATTGCTAGCTTCAGATTAGCCGTGAGATGTATATCTATGTGAGATTAATAAAGAGTTGCTTTGTTCATGTGAGTGTTTGTTTCAGCCGCCTTAGTTTATGTCGGGTTTAGAGCAGCAGCGATGCTTAGCAGATCGGGGATAGTGCTGCTGCACTTTCCGAAAGTGTTTGTGTGGGTGCTGGAGAGGTGATACTCACCTGTGCAGCGAGATCCGGGGCTAACAAGTGGTATCGGAGCCGAGGTTGTGTTGTTCGTGATCACAAGTGATGGCTGGTGATAATAGCGCATCGACAACAATGATGGATGGTGGAGCAGAGGCACCACCACGCCAAGAGATCATCATGCAGAGTACCGTGCGGGAAGTTGGCGGGGCCAACTGGCCGGTTCTCACCGCACAAACTATGGCGAATGGGCGGTGCTGATGATGGTCAAGCTGCGTGTGCGCAAGCTTTGGTGAGCCATCGAGCAAGACACCGAGGATGAAGAGGAGGACTGCTCGACGATGGAGGTGATCCTCTCTGCCATGCCTCCCGAGTATGTGGAGTCGTTGGGCGCAAAGGACTCCGCAAAGGCTACTTGGGACGCCCTCAAGGCCATGCGCATTGGGTCTGATCGTGCGAAGAAGGCAAAGGCGCAGCAGCTGCGGCGGGTGATGCATCCGGTCCAGGTGGGGTTGGATGAAAAGCCCGATACACCGATCCGGATTTCCTGAATCCTGCAATCTTAGCACCGACAGCCGAAATTACGACGCACTGATCCGGCCACAACGCCACTAGGGCCTCTTGTTGCGCCTCGGCAATCTTAGCACCGCACTTCGGCGCACCCCTTCTAGAAAAGGCCCAATAGCCCCAAAAGACTAGTCTGATGGGGGAAGGGTGGCTCTCACTTTTAAGGTGGCTTCCTCCTCCCAAGCTAAGCAAGGTGGGATTATTTAGAGGCTCACACGGTCGCCGTCCGACTACAACTGGGCCACTTGGCCCATTGTTGCGTCTTTGCCAGCGGGTAATAGTGGAGGATGTCCTCATCATTCCCACCCCCTTAAACAAGGGCCCTGCTCTGATACCAAATGATGAATCCGGCCCAGGGTGGGGTTGACCGATCCGGATTCCCTGAATCCTGCAATCTTAGCACTGACAGCCGAAATTACGACGCACCGATCTGGCTACAACGCAACTAGGGCCTCTTGTTGCGCCTCGGTAATCTTAGCACCACACTTCGGCGCACCCCTTCCAGAAAAGGCCCAATCGCCCCAAAAGACTAGTCTGATGGGGGAAGGGTGGCTCTCCCTTTTAAGGTGGCTTCCTCCTCCCAAGCTAAGTAAGGTGGGATTATTTAGAGGCTCACACGGTCGCCGTCCGACTACAACTGGGCCACTTGGAGGATGTCAGGTTTACCGCGAGGTATAATCTCGTTTGTCTTAGATTCATATTTGTTCATTACCTAGAGTCCACAAAAAGCCAAAAAAATATATTTCAATTTCCACTGTCCTATCACCCTTTGTGCCTTACAATTTCATTTTCAGATTTGCTTTGTTGAGTTTGTGTCCGTGGTCGAGTCTTGTTGCTGGTTTAGGATTGTGTTCGTGGTCGTAGTTCAATTGCCCATTGCTGTTCTTTGTTTCCGCCGCTATCCCATCCACCGATCTCAAACCACAAGTCGAAGCCACCATAGTACTCGACTTGCCTCCGCTTGCCGCCTTATGTGATCTCTCGCCGCCGCGCTAACCCTAGATAGGTTGCACGCCGCTGTTATTTCGCCCTGCATCGCAGCCCTCCTTTCATCATCTGGCGAATACCTACTGCTGTTAGTCACAGGGACGATTGCTCCTGTGATCGGTGTTGACGTTTAGGGACGCTTTGCCCTAACTGCCACCGCCATGTTGTGCCTTCCGGGAAACATAACTTGAGATATCTTTGGTAAAACAGGCATAACTTTTCGCTCGGTTATCAGAAAAATCTGAAAAAAATTCAGCAGCTTCTTGACACCATTTGGAGGTGACCCAAACTAGCCTTTGGCCTGTTTGGTTTCGTTAAAATTGGCAAAAAAATCGGGCAAATAAAGAAAAAAATTATCAAGGTTTCTGCACGCTTTTTCGAGTATGCGTCTTTGAATTTACAGAGCCCATATCCCACCTCCGTTGTAGGTGCCAATTTTTCTGGTTACATCTTTTGTGATCCTTGTTCGGAAAAAGTATAAAAAATAGTGAAAAAATAAAAAAGTTTGATTTCTACTGGTGCCTTTTGCAAAAATCCGAGGAAAATTCGGGAAAAAAGACAAATCCGAGCTCTTGCCTTGTTCTGTGAGTTCTTTCCATCGTCCTTTGTTTCACCTTGTTGCGCTACGTCTCGACACGTCTTAGCCAGCAATTGTGCTTTGTACTTTGGATACTTATTGAACTTCGCTTAATCTGCATTCGTTCATTGCTAATCCTTGCTGCTCATAGTGTGCCTTCCCAAAGCTCCACATATACTTCTGTCAGCACAGGTTCATCTTGCAATTGTTACCCACGCTCAACGACTGATTGTTTCTTCCATTTGGTTTTGATCCTGTTGGCTTTGGTGAGAACACTTGCAAGACGGTGGTAAGCCGCTTGTGATTTTGCATTCCACTTTCACCACCGCCACCACTTGGTTTCTTTTAGTTGATAGGGATAATACTTTGGTGTTATCTTTTCCTATTTTCTAAACATGTCAGGAACTTCAACGGATTTCAATGATCTGCGTGTCAAAAGACGAGCTTACAACGTTCATGACCGAACAACGTAATCTTATGAACGAGTGACGTGCAACATGAACAATCTGGTCACACGCATTAAACAGATTGAGCAACGCCCTCCACCTCGGCGTCGATGCTTGAAGAAGAGGATGGTTTTGATGATGAAGATGCGGATCTTGACGGTGATGCACGCAACCGTCGCCGCTACAACTTCAATCGTCGCGGTATGGGAGGTAATCATGGTAATAATGATCCTTTTGCTAAAATTAAGTTTAGCATACCTCCTTTTTTGGTAATGTTGATCCCGAGGTATACTTAGATTGGGAACTTGCTGTTCAACAAAAATTTGATTCTCATAATGTTCCTGCTGAGCATAGAGTTAGACTTGCTACTAGTGAGTTTACTAATTTTGCTTTGTTTTGGTGGAGCGATCTTTGCAATGCTAACAATGTTGCTTTGTTGTGCCTCAAACTTGGAATGCTTTAAAGCAACGTATAAAATCTCGTTTTGTTCCTCCTTATTACCAACGTGATTCACGTTTGAAACTGCAAACTTTAAAACAAAGAGAAAAAGGAGTAGAAGCATACTATCAAGAATTGCTTATTGGTTTAGCACGTTGTGGTGTAGTTGAAGATGATGCTGATGCTAGTGCTAGATTCTTTGGTGGTTTAAATCATGATATACAAAACATTCTTGATTACAAAGAATGGCGTAATTTTTCTAATTGTATCATCTTGCTATTAAGGCGAACGAGAAGTACGGGGGCGCAAACAACTCCAACCTTTTCGGGTCTAACACTTTGGGAGGAATTTTCAGCAGCGTACCGAGGCGGGAGGCGTCCAAGATTTTTGTTGCACCACGGCCATCTTCCCGGGGTAAGTAAATTGTCTAATGTGCAGTCCCCACAGCCGCAGAAAGGTGCCACTCCGGGTGCTTCTACTAGCTCCTCTTCGCCCAGCTCTAAAATCATTTGCCACCGATGCAAAGGCATGGGCCATGTTATGAAGGACTGCCCCAGTCGTCGCGCTTTCATTGCTACCGAGGATGGATATGTAAGTGCTAGTGATGTTGAAGATGATTTAGCCCTTGCTGCTAACATTGATGCAGATTTCCCCGAGGGCGATCAAGACAAGGATGCCATCGCCATTGACTCCGTGGCTGCATCCGCGGGCTACCCTAGCCTTCTTGTGCAGCGTGTGTTAAGTTCGCGTGTGGGACATGAAGAAGAGATGAAGATCCAACGCCACAATTTGTTCCACATGTATCTCATTGTGCAGGGTTGTCATGTTCTCACCATCATTGATAGCGGGAGTTGCAACAATTTGGTGAGGTCAGATTTGGTTGACAAGCTTGGCTTGACCACACGCCAACATCCGTATCCATATAAACTTCAATGGTTCAATAATAGTGGTACGACTAAGGTAACCAACTCAGCCCGCATTAGCTTTTTCCACGTGGCTCTTATTATGATATCTTTGATTTTGATGTTGTACCTATGCAAGCTTGTTCACTTATGTTGGGTCGTCCATGGGAATTTGATAATGATGCTTTACACCATGGTAGAACTAATACATACACTATCATGCATAAGGATAAGAAAATTACATTGCTGCCTTTGTCTCCTACAGATATTATTAAACATGCTAAAGAGACTAAAAATAAACCTCCAATAGACATTGCTAAAAATAATGGGATTAAATTACAAGGAGGTGCTTTGCTTGCTACCACTTCTGCTACTGCTGAGTTATGTGATAATCCTGATGCACCATGTTATACTATGTTTTGTGCTTTGCCTGCTGTCACTAACCTTTTACAGGAGTTTGTTGATGGGATGGAGTCGATGCCGACTCCAATTTTAGAAGGAGGGGCTGATGAGGACATCGCCAAGATGGAGTCGAGGATGACTCCAATTCAAGAAGGGGAGGATGATGAGGATATCGCCACGCTGGACACACCGACGCCATGGTCTTTTCCAAGTTGCAACTCATCTCCAACTCAGCAGCCACGTCACTTTCGGATTCAGCAGACACGTCGTCAGTGTTTTGATCATAATTCTCTCATACGACGTCGAAACGAGACGTGTGAATATGCGTTGGAAAGGGGACGACGACGCCGTCAGTTTGGTTTTGGTCCTAGCTCCAGAACATTCGTGGATCATGCTATGTGACCATGAAAAATTGCTGCAACACCTACTTTTGGGCCCACTTGGCCTTGTATCGAGTTGGGCTTGTGGCCCATGTTGTGGGCGCCCCCCTGGTGCGCCTCCAACCCTAGGACATTTATATCGTCGTAGCCGCCACCAAATAAGACTTGGGTTTTGTTTAGAGTTTAGTTTTCCATCGAGAAACTGAATCGTTCATTGTAACTGTGATGACAAATCCTTTTATAGTGATCCAGGGCCCCGTTCTTGATCTCCTCCACTGTGTCGATTAGTCCTTTGGAACCAAGTTCTTAAACCTTCAATTGATATTCGCTTCATTCATATTTTCAATTTCAGATTGCGTGTTGAAACCTTCTTGCTTGTGTTCTTCGATTAAACTTGCGAGGAACAGCCTTCTTGGCGAGATCAATCAAGTTGTGCTTGGTTGATAACCAACGGAGCAGTGGTGTAACGGTTGCAGGGTTTGAATCGTGTCTGATTTGAAGCCGGATCGCCAACGTCGAGTTCTCCACCAATCGAACTTACCAATACCTCTCGGAAGATCGGGCCGTGCCTCATCAGCGGGAATATGAGGCGCTAGCGTTCTGTGATGGCGAGGCGGTGGAGGATTTCTCCCTCAGTCTGCAGTCACTCATCAGCCAATTGGCGGCGCACGGCGTCACCATCAGCGAGGAGGAAGCGATCTCCAAGTACCTGCGCGCCGTTCCACCCAAGTACACCCAAATAGCACTCTCCATCGAGACGTTGTTGGACATGTCGACCCTCACGATTGAGGATGTGACTGGTCATCTGCGAGCGATCACGCAAGAGGCGACGGCTACAACGGACAGCAGCAGGTTGTTACTGACCGAAGAGGAGTGGGCTGCCCGGATGCGGGAGAATCGCCGCCGCGGCAAGGCCCTACAGAAGAATGGGAAGCAAATTAGTAACTATGGCCATGGCAAAGACATGAGAATTGAGCATGATCAAGATGCAAGCGATATAGAAAGTTCAGAATTACGGTGTGATATTTGTGAAAAATCCAATCATTATACGGAGAGATGTTGGAAAACAAAAACTTGCAACAAATGCAAGAAAAAGGGTCATAATGCAAGATTTTGTAGATCTCAAGAAGATAAAAAGAAAAAGGCATACTTCATGGAGAAAGGCAGTGATGATGATGAGCCTACTCTCCTTGCCATGGAAGTATGTGCAGTTCCTCAGCATGCAGAGAATAAGTCTGGGTCACTCAGTGATGAAAAGGTTGTGCCAATACTATGTACTAAAGAGGAAGCTTTAAAGTCCAATGTGTGGTATCCTGACAATGGTGCAAGTAACCATATGACAGGTCAACACTCAAACTTTGTGGACCTGGATGAAAGCATCAATGGGCATGTCAAGTTCAGTGATGGATCAACGGTAGAGATCAAAGGAAAGGGCTCTATTATGCTCCAATGCAAAAATGGCCAAAAACAGCTTCTAAATGAGGTATATTATGTACCCTAGTTATGCCGTAATGTAATCAGCCTTGGTCAGTTTTCAGAAGCAGGCAATACGATTTTTTTGGATGGAGATCTATTGCATGTTCGCGAAATAGACAGAAATCTACTAATGAAGGTACGAAGAACACCTGACAGGCTCTACAAGATTGTGTTGCAAATTTGTAGCAGCAGTAGTACGGAGCAGTTTGTTTCAAAAGTATAATGCAAGGAGGAAGTTTATCCATCCAGACACGATAGATCAAGTTCAGGTTTCAACTCAAGTTTCAGTTTAGACTTGAGTTATGAAAAGCAGCCGCCAAAACCACCCTTAGCTCTAATGGGTGTCAAGAGCAAGGGGGAGATCCATGAGCAAAGAAATCTCTCTGCTGTGGAAGATGTGGCAATATAGAATGCAAGATATATGGCACAAGAGACTCATGGAGTCATGAAGAGAAAAGTTTGGAAGTCTATACAGAGAAAATATAATTATGGCTCTCAGGATTCTGAGGATGAGAAGCCTAAAAGGTACAGGAAAGGTTTCGCCATGACTCAGATTCAGATGGTTATTCTCGTGATAAAGGAAGACAAGTGAATGCTGCAGGTGTTAGAAAAGGATGTGCAAGAGAAAAAACAAACTTGCTAGCTCAAGTGAGAGTTCAGATTACAGCAGCAGCCTCAGCAGTAGTGATTCTGACATAAATGCAAATAACTATGAGAAACAGAAGAGGAGTCAAGATAGAGATGGAGAAGATATCTCAAAAAACCAAATTAAGGGGGGAGAACGTTAGAATTAATTTATTTTCTTGAGATGAAAGAAATCAAAATTGATTAATGGATGCTAAATACTAGTTGATTCTGAAGTTTCTAGCAAAGCAAGTCAAAAATAAATTGAGTTTGGCAAGAGAAGAAGTAAAATAGGAATAGACTATTAGCTAGCATTTTGTGTAGAATGAGCTGGACTTGTATGTCGGTTACTGTAGCAGACACTGTAGCAACCGACCCAAATAGGTTATATAAGGACATGTTGAGCTTCTCTTTGAAGTTAAGCTAGTCCATTAGATTGGAAAAGGATTGCTAGCTTCAGATTAGCCGTGAGCTCTATATCTATGTGAGATTAATAAAGAGTTGCTTTGTTCATGTGAGTGTTTGTTTCAGCCGTCTTAGTTTATCTCAGTTTAGAGCAGCAGCAGTAGCAGCAGTCAGGATAGTGCTGCTGCACTTTCCGAAAGTGTTTATGTGGGTGCTGGAGAGGTGATACTCACCTGTGCAGCGAGATCCGGGGCTAACATGGAATAAGTGAAACAAGTTTGTTGGGATGAGTAGATGGTTATCCTCACTCAAGTTAGCTTCTGCAATGGGGACACAATGCATTGCTTTGACCATTGCTAGGTCTTTATTCGTCTGACTGATTCATTCCATGTGGATTTGTAATAAGTTATTTATGTACACTAAAATGTGATGTAGGAATGTGATTTGGTTGAAATTGTAGTTGCAGGTTAATGTTGATGTGCCTTACGACTACCATGAAGGTGCAAAATGGACGGGGTTCCCATTCGGAAATTCTAATCCATTTTAGAGGTGTAACACATGCGGCAGGGAGGGTGGTTGGGCTTGGTGGAGAGAAAGAAGAGGAAGGGGAGGGAGGCAGCGGCGTGGCCCCCTAGGGGCGGTGGCGCTTGGGGCTGGCGGCAGCGCAAGGGGAGGGCGATGGCGTGGAGTCAGCGGCGCAGGATGAGGGAGAGAGCGAGAGCGCGGGAGAATAGGGAATAAAGGACCTTCGTCAAATTACCTCTTAATCCATCCGATTATAATTTCCCTAATATTTATAGTCCTGATTGGACTCTAAGAGGCAAGGAGTCTTTATCGACCGGATCCTTCCTTTACAAATCAACTTATTCTAAAAATATATAATAAATAGCTAATTAGGATAATTACGCGTAGGGCGGCGCCACCGTGGCGCCAACCGCGGCGCCGGTGGTCGGCACGGCGTCTTGGCGCGCCCCCTAGGGTTTGGGGTGGCCGTGGCCCACGTCGTTGCTCTTCTCTTTTTCTAGGCCTTTGGGCCCAATAGCCTCTTTTCTCCATGTCATGCGTGATATACGTGTGACAAGAGGGGTCCAAAAACAATATTACTATGAATTATTTTCAAAAAAATATTACTATGAATTACATAGGTAATAGTTCGAGCCTTATATTTTTCACGCCACTCAAATATTTGACTACATGGTTTAACTAGGTCTTACTAGTTGGTTTGATGCCTATTCCAATTAAAAAATAATGCAAGACCTGTCAATTGTGGTGAGGATAGTCACATCTTACTCCAAAGAATATCTTTCCTAAGGTATGTCACGTAATGCAAACAAGAAGGAAACATAGTGCATGTTAATACCTTTTTTGTGAAGAGGTCCAATGCATCGTTGTCCCCCAAAAATTTGAGGACGTATATATTTTCTTGTTTCTCTGAACAATACTTTGCAATATTCTCTTCTCTTGTGGTGACAATGACCCGACTTGACTTTTCCATTTCATTAGGAAATGTCTGTTTTAACATCTCCCACTCTGCAGTAGATGACAGATCATCAAGGACAATCAAACACTTCTTTCTTAAAAGTGCAACAAACTTTTCTCTGAGTTCCGCAACTCCCAGCATTGCTAATTTGTTTCTTGTGCCACCTAAAAAATTTGTTGCGACCTCGTTCTCAGAAGGTTCTGTACTTAGTTGCATAATTAAGCTTTTCAAGAGCTCCTTCAGATTGAAAGGGCGCATCACTTTGACAAAAGCACGCTTCTCAAACATGGGAATAAGATTTTGGTTTTGGTAAACATCTTTGACCAGAGTTGTTTTCCCAAGACCACCCATTCCCCAGACAGAAATAACTGAAAATTGCTGGCCATCTCCATGTAAAATCAGTTTGACCATGTCAGTCGTTTCTTTCTTTCGACCAATAAGCCGAGATTCCTCTAAAGCATTTGTGATAGTCTTGATGCGAGTAAGGCTCTTAGTGACGACCTTGTTCTCATTTCCACATTTATATTGATTCTCTACTATCTCAATGGTGGATACTACTGAGTTAACTGTACTTGTTGTTGTAGCTGCATTTGAGCTAGGCAGTGATGGGATTGGTAAATTATTAGTTGTATCCTGGCAACCCTGAACACAAGTATACAATAATGTTTGTCACGATTTCTATCATGCTAATGTTTGCAGTAAATAGGCATGTAATGAATTATATTAATAATAATACAACTTCTTGAAGAGAGACATTAACTAACCCATTGGTTTATTGGAAAAAAACTAATCCATTGGTTAAAAACTCAGATGACTCTGTAACAGTAAAAGTATAACAGTTAGGAATATAGTATCTGGCCGTTACTATCATCTCCAGGAGTTCCTGCGCTATCCTATGTGAAAGATTCTTATAGTCCAGCATACTTTAAACAAAAATCAGTGCATTTGACATACGTAAGAAAAAATTATGTATAGAATACTATTGACTGTAAAAACCTTAATTATGTATTTTAACTAGATCTTATATTAATCTAGAATTGAAAGAGGTAAACTAATTAGATTATTTCTGAAGGAAAAATAATATGATACCATTGTACAAAAAGAAAAGTTCTCTAAAATGAAAAATGGCATAAGTTCTCCTACTAAATATAACGACTTCATTGTTTTATCGTACATATTAATCTAGAATTACTGAAAGAGGTAACACTAATAACTAGATTATTTGTGAAGGATGAATGATACCTTCTCACAGAAAGCATAAACAGTCTGATCAATGGATAATTGCTTGAGCTCCAATACTTGGTTATCCTGCCCGGCACACAAGCTTGCAACTTCAGCTTGTGGTGTGCATACTATGATCCGGCTCCCTTTCTTATTGTTTGGAAAATATGTTGTAATCCCTATCCAGTCCTCAAAGGTGGGCATGTCATTAAGCAAAACTAGGTAAGTCCTCTGGTTTACATATCGTGTGAACTCCTCGGCCAACTCTTCTCTTGTTTTCTCTGCCTCTAATAGAACCCCAATCCGCTCAGTTGACCGGAACTGATTCACCAAGCTCCGGATGAAATCATATTTGTTGAAAGGATGCATGACCCTTACCCATGCCCGGCATGGAAATTTCTTCTCGATGTCTGGGTTCTTGTAGGCTTCGTTTAAGATGGACGCCAACCCAAGATTTCCACTTGTTCCCCACAAAGCAATCACTCTAAGATCCTCGCCTTCCTGTTGGATGAGGTGGACGAGATCCACTTTAGAGTTGTCCTCCTTCGCAGCACGCCGTGCATCATCAATGCCAAATATTGCTGCAGA